>OX328124.1:43330195-43887695 GCA_946811695.1 Gonocerus acuteangulatus | reverse complement strand
ACAATTCATTGTTAGAAATATATCAGGCTGTCTCGTATGAAATGTCAGTTTTGGATTTGCCGATTTCCTTCAAATGTCTTGAAACTGTCGAGGCTCCTAATCCGAGTTCTTTGGCATATTCCCTATTGTTTGCAATTGCTTATAGTAGTCAAATGTATTTGCCAATAACACAGGATACGTATAATTAGAATATTTTATTTTTGAGGAATCTTGGGATTCTCAGATCCCGTATGAATATCTATTAGGCCCCCTTCGTATATTTTCCTTAATATCTCGAAAATGGTTATGAAATCGTGGCAAGTGAAATGTAACAGTTAGAAAGCTTACTAAATACTCTACAAAAAATGTTTTGAAGAAATGTTTGATGGGGTCGTCACATTAGGAGAAATAAGTGCTTAAAACTTAGTTAGTTAGTTTCGTTTATTTAAACGGATCTATTTGTGTGTTTCCCGCAGTTTTTTTTTCACTGCTCGTCATTTTTGTAATTTGTTATAGCAGTCAAATGTATTTGTCAGTAAACAGGATACGTATAATTAGAAGCAATATTTTGTTTCTTAGAATTCGAAGATGCCTTATGAATATCTAGATTACAGTACTGTTGTTGAATTCGTTCTTTAGAATTGTTCTTCGTATTCCCTATTTTCATCTGTTACCCATAGTTTTTTATTGCTAGTAGTTTTTCTTATTGATTATAGAATATAAATCTATTTTATTATAAAACAGGATACGTAAAATTAGAAAGAATATTTCGGAGATTTCTGAGCGAAATGCCTTGTAAGATTTTCTACCACTACGAACGGCGTTTTTCCTCTATTTTTATCCACCAGATAGGCTTTATTTGGCATATTATTCTATATATGTTTTATTAAGCAGGGGATTCTGATGAAATGTCGTGTTTTTGCTGTGGATTTTAATTACGATGTATCTAAGATAGGGTAACATTAGCGAGTCTACATAGTGAAGAACCCAAGACGGAGGTAGACTTCTTGCTATGATTTAGTCTACATATGTATATTAAGTCCTAAATCCAAAAAAAAAAAACTTCACAACGGTTAGATACTATGAGCGAATAGAGTTGGTTCAGTGCCCGGACTAAACCCTCCTAGCAGGAAATTTACCTGCTTGGAGTTAATCCTCAAGAGCTGTAAATATACCCCAGGTATCTGCCGACACAAATACAAAGCCTAGCTACGCAGTCCAGGCAACGAATGCTTGAAAACAGCTATAGGTAGAAATGTTTGGAACACAATTTTTTACTTCGTAACTTTGTTTGGGCGGGATAGGAGGTGAACATATCAAAAGTCCTTACCCTTTACCTATGAGCCGGGGGGGGGGGGGGGGGTTAGAAGGTCCCATTTTTCGGGTGTTCACTAATATCTCGGAAATCCTGCGTCCTAGCGACATGACTATTCTATAACAAATGAAAGCTGATTAAATTTCATACAAGTTCTATTCTATAAAGTTTTTCGATATATGTTTAGTTTTCGAAATATCCGCTCCTGATAGTCTGTCATTTTGGGGAAAAACACTTTTGCCGCAGATTTTTCCCCCGTTTTGATCGGATAACTCTTCAACGATGTACCAAAATAATAAATAACGGTTATAGGGTTGTAGAGTATTGCATTCCCTTCAATAATATATATATATATATATATATTACTTTGCTATTTTATGTATTTTCCTTCAAACGTAAAAATAATTTCAGTGTTCATCGTGAAATCTGAAATCTAGCGACTAACAGCCTAGGAAACTAAGAGTTATAGGTGGAAATGTTTGGAACACAATTTTTAACTTTATAACTTTGTTTCGGCTAGTTAGGTGGTCAACATATCAAAAGTCCCCCACACCCGTTACCTTTGAGCCGGGGGTAGGGGGGTTTAGAAGGTCCCATTTTTCGGGTTTTCACTAATATCTCGGAAACCCTGCGTCCTAGCGACATGTCTATTCTATAACAAATGAAAGCTGATTAAATTTCATACAAGTTCTGTTCTACAATACAAGTTCTGGAAATAACACAGTTCCATACATAGGTTATATACGAAATATCCATAAAGATTACTTAGTTGTAACCCGATTCATCAATTAGCAATCAATAGTTTTCAACGCAGGTTATATACTAAATATTGATTAAAAGTATTTAATTAGAAAAAAAAAAACAAGCTTTCTCAAGACTTGTTTTGGTCCATTTGTATCTACTCCTTAGACTTAATTAGGTATATTATTCTATATATTGACTTGTTATTCGTCAAGACTTATTATTTGTCCTTCTGTATCTACTAGATAGGCTTTATTCGGCATATTATTCTATATAGGCTATATTAGGCATGGTATTCTTCTCAATCTTTCTTGTACTTCTTGATCCTTCTGTATCCACTAGAAAGGCTTTATTAGGCATATTTTGTATTGATTTATAGAGCTTTGCTTTAGAATTAGAGCCGGATTGTGTAATTTCCGCTTCTGTGTATAAGTTAACTACTGTCGGTGTCACTGACGCCTTAACATCACTTTTATTCGAGATGTTGGAGAGGATTTCGACAATTTTCACGAGATATATATATATAAAAAAAAAAGTTTATTTCTTTTCTAAGCTTTTCAAATGACACTAGGGATATGAACGGAACCGCGCTAAGATGATGCAGTTCCAGCGAGTCGGACTTTTTTTAGTTATTCCTTCGTCATTTACAGCTGAAGGATCTCATTGATATGGACCCTTCAGATAGGGAGTTTATCAGTTAATTAGATTCAATTCATTATTCATTTTCTGGTCCTGAGTCAGTATTTCTTTATGTATTATTTGTAAAAATGTATTGTATATCTTTGTATCTATCACTGAAGAGTCTCTGGAAAGTGAGGTTAGTTTCTGTACTCGCCTATGTATGGGTTATTGGTGTTCATTTGAAGACACGGAGAGCATCCTATAGCTAGATATTCGTGCATGTTCGATGCTATAGGCATGCATCTTCGATATTCCAAAGAGGGGTCTAAAGCGTGTAGATACAATCCAGCTAAAGGCTGTTCCTGAATGATCGTATTGAGAGAACAAGGCCAGTCTTGTGTATAGTGTTCAACATGTTCGGTATAACAGTCTTGCTGAAGGGTAGGCTCCACGCCCGTAAACCAGAATTGATCTTGTAAATGATCTGCAGAATTGTAGCATAATCTATCTATCACATCTCTGATTAGGTACCTTATTGTTCTTATCATGTTCAATGTTTTTCTTAAGCATTTTTCGCTTCATGGTTTTTAGATACCAACGAATAAACGTAGAAATACCAAGCCTACCTCATCAACACCGAGTCTTGACTTACTGGGATTGGTCATTAGCGAGTTACGCACAGTTACGTAATATCGAAACAAGAACAAAACGAATATCTAATACTACTCTTGTGGTAAAAAAATTACTCACAGAATGCAAGGAACTACGACACCGGAGCATACCCTACGACTCATGCGATTAGGTACGTAAAGGTAGCCAACACATAGAGTATAATATATTAACTACCCAACAATGGATTACATTACCTCATTTGAATGCTAAATATATTACGTTACAATGGCGTCCAATGGAGATAGAATAGTCCACTGCTAGAAGATTATAATTGATGTTTACCTTCTGATAACCCCTGTAACTCAGAATCATATTTCCTTAGAAGGCAAGTCTCAAAACACTTAATATGCACATACTGTAAATACATACAGTACACAATAATGTAAAAAAATAAATAAATAAAAAAACAATAAAAATGACCCGTAGCAGTGCCCACTATGCTCCGGCCGCCCGATTTTTCCGTTTGCAGGTACTCAAACGCGGAGCATAAATCCAACCGGGGTTAAAACGTTCATGTAACGGGGTTAAAACGTTCATGTAATTAGAATCACACAAAAAATGTATGGCTATTTCTGATATTCTTTACCATATGTAGCCGGCAGTTGCTTTTGTGTAATTTATATACCGAGCACGAACATGGTAGGCTTAAAGAAGAAGGCTTTAGCTTAATCCATTTTCATGCTTAGGAATTCCACTTTGCATTTGAATTTATTATCATTATTTCTATGATTTTATTTTATTTTAAATAAAGATTTTGTATAGATATACTGTCCTCCTAAGTCTGGGAGCTTTCTATTCACTTATGAAGATATTTAATCATTGTGTTTAATAATTTAACACTTTGGTATTGTGTTATTTTAAGTAAAGCTACTTACCGACGAAACACATATTCTCATATATATCCACTGACGATTGGAATAGCTTTATGCTAAATGCTAATATGAACCAAATTGCAATAAAGGAATCGTGGAAATTTTCACCACATTGGAGTTTTGTTTGGTATCATGTGGAGTTTCATAGCGTTTTTTTAATTTGTTGAACATCATAAACTTCAAGTACTTAGAAAAAAAAAATATTTCGTTTAGAGCCTGCTGCTCAAATTCAGGACCATACATATGCTTTAGGGCCACCCAACAAACTATGTTCGTACATGGCCACCGCGCATGGGCGTCCGGCAGTGGACACTTTTTTGTGACGCTTTTTATCAGTTTAGTGATCGCTAAAGCATATTTATGCTAAACTAATTCCAACGCCATGGAAGTATAAGGTCATAAAATGCCACCCTTTCTCTGTCCTTAATTGGGTTCATCGGTCTTTCCCTTCTGATCACTGATTCAATTTCATTCGAAAAATTTGGGACTGGTGATGAAGAGACGCGATAAGTTCCTGATCAGGGACTCTCTTCTTGGTTGGCATTTTCTACCACTTCTGTGACAACGTATCGTGCTTCTCTCTAATGCTTATACGTTGTGTGTTTTGGAAAGCGTAGAACAGAACGAAACCAACACTTTCGATAGTTCAAGCTACATTATTTTCTTACTGATGTGGTAATATCCAGATTTACGACTTAACCTATTAGGCTGCGGAACGATTACGTTATACTGGCGAAAATTTTTAATAGTTTAGATATCTTAAAGAAATACAAAACTGCTCATAGCTCTATGTACAAGATACACATTTTATTTATTTTTTCTATACTTCCTCAACCTTCTTATATATCTTTCAACTCCTCATATTCCACGGCCACGCCTTGCCGACTTCGAAACCTGGAAAAACCACCGGTAAACAGTTCGTTCATTCACTGTTCCCTCCCCGAATGCCGTGTTAATGTTCATACATGCCTCAGCAGCGCTGTGACCGAGCTAAAATTCATAGCGAAAAATAATACGGATTTCCGTTGAAGTCATAATTTAAGTTTTATTTTTAGCGCGGTTCCTCCCTCCCCCATAGGGAGGAACCCCGCTTATAAGGTTGATACAATGAAACAATCCGGAAGTGCCGACTAGAAAATTTTGCGTTTCAGAACCCCTAGAAACCGAAAATAACGGTGGTTCAAATTTGTATATATATATATATGTATACATTTATATAGATATATATATATATATATATATATATATATATATATTTGTCTGTTCGCTCTCTAAATAGAAGACGAATGGTCCGATTTTGATGAAATTTGGTACAAAAATCAGTCGTCCAATTTGAAAGGTCAAGTTCGTTAACCAGCAAAATCCGCCCACTGGAAGATGGCGTTTGGGGCGAAATTCGCGCAGAAAAAATCGTAACGCTTACGTTTTTGAGTTCATAAGCTTGTAAGTACTCTTTTTATAGGCTTCTTGGGCTAGGAAAACGAATGAAACCATTTTCAAGACGATAGCTTTAACCGTTTTCGAGAAAATTGGAAAAATAGTTTTTAAATACCGTTTTTGGTTTGGGTACTTAGAATCTCGGGATTCAGTTGAAACATTATCTGCATGTTCTACTTTCATTAAAACTAATATGTTGAAAGTTTCGTTACGTTTGGAGTTAAGGAAGGGTTAGAATAAAATATTTTATGAACACACATGAAAAGTTTTGGGAACTTCGTATACTTTCATTAATATCTCGAACACCGTTGGGAAATCGTGGTAAGTGGATAGAAACTATTTGAAAGCTTACTAAATTCTCTACAAAAATTATTCTAAAACTATTTTTGATTAGGTTATGTCAATCGGAGAAATAAGTGCTTAAAACTTCAAATACGTCTGTTTTGTTCTTATGAACGGGTTTTTGTCGTTCTTTTTGTAATTTTTGTCTCTTTCCCTTGGTTTTTTATTTTTGTAATTTCTTATGTTAGGAAAATGTATTTGTTTGTAAAACAGGATCGGAAAAATGACTCTATTTTTTATTTTAATTTTATTGATCAACAGGTCTTTGCATATATTTAAAAACTCTGTTGATATAACCTCTATATCGTTTTTTACCTATAACCCCCTCGAAAAGGGTTAGGAAATCGTGGAAAAATGTTTTGAAGAAATGTTTGATGGGGTCGTCACATTAGGAGAAATAAGTGCTTAAAACTTAGTCTCTATTTGTGTGTTTCCCGCAGTTTTTTTTTTCACTGCTCGTTATTTTTGTAATTTCTTATAGCAGTCAAATGTATTTGTCAGTAAACAGGATACGTATAATTAGAAGCAATATTTTGTTTGTTAGAATTCGAAGATGCCTTATGAATATCTAGATTACAGTACTGGTGTTGATTTCGTTCTTTAGAATTGTTCTTGGTATTCCCTATTTTCATCTGTTACCCATAGTTTTTTATTGCTAGTAGTTTTTCTTATTGATTATAGAATATAAATCTATTTGATTTTAAAACAGGGTACGTAAAATTAGTAAGAATATTTCGGAGATTTCTGAGCGAAATGCCTTGTAAGATTTTCTACCACCACGAACGGCATTTTTCCTCTATTTTTCAGCCAGATAGGCTTTATTTGGCATATTATTCTATATAGGTTTTATTAAGCAGGGGATTCTGATGAAATGTCGTGTTTTTGCTGTGGATTTTAATTACGATGTATCTAAGATTGGGTAACATTAGCGAGTCTACATAGTGAAGAACCGACGACGGAGGTAGGCTTCTTGCTATGATTTAGTCTACATATGTATATTAAGTCCTAAATCCAAAAAAAATAAACTTCACAACGGTTAGATACTATGAGCGAATAGAGTCGGTTCACTGCCCGGACTGAACCCTCCTAGCAGGAAATTTACCTGCTTGGAGTTAATCCTCAAGAGTTGTAAATATACCCCAGGTATCTGCCGACACAAATACAAAGCCTAGCTACGCAGTCCAGGCAACGAATGCTTGAAAACAGCTATAGGTAGAAATGTTTGGAACACAATTTTTGACTTCGTAACTTTGTATGGGCTGGATAGGAGGTGAACATATCAAAAGTCCTTACCCTTAACCTTTGAGCCGGGGAGGAGGGGGGGGGGGGTTTAGAAGGTCCCATTTTTCCGGTGTTCACTAATATCTCGGAAACCCTGCGTCCTAGCAACATGACTATTCTATAACAAATGAATGCTGATTAAATTTCATACAAGTTCTATTCTAAGATACAAGTTCTGGAAATAACACAGTTCCATACATAGGTTATATACTAAATATTCATAAAGATTACTTAGTTGTAACCAGATTCATCAATTAGCAATCAATAGTTTTCAACGCAGGTTCTATACTAAATATTGATCAAAAGTATTTAATTAGAAAAAAAAACAAGCTTTCTCAAGACTTTTTTTTGGTCCATGTTGGACCAAAAACCAACATGGTTTGTTTGTATCTACTCCTTGGACTTAATTAGGTATATTATTCTATATCTTGACTTGTTATTCGGCAAGACTTGTTATTTGTCCTTCTATATCTACTAGATAGGCTTTATTCGGCATATTATTCTATATAGGCTATATTAGGCATGGTATTCTACTCAATCTTTCTTGTACTTCTTCTTGATCCTTCTGTATCCACTAAAAAGGCTTTATTAGGCATATTTTGTAGTGATTTATAGAGCTTTGCTTTAGAATTAGAGCCGGATTGTGTAATTTCCGCTTCTGTGTATAAGTTAACTACTGTCGGTGTCCCTGACGCCTTAACATCACTTATATTCGAGATGTTCGAGAGGATTTCAACAATTTTCACGAGATATATTAAAAAAAAAGTTTATTTCTTTTCTAAGCTTTTCAAATGACACTAGGGACATGAACGGAACCGCGCTAAGATGATGCAGTTCCTGCGAGTCGGACTTTTTTCTCAGAGGATCGTTCTCACAACACAGTACGCAAGTTACTAATTAAATAATAGGAATAAAAGAGCTTTAATTCTATATGAATAACAATGATGTTTGTAAATAATGAAATAAAAAAGGGAAAGGATTAAATCGCAAAGTAAACAAAACTAACATTTAATTGTAGATAAAAAGATTTATTCGTTCTCCAATAAATTAAAAAATATAATATTCAAATATTTTATTTCAGTTTTCTTATTCACCACTTTTTTCCTGTTTTTTATGATGTGTATATTTTTCGTTTCATCAAACTTCTTTCTTTATCTATGCTCTTTACATTATTATCTTCTTAATCGACATTTATAACCTGTTGTTTAATTCTTTTCCTTACAATTACGTATGAAAAAGGGCACTCTTCTTGGCGACTTTTGAGACCCCATATCTTATTGAAAAAATTAAAGCAGGTTATTTATCCATTCCGAGCCGTCCCTACATTCCACAGCCGATGACATGCACAAATTGTTTCAAAATAGGACACCGGAAGAATAGGTGTGAAAATCCCTCAATTTGTAAAGGATGTTCCTTAGAAATCGACGAAGGGGCCAACGCTAATATATTGCTTATGCAATAGGAATTACCCAAACTTAGACAAATAATTCCCCAAATTAAATGAAGAAATTGAAATTAAATTAGAACCTTCTGCTCTAATTCAGGAACATAAATATGCTTTAGGTCCAACCGACAAACCTATGTAAAGTACAGTATAACATACAGTCTTCTTTTCGTACATGGCTACCGCTCATGCGCGAACGCCAACGGATAGTTTTTTTGTTACACGTTTTTGTAACGCTTTTTTTCCAGTTTAGGCATCGCTAAAGCATAATTGTCCTTCAACTGTTGCGACTTGGTCACTATTCATTTTTTATCCTTGCTATCCAGCTCTGAAATTTCTTACTCCTTTATAATCATCATTTTACTACCTTTGAAACCTTTAAGTCCCATTTCTTACTCCAATTATTTACCCTGCAAATTTATCCAACCCTAATAAGCATTAGTTATGTTTCCGCTCACCTGCTGAAAACTAATTTAATGGTTTGTACTAATATTGTCATATTTAAGATTATTACAGTGGACAAATGTTCCTAATTAAGAATAACTATTATTTGTTTCATTTAGTCTAAATGTAACCAAAATTTATATTTCTGTGTTTTGACGACTAAAGACCAAAACCATTCAACTCAATCTTACGGTGAGACATAAGAGGCATACAAACTACAAACAATAAATTTAATGGAAGGAGGAAGGTATGTGGATTGCTCTAATATATAAATTTGGAATACAATCTCGTTTCGGGAAAAAATCGATTAAAAGAGAGGAATCTCTTTTCTGAGATAAAATATGTTGTGAATATGTTTGAGAATCCCGCTTGGTATTCTAGAAGGCCTTGGATAGTTGTAGGCCAAATTCTAGGCAGGCTTCTCGGTACCAACATAACCCTCTCGGAAGCTGCATACTGGAACAATCTCCATCGACCCAAGCCTGTTTACTCAGTCTTTGCAGGTAATTGCAACTAAAAGCCCTCCTGTGTGCTTCAATAGAATTTACATGAAAATCTAATGAAGATACAAGAAGGGGAGAGGCAACTTAAACTCTAGAGATGCTACTGTCTTCCTAAAGAGTAGAAAATGTTCTAATAGGGTTTTCATGGGGCTTGCGTCCTTGTTCCTATTTCCAGCCGTTAATGGAAACATCGTCGAACCATCATTTATTCTATGGGTTGAAACCTCTAAATGACCCTTTGATTTAGATAGAAACAGCAAGGATTCTTTCGAATATATCGATTACAGCGATCGTCAGCAAAAAAATACTTTTTCATTAACTCTTTGACTGCGGGAGTGTTAGACCCCAAACCATTAAAAAGAAATGGTAATTTCTTTTTCATTTAATGATTTGTTAATATGAAAAAGTAACTTGCCCATAAGAAATTCTGATCAATTTCCTTCTAAAACAAGTTTTTTTATCAATGCGCACATGTGGTGAAGAAACTCCTGCAAAAATTCACAAAATGGTTTGAGCCCGGAACGATTCCACGATAAGACAGTCGAAACTCACCCTGAGAGGACGCAGGAACGAATAAACCAGTCTGGAGGTTTGTAGCCGATCCCCAAAACGTTTTAACTTTTTCTCACACATGCCAGGTAGATCTCATGCGGCGTCATCCGCAGGGAAGGTATTAAGAGGAGTCCGTTGAGATTGCAAAGGTAGAACGAGTGGTATCTTGTTAGAACTAACTGTTTTGCACGAAAATGCGTTTTATTTTAGTCAACGTTTCGATTTAATTTCAATCCGAAACGTCGGCAAAATTAAAACGCAATTTCTCTAAAAAACGTAGTTTCATGAAGACACCACTAATTAATATAACTAATTTTGATCAGTTGTTACTTAAAAACTGTACAATAACTATTGTTATTGCCGAAAAACTCATACTCCCTGGCGGATTATTCTAGTTGATTCAAATATACGGTAAAAAAAAACCGTAGGTACTGATAGTGGTTGCAATTCTGCTACATTATCCGGCGGTTGTAACGATAAGTAGTACAGATATTTGTCGGGACCCCACTTCAGCAATATGGTACCACAACACCAACCAGAGAACAAAGCCAAATGTAAACATTAATTGTGAACTCCCAGCGAAAGAGTTTTAAACCGAATGATAATACCTTAATTTAATAAAAAATGGCGTTGTAATTTAAAATACTACAGCCCATTGGCGTCTCCCCGTGGTCTAGTGGCTAACACCTTGGATTCTCATGCGGTAGATGACGGTTAGAGTCCCTCCGGAGGCGGGAATGTTCTTATTTCAGGGCCAGTTGAGAGAATTTCCTACTGCACCATGGATGTCAGCGAGAAGAAATCTACAGCCAATTATCCTTTTTTCATGCTTTATTAAATATTGTTGACCGATACTTTCTCCTTTCCTCTCCAGGAGCTCCCCTATTTAGTTGATTTTTTTAGTTCAAAATTCGTGCCTACATACTCTTTCATTAACCCTTTCCGTACGCAAAGAGCCGCGAGATGTGTTCTGCTGTACGGGATACCAGAACCCGGCACTGGTCCCCCTGTATGGGATACTTTTCCCACTCTTGGTCACAGCGCTTCGACTTTCAGCGATCTCCTCGCCGTACTTAAACTCGTCTTTTATCATTTTGATTTTTTTTTTTTGCTTACAATGATTATTAATTTTTATTTATGCTGAATTAGTTTGGCATTTAAATAATTATTTTAAGTTGAATAACTTTCTTTAAAAATAAGTAATAAAAAAGCTATATTATATATACGAGTAAAAAAAAAGAATTTTTTTTTCAGTTACCATTTGCCCTTTATTTTATGAATAATAAGCAAGGGAATTAAATACTCTATAACTACGGCAAATAAATTTTCCATCTTCATTTTTTATCCGTGACTTTGTACACCGGTGGAGTTAAATTTTTTTTTTATGTATAAAACTTAGTTACAAAAACAAAAGCATAATGATAAATATTTACAATTAATTTAATGAATTATTTAATTAAATATGTAATATATTAAACATTTTAATTATGTATTGAATATTTTTTTTAAAAAATAGAAAAGAAAATGGAGGACACGCAATAAAAAAAAACAGTTTTTCTAAATTTAACAAAACACGAATGTAAGATCTTAACTTCAGGACTAAAAGTTAACTGATTTTTCAAATAAATGCTGTTAGGAATGTACAGAAGTATAAAAACAAACGGTAATTTGACTAGGGTTGACCGGGTAACTGGGCGGAAAAGGCAACGAGTTGTAATTCGACTGAAAACGACCAAAAACTTCATTCAAATGCCATCTAGTAATAGGCAGGAATACTGGAAGTACAATACGGTAACGCTAGATAGCTCTAAAGTCGAGAAATGAGAAGATAAAGAATGCGAGAGTTACGCCGAGCTCTCGACTGCTGTACAAGTCCACGGTACGTGGGTCCCGTCTTCCTTCGACTTTTACACAAGTCCACGGTATGTGGGTCCCGACCGCTCTCGACTGCTGGAGCAGTCCACGGTACGGAAAGGGTTAAAGGTTATATTATTAAAGCTTGTGTAGTAATATTATTATTGCTTGGAATTTATCATCGCTAGAAGAAAGAGTGCCATACGCCATGGAAGCCCAACAAACCCTAACAAAGGTGAAGAAATATACTCGAAGAGAAGAGGTAAAAGCATGGAATGGAGAGTGGTCAGAAAGACAAAAGTTATTGCCTCCCCTTCAATGAGGTTTATTCCCTTCCTAGGGATAATACTCTCTGGATCATTGCATTTTACCTTCCTCGCCAGTCTTCCATTCATTCGACGTCCGACTAAACCAAACGCATTGGAGTTAACTTCCCTGGACAGGTTTCCTTAGAACCAACCCAACGTAAAACCAGAAGCATTCGAACATTAACTCCCTGGCTTGTCTTCTCTGGGTTCGACCGTCGTTAAGACGAAGAAGCATTGCGTTTTGCCTCCCAAAGACAAAGACAAGTATCCTTTGATTAAGCAACAAACGAGACCAAAACCATATAGAGTAGCCTCCCTGGCCAGGCTTCCTAAGGTTCCAATTGCGGTAAGACCAAAAGCTTTACCTCCCTAGTTTAGCGTCCAATAAAGCGGAAAACATTTCAGTTAACCTTTCTTGGCCTAGCTGTCTTCCATATGAACCTTAGAGAAGACCATACGCATTACATTACCTCCCTGACAAGTCTTTCGTTGATAAAACGTCTGATAAGACGAAAATCATTGGAGATTACCTCCCTTGCCATGATTCCGTCTGTTAACACTCCATAATACCAAAATCAATAGAGTTTACCTCCCTTGGCAGGTATATGTTGGCCCCCTATAGGACCAAAATCATTGGATTTAATCACCCTTGCCTTGTTTCCTAAGGTTCGGCTTACAATGACACCATAAGCATATTTTTTAAGCTCCAATACCTCTTTCCGTACCACAGTCCCATCATCACTACAGGCAAATAAAACATTATTGAATTTTAATTCTATACACGAACAAAATATCTGTGATACTAATATATAAATGTAGTACCTATGTAAAACATAATAAATAACACATAAATAAATCCCAAAAAAATATATTTTTTAAATTTATGCTAAACAGAATATATTATTTATATGGTTGTAATATATTATCCACGCATAAATTTTTATAATATGTAATTGTCAATATAACTATAAGTAACGTAGATAAAGGATTCCACATGAAATATCACAAGGGGGCGAGGAAAAGACTGGCCTGTGTAAGTGCTTTCTTGGAACTTGAAGGCTACGGTGCCTGTTATCCTTGTTATATCAGTGACACGTTTCCTCGTGCAGGACAGTTGGCTCTAATTAGCTAATTCTTCTTTATCTTTATCTCAAGTTTCTTTTTAATCACTCAGAAGAACATTTACCTTGTATATTTCATTTATTATTTTTAATGTTCCACATTCAGTGTATATATATATATATTTTTTTTTTTGTTTTAATGAATTAAAGAAAGCAGACGAGAAGTAGTCCTGAGCCGGCAAGGCGTGGCCATTCCCGATTCACTATTACCATACGAGACAAACAGTAGTGTAATTTATTTATTTATTGATATGCATCTTCTACCAATGGGATTCAGTCTTAATATTTTTAGGTATACATCCAATCATGCAATTCGAATTATACATATAATGTTTCAAATAGTTATATATTCACAGGTCTCCCCGTGGGCCTGTGGCTAACGCCTTGCTTTCTCAGATACAGGTTCGTGTCCAGCCAGCTGTAGGTTGAGTTTTTTTTTTTTTTTCATTTCAAACACATTCTGATTTCTGTACGCAGATACAAAATTCTATCAAACGACAATACATGAACTAACTACCTACAGACTACAATTACTCAACATCACTAAATATATCTACTATTAAATTTCGTAATTTATTGGGGAAACGTCCATAAATTATTGATAAAAGATGATAGAGTTATTTTGATTCGTAGACCTCAATTTTCCTGTCGAAGCAATGAAAATGAGAATGATATTAACAGCCTTTATAGCTGACAATATTAGTAAAAAAAAAAGAAAAAGGGGGAAAACTGTTATACTGTATAGTATTTTTTTTATTTGTAAGTAGTTTCCGAAAACATGGAAACCTCGACCTTTTTTTTTTTTAATTATTATAATGGCGTGTCAACCCTTAAGGTCACTAACGCCATTGCTGTATGTAGTAATTTTCATTATAATTCGCTAACAAGTATCAACATATATACATTATGATTAAATTGCTATCAATAATATTTCTTTTTGCAGATTTTATTAATTCGAACGATAAACGAGAAATGCTCAATTGCTTGTAAATAAAATAAAATATAATAATAAAATATATATATATATATATATATATATATATATATATATATATATAAATGAAAAAAAAATAATAAATGAATAAAAAAATGGAAAATAATAAAACATAATAATAAATGTAATGAAAAAAAAAATGTTAATAAGATAATGTATAGAAATTATATATAAATGAAATAAACCAACGAGCATTTCGATCTTTATGTTCTGTCTAGATTTTGTCCATTAATTGAGCGGCCCTTAAAAAGTCAAAGAGTCGCTCCACTTGGTTAGTATGATCACCTAGAATTTCATCTAAGGAGTCAGACAGTTGGTGTTGCTCTTTCAATTGCTCATAGGCCCGGCAATGAGTCAAGATGTGCTTCACAGTTAGCAGCACATTGCATGTGTTACAAATTGGTGGGGGGTCCATAGACATGAGGAAGGAATGCGTGAGGTTTGTATGGTCAATTCTCATTCGGGTCAAGACTACTTCCTTTCTCCTTGTATCATTTGTAGATGTTTTCCATGGCTTCACGTTTCTTTTTATCTCTCGGAGCTTATTATCTCTCATTTCGTGCCAGACAGTTTGCCATCTCATCCATATAGAGTCTTTTCCATGAGCTGTTAGATCATTTTTGGGAACTTTGTCAAATAGCATGCCTTCTCTAATTGCTTTCCTTGCCAAGGTATCGACTTTTTCATTCTGATTTATTCCACAATGTCCGGGAATCCATATAAAAGTCACCCTCTGTTTCTGAAGATGTAATGCATATATTCTTTTAAATATATTTACTATCAGAGGATGAGTTGAATATGGATCACCTATAGCAAGGAGAGCAGAAAGAGAATCTGTAAATATCTTTAAATCGGATTTGGTTGGAGAATTGATGTTCAGAGCTTCATCAATTGCTAGTAGCTCAGCTGTATAGTTACTGCAGATCGCTGGGAGAGCGAACATACAGGATCCTGATGAGCTAAGTACAGCAGCACCAACTCCATTGCTAGTAGCTCAGCTGTATAGTTATTGCAGATCGCTGGGAGAGCGAACATACAGGATCCTAATGAGCTAAGTACAGCAGCACCAACTCCATTGCTAGTAGCTCAGCTGTATAGTTACTGCAGATCGCTGGGAGAGCGAACATACAGGATCCTAATGAGCTAAGTACAGCAGCACCAACTCCATTGTTGTCTTTAGAGCCATCCGTATAAATTTCGTGTCCTGGAAAAAGCATGCTTCTTAATTTCCTATATTCTGTGACAAATATGTACGGATCTGTATTCTTTTTAATATATTTTGTGAGATTTAAATTGATGATAGGATGTGCTAATGTCCAGGGTTCAACGGATGATATGGAATTATGATATATAACTGGTATTGTTATATTATAGCCAGGTAATAAGTTTTGGATTCTTGTCGGTTACGATTTTTGTGTAAGGCGGTTCCTAGGATTTCTATTGAAATAAGGATTTAGGGGGTGATGTTGACAGGCTGTAATTGTGAAAAAGTAGCTTAGCATCTGCTATGATGAACAGTATCTAACATCTTTAGTGTTCTACTGGAAGCTGAATCATAGGCCATGCAACCGTAGTCCAATTTTGCTCTAATAAATTATTTATAAAATAGTAGCATGCAACTACGATCAGCACCCCAAGAAGTAGAACTTAAGCATTTGAGTAAGTCTAAACTTCTTAGGCAACCAGCTCTTAGGGTCTTGATGTGTGCTGTCCAATTCAATCCCCTACCATAGATTAGCCCAAGAAATTTAGCGATCTCTGCAGTTTTGACGGGCGTGTTATCTATATATATACTGTGGTTATGGTTTATTTTCCTGCGGGAAAATAGGACACTGATTGTCTTCTCCTTGGATATGGTAAATTCGTTTTGATTGAACCAATGATTGGTTGATTTTAGGGATTCCTGTGTTGTTGTATGAAGTGAATCAATGGATTTATCAACGTAGTATATCACCAGATCATCAGCATACAACATTGCTTTAACAGGATATCTAATCTCTCGCAGGATATGGTTTATTGCCACAGAGAAGAGGAAAGCACTACCTACACTTCCCTGTGGAACTCCATTCCCTTGAACAAAGGTCTCTGAAAATGAAGCACCATAGCGAACGTTAAAAGATCTCCGTTGTAAAAAGTTAAGGAAGAATTTCAAAGTTTTACCTTGCAGACCTAAGTCTATTAGACTATCAATAACGAGTCTTCTCCAGACACAGTCAAAGGCGTTCTTAATATCTATAAAGATAGCAAGAACTCTCTGACGGGAGTGAAACGCTTCCCGGATGTCGGTTTCCAGCCGGACTAGGTTATCCCTAGTACTTCTGCCTGGCCTAAAGCCGCTTTGCCATTCAGGGTAGAGGTTTTTGCTTTCCATGTACCAGAAAATACGATTCATTAACATCTTCTCCAATAATTTGCACATTGAACAAGTTAATGAAATCATCCGATAACTAGAGGGTCCTGAAGAGGGTTTTCCTTGTTTTGATTGTTATCCTTGATAGATTTTGTCCACAATGATGGTAGGATTCCTGAATTGAAAATTTGTTTTAAGATGGAAAGAATAGTATTTTTATTTGGCAGAGATAAATTTTTGATCATGGATATGCAAATGTTCTCTGGACCTGGAGCAGTGTCTTTTCGAGTTTTTAAAGCCGCAGTTAATTCTGTGTAAGTTAGAGGAAAGTTAAGAGGGTCAAGTGGGTCTGCAAAAATAGTTATGGGGTTTTGTTCTTTTTCTTTTTTCTGTTTGATAAAATCAGCAGAGTAATTATCATCAGAAGAGACAGATTGAAAATGTTTTCCTAGATGGTTAGCAATTTGCACTGGGTCAGTGATATAGGAATCACCGAATTTTAAGTATGTTACTAAATTTGTTCGTTTTTGCCCATTTATTTTCCTGATCATGTCCCAAACTTCGGAGGATGGAGTGTGGCAGTTTAACTGCGATGTAAAGTCCCTCCAGGATTTCCTCTTGTTATGTTTAATTGTATATCTGGAATGCTTCCTAGCGTTAATGTATTCTTCTAGGTGTTCAGAGCACGGGTGTCGGCGGAAATTCCGAAGAGCTTGCTTTCTTTTCTTTACCGCCTGGTCACAATCAGTGTTCCACCAAGGGACTGATATTTTTGCATTTAAGGCTTTGGTTCTAGGGATAGCTAGTTCGGCTGCTGAGAGTAAAACTTTATTAACATCTGTTATGATGCTGTTTATATCCATTTCTACATTTACGGAAGTTAGATCGGCTGTCCTCTGGAAAAGGACCCAGTTCGAACTGTGGATAGTGGTTAGATGTGTAGGGATCAGAAAGTGCCCGCCATGTGCACTGACCAATGACAAGTCAATGATTGACTCAGTCCCAGTTGTATGGTCAATGTGAGTGGGAGAGTCATCATTAAGAATACTCAAAGACGTCAAGTCCATGAAATTCTCAATGTAGCGCCCTCTTATGTCCGTGGTCATAGAGTTCCATAAAACATTGTGGCTGTTAAAATCACCTAGAAGAAACATAGGTTGAGGAAGCTGTGGATACAAATTCTCTAATTGTTCTACATTGAATGGTTGAGTTGGAGGTAGATAGATAGAACAGACAGTGAACGGAGCGGGTAACAGTACTCGGATAGCTACTGCTTGTAAATCTGTTTGAAGAGATATATTTATACAAGGGAGATTGTTTTTAGCTAATATGCACACACCTCCACAAGCTATCCTTCCTCCAATGTAATCATTTCTAAAGGTACAGAAGTTATTGAATTTAAATTTATCCGCTGCTTTCATGTGACTTTCTTGGATACATGCAATATCAAAATTTATTTCCTCCTGTAATAAAGCTAGATCAGATTTGTGATAATTCAATCCATTAATGTTCCATTGTTTAATAATCATATTTTATGTAAATTTGGAAAAAATTTATGTAAATGATGATATTGGTCTGGCAAATTTTCAGCTTCTTTAGAGTTAGTTTTTGGAAACAGTTATTACTTGAGCCATCATAAGAGAGTATCCTCGACCTTTGAACGAGTGCTTAAAACTTAAAAATAGATTTTTTTAGATTAATATCTGAATCTGAATGATCCCAATGACAGCTACAATTTTGGTCCTTTTCAATTTCAGGATTTAACGATTTTCATTTAGGTGGCCATACGATTTCAGTTTGGCCTCAAGGCTTGGACTGATCGGGCCTAGCACACACACGATAAGTTAATAAACCTCAAGGCGGGACAGCACCGTCCAGTTATAGTACACCCATTGAATATGAAGCAAATATTTTCTTGTCCAAATACATCAAGCCTGGCCTGCACAGTCCCGGACTCATTGGTCTGTATAGTTAATCTATTTTTTTATCGTTCTATTTCAATGGGCTGTACCGTTCAACTTTGGCCTTAAGGATTTTCCATACAAGGTGAGGAATATCGCAAGATTTCAGTCGAAATCTTGAGAGATTCCTCACCATGTATGGGCTGTCTTATATTTAATTAGGGTTAGCATGTATGAGACGCGCTCAATTTATACTCAATTGAGAAATACCGGTTTCTACATAGCCTTAAAATAAATACAAAATTGAAATTTCTCATCTACACTTTTGTATAGCATCATCAGACCGATTTAAGATTAGATGTCGGGAGGGAGGAAACACCAACTGCAATTACTATCAACTTTATGGATCTTACTACAAAAGCATCTTCTATCAAGTTCACCTTCTGAAACCGTCATTAAAACTCATCAGAAGATATTGAACGAATAATTATCCAGGCTATCAAAAACTATTACAGCTAGCTATTGAAGGATGGAAAAGCAAATTACCACTTAATTGGTTAGGGTCTACTTATTTAGTTCATGAGAAGCCCTCCGATACTCGGGTTATGAATTTTAATAAGGGCTGCTCCGGAAGGCCGCATTGTTCCGAGGTTAATAGAGCAACCTGTTAATTTCAGTAAAAAAAGGAAGTTTAAGTTGCCATTATGCAAAACAACATCTATGCTCAAACTGTTCTTCTTCAGTAATAATGTTTATATAACATTACCATAAATATTGGACCGCTTTAATTTTCCCATAGTCATTTTCTTGCTGGATAAATATTTAAGAGAAGAACATGCAAAAAATAAAATATTACAAGAACTTGCAAGTTTGTTCCATAACTCCAAAAATCATCATCATAGGGCGTTTCCACTAGTGATATTTAGAAAGTTTGGAATAAGTGTAATTAATATTTTGTAAAAACTTTAATTTGTAAAAACGTACTTCTCGGAAAGATCAATTACAAACAAGGAAATATTGTTTCTCTTTAAATTATCCTAGGAATTTAATTTTAAAGCTAAAATTAATTATAAAAGCAACAAGCAATAAAACACTGATGAAAACGAGCGTAAAGAATCGTTCAAAGCAAAGAAACCAACACTTTGGTCGTTTTTAGCTCTTACTTCTGCGCCTGAGATCGTACGATTATATTATATTTTTGGTTTCTAAATTTCCTAAACTCCTAACGTAACTAAACTTTAAATATCATAGTTTATATGAATGTCAAACATCTAGAAAAAGTTTTAAATCGTTTTTAAGTAGAGGAAGTAAAAATTAGTTAGGAAAACAAGTCTTATTCACTTCTCATAAAACGGTTGCAGATAACGCCTTAAAAATGGATTCCACGTTAACGAACTTACTAAAAGTGTACCTACGAGCCTATAAACTTAAAAACGTTGGCGATGTGATTATCTTTGAGCGAGTTGCTCCCTAAAAAAAACATATTCCGGCAGTCGGATTCTGTTGGTTAATGAACATGACCTTCAAAATCTTACAAAGTATTTTTATTTCAAATTACCTCCGTCAATTTTTGAGCCAGGTAGAGAGCGAACAGGACAGACTCGTATGCTCATATTGTAAAGTTGCTCTGATGATAAAAAAGGATTTTGACCGACAGCAAAAGACGAGAAAATTTACTCATGCCTCAATATTTACACACATTACTTACAGAAGATAGTCCACACATCTACACTATATTACTAATTATTACAAAAAAAAAAATCTAGCCGATCTTCCTTCCGCTCCTTGTGGTTTCAATTTTAATTCTTTATTTTAATAGCCAATAAATGTGATTTATAAATCCAATGTACTTTATTTTTATTCACTAAAAAATTATTTGTTTTTATATTTTCAAATGAATCATGTTTTATATACATGTGAATATATTTTAGTTTTTTTTTTTTTAATTAATGTTTATTTAAAATCTGTACAATTTATATAGTACAATAATTAATTGTGCTCCCCTTATTATACATCTCAGTGAATAAGTATATGGAGGGAGCCACTCATTATTGGCACTTCCTAATACATGCTAACATTCATATTTTCACAGTTTTGAATTGCTGTTAGGGTAACTGGTCACGGGGCCAAAGTCTCCGAAGCCTCCTGGGAAGGGTCTTTAGGATGGGTCCGAGTGGAAAGGGATTGACCTCTAGGATTTTCGTGGGATGACTATATTGTATGAAAGGTTAGGAAAAGGTATTTTGCGAGGTCTTATATTTTAGTTAAGTTTAAATGTAAATTGTAAACATTTTTACATAATATAAATGAAGTATCTATTTTATACTCTGTATTGGGCTCATCGCCATAGATGGCTTAAATTACTCAAACAGTATTACAGTATTAAAAATTTATAATTACTATGACATCCCCTAAATCTGTCTTCGGAAATGTATAATTCATCCTAGTGTATATATTATGTTTTTCCTCACATGTCTTCTGTATATAAATTAGTATTCACCCCCTCCTCTTAGTTTCACAGCTCTGATGAAGGCTTGAATTTTAAGCCTAAATGTCGGCAAAAAATAAAACACTTTTTCTTATAAAAAATGTTTTTATTATATAAGCATGACCAAATCCTGACTAAATATACTTTCGCAATTATTATATAAGCATGACCAAACCCTGACTAAATATACCTTCGCAATTATTATATAAGCATGACCAAACCCTGACTAAATATACCTTCGCAATTATTATATAAGCATGACCAAACCCTGACTAAATATACCTTCGCAATTATTATATAAGCATGACCAAACCCTGACTAAATATACCTTCGCAATTATTATATAAGCATGACCAAACCCTGACTAAATATACCTTCGCAATTATTATATAAGCATGACCAAACCCTGACTAAATATACCTTCGCAATTATTATATAAGCATGACCAAAACCCTGACTAAATATACCTTCGCAATTATTATATAAGCATGACCAAAACCCTGACTAAATATACCTTCGCAATTATTATATAAGCATGACCAAACCCCTGACTAAATATACCTTCGCAATTATTATATAAGCATGACCAAACCCCTGACTAAATATACCTTCGCAATTATTATATAAGCATGACCAAACCCCTGACTAAATATACCTTCGCAATTATTATATAAGCATGACCAAACCCCTGACTAAATATACCTTCGCAATTATTATATAAGCATGACCAAATCCTGACTAAATATACCTTCGCAATTATTATATAAGCATGACCAAACCCCTGACTAAATATACCTTCGCAATTATTATATAAGCATGACCAAACCCCTGACTAAATATACCTTCGCAATTATTATATAAGCATGACCAAACCCCTGACTAAATATACCTTCGCAATTATTATATAAGCATGACCAAACCCCTGACTAAATATACCTTCGCAATTATTATATAAGCATGACCAAACCCTGACTAAATATACCTTCGCAATTATTATATAAGCATGACCAAACCCTGACTAAATATACCTTCGCAATTATTATATAAGCATGACCAAATCCTGACTAAATATACCTTCGCAATTATTATATAAGCATGACCAAACCCCTGACTAAATATACCTTCGCAATTATTATATAAGCATGACCAAACCCCTGACTAAATATACCTTCGCAATTATTATATAAGCATGACCAAACCCCTGACTAAATATACCTTCGCAATTATTATATAAGCATGACCAAACCCCTGACTAAATATACCTTCGCAATTATTATATAAGCATGACCAAACCCCTGACTAAATATACCTTCGCAATTATTATATAAGCATGACCAAACCCCTGACTAAATATACCTTCGCAATTATTATATAAGCATGACCAAACCCTGACTACATATACCTTCGCAATTACTATATAAGCATGACCAAACCCTGACTAAATATACCTTCGCAATTATTATATAAGCATGACCAAACCCCTGACTAAATATACCTTCGCAATTATTATATAAGCATGACCAAACCCCTGACTAAATATACCTTCGCAATTATTATATAAGCATGACCAAACCCTGACTAAATATACCTTCGCAATTATTATATAAGCATGACCGAACCCCTGACAAAATATACCTTCGCAATTATTATATAAGCATGACCAAACCCTGACTAAATATACCTTCGCAATTATTATATAAGCATGACCAAACCCTGACTAAATATACCTTCGCAATTATTATATAAGCATGACCAAACCCTGACTAAATATAGCTTCGCAATTATTATATAAGCATGACCAAACCCTGACTAAATATACCTTCGCAATTATTATATAAGCATGACCAAACCCCTGACTAAATATACCTTCGCAATTATTATATAAGCATGACCAAACCCCTGACTAAATATACCTTCGCAATTATTATATAAGCATGACCAATCCCCTGACTAAATATACCTTCGCAATTATTATATAAGCACGACCAAACCCCTGACTAAATATACCTTCGCAATTATTATATAAGCATGACCAAACCCTGACTAAATATACCTTCGCAATTATTATATAAGCATGACCAAACCCTGACTAAATATACCTTCGCAATTATTATATAAGCATGACCAAACCCCTGACTAAATATACCTTCGCAATTATTATATAAGCATGACCAAACCCCTGACTAAATATACCTTCGCAATTATTATATAAGCATGACCAAACCCCTGACTAAATATACCTTCGCAATTATTATATAAGCATGACCAAACCCCTGACTAAATATACCTTCGCAATTATTATATAAGCATGACCAAACCCTGACTAAATATACCTTCGCAATTATTATATAAGCATGACCAAACCCTGACTAAATATACCTTCGCAATTATTATATAAGCATGACCAAACCCCTGACTAAATATACCTTCGCAATTATTATATAAGCATGACCAAACCCCTGACTAAATATACCTTCGCAATTATTATATAAGCATGACCAAACCCTGACTAAATATACCTTCGCAATTATTATATAAGCATGACCAAACCCCTGACTAAATATACCTTCGCAATTATTATATAAGCATGACCAAACCCCTGACTAAATATACCTTCGCAATTATTATATAAGCATGACCAAACCCCTGACTAAATATACCTTCGCAATTATTATATAAGCATGACCAAACCCCTGACTAAATATACCTTCGCAATTATTATATAAGCATGACCAAACCCCTGACTAAATATACCTTCGCAATTATTATATAAGCATGACCAAACCCCTGACTAAATATACCTTCGCAATTATTATATAAGCATGACCAAACCCTGACTAAATATACCTTCGCAATTACTATATAAGCATGACCAAACCCTGACTAAATATACCTTCGCAATTATTATATAAGCATGACCAAACCCTGACTAAATATACCTTCGCAATTATTATATAAGCATGACCAAACCCTGACTAAATATACCTTCGCAATTATTATATAAGCATGACCAAACCCTGACTAAATATACCTTCGCAATTATTATATAAGCATGACCAAACCCTGACTAAATATACCTTCGCAATTATTATCACAATTTTTTAGGTCAGTGGGCCTATCTTAATACTTACGTCACAATAAAACGACCCAATCGCCTCATTGCAGGCTTGTAAATCCAATAAATAAATAAATTAACAGTAAAACAAGCTTATACATTTAAGTAAATGTGCCAACAATTTGAGTTCTTTCAGCAACATAATTGGAAGCAAAATAACTCACAAAATTCCATACAAAAATGTCGTACATTATTTAACATTAAATTACAAAGTTGAACATTTTCCCAATCTCATAAAACATGCTTATAATCTGTTTTAGTATAGGGATATACTGAATCTGATAGTATTTTGATGGTGTGTAGATAGGCGTTACAGGGGAGCCATTATGGGTAAATACATAATGGTAGTATGAGGTTCGCATGGAAACCCTCCCTGATAAAGCCAGCTCTACTAATCAACCTGTCATTAAAGCTAGGGCTACCTACCTAGTCCTCTCTCTCTCAGGCCTACCTTATACATAACATTACATTTTACATTATACCCTAAGAAATTTGTATAATATTTAATTAATATTCTATAGCAAAATGTCGTTCAGTTTTACGAACTGGATAATTTACTTAAATTATTATTACTTGATCCAGAAAATTAGATATTTGCTGCGAAAAAAACGGTTTCATTTATTCAAATAAGCATCATAACAATTATGTGATGTTTACAATTTCTGATTTGTGCTAAGGCCAAAATGTGTGGAAAGCCTCGAAATTTACGAGCGTTCCACGGTTTTTCTAAAACTGTTCTCAATATTTTCTAAAACTGTTCTAATACCCATTTTAATGCTGGTTCATTAGACCATACAGGTACTAAAGAAGGAGTGAAATCGCAGTAGTTCAAATCACTTATAAAGAAATAGAAGTGTTCCCTCAAGAAAAGCATATTATTTAAAACGTTTAACCGAAACATAATATTGTATTTTCGTATAATTAGACTTATAATGAACTCATGTATATGTATAAGGCTGTACCGTATGAAATGTCAGTTTTGAGGCCAAGCTAATTAAATCAAATGTCATGAAATTGTCGTGGCTCCTACTCCGAGTTCATTCGCATATTCCCTAGTGCTTTTTGAGGGACAAGCTTCAACCCTTTCTTTCAGGTGGTCATTGTCAAGCTTGGTTTCTGGGCCTCCTCGCCCCTCGTTGTCAAGGTCAAAATTTCCACTTCGAAACCTGGAAAACCACCGGTAAATAGTTCTTTCATTCTCCGTTCCCTCCCCGAACGCCGTGTTAATGTTCATACACGCCTCAGCAGCGCTATGACCGAGCTTAAATTCATTACAAAACATAATACCGATTTCCGTTGAAGTCATAATTTAAGTTTTTTTTCTCACAACACAGTATGCAAGTTACAGATTAAATAATAGGAATAAAAGAGCTTTAATTCTATATGAATAACAATGATGTTTGTAAATAATGAAATAAAAAAGGGAAAGGATTAAATCGCAAGGTAAACAAAACTAACATTTATTTGTAGATAAAAAGATTTATTCGTTGTCCAATAAATTAAAAAATATAATATTCAAATATTTTATTTCAGTTTTCTTATTCACCACTTTTTTCCTGTTTTTTATGATGTGTATATTTTTCGTTTCATCAAACTTCTTTCTTTATCTTTGCTCTTTCCCCGTCCTCTACAACCAACCCTTACACCCGGTCTTATCAACTGGCAATCATTTCAGCTCAACCTAGAGCGCTCCATAGACCTAACCGTTTCCCTAAAAACCCCTTCAGACCTAGACAAAGCCACTGAATTGTTTACTAAAGCCATTCAGGACAGTGCCCGCAATTCATGCCGACCAAGGACAAGGTTACCTCCTTCACCCAAACTGCAACTTCCAACCCACATCCAAGAACTTCTTGCAGCCAAGCGTCGGGCCAGAGCTCTATGGCAAAGATCACGCTATCCCTCCGACAGAAACGCATACAACAGACTGACGCGACAACTAAAATCTTCCCTATCTCAATTCCGTTCAGAATCCTTTAACGAATACCTTTCATCCCTCTCTACACAAGACTGTTCTTTGTGGACAGTCACTCGTAAAATCCTCAGGTTTCACCAAATTCCTTCCCCACTCAAACGCAGCGATGGGTCCTGGGCCAGAAGTGATGAAGAAAAGGCGCTCCTTCTCTCCACACACCTTACTTCAGCATTTTCCCCTAATCCTCTAACGAACCCCTCTCATGATGATGATATCGTAGAATACCTGAATTCTCCTTTACCCTTGTATTTTCCTCCCAAAGCTTTCCATCCTTCCGAAGTAAAATACATCATCAAACACCTCCCTAGGAAATCTCCCGGTTACGACCTCATCACCTCCACAATTCTCAAAAACCTCCCCCAGAAGGCCATTATATTCCTTACATACCTGTACAACTCGATCCTTAGAACAACCCATTTCCCGAACCCCTGGAAACACTCAGTTATTATCGTTATTCCCAAACCTTTTAAACCTCCCGACTGCCCTTCTTCCTATCGACCAATCAGCCTTCTGCCGTTAATGTCCAAAATATTTGAAAAACTCCTTTACAAAAGAATCCTTCCTATCATAGAATTCTCGAAGAAAATCCCCAACCACCAATTTGGTTTCCGCTCCCAGCATTCCACCATACAACAGTGTTTACGAGTTGTAGACTCAATATCCTCCTCGCTTGAACGTAAGAGTTTTTGCACGAGTGCCTTTCTCGACGTTGCTCAAGCATTCGATCGGGTTTGGCACCCGGGATTACTTTACAAAGTAAAGCTTATACTTCCTCACACCTATTTCCTTATCCTAAAATCCTACCTTTCAAACAGATCCTTTCAAGTTAAACAAGGTACAGGTCTTTCCCCGACCTGCCCCATAAACGCTGGTGTCCCTCAAGGGAGTATTATTGGTCCTCTCCTTTTCCTCCTTTATACTGCGGATATTCCTACACACCCTCATACCTTACTGACCACCTACGCAGATGATACTGCCATCCTATCAACTTCCCCTGATCCCTCAGTAGCATCCCAACACCTGCAGGAACATCTTACCGCCATTCAGCATTGGACTGATCGATGGAGAGTTAAAATCAACCCTGAAAAATGTAAACAGGTTACATTCACTCTAAACCGGAGATCATGTCCTACAGTCTACCTCAAAAACACTCCACTACCAGTATCCAGCGAGGTTCGATATCTAGGATTATACCTTGACAGCCGACTGACATGGAACCCTCACACGAGACTGAAAAGACAAGAACTGAACAAACGATACGGACTACTTAGACGACTCCTTGGACCCTCATCTAAATTATCAATACAGAACAAACTAACGATATACAAAACAATCATTCGGCCAATATGGACATACGGACTTGAACTCTGGGGATCTGCAAAACCATCCAACATCAACAGAATACAGGCATTCCAGTCAAAAGTCCTCCGTAAAATTGTAAATGCCCCCTTTTATGTATCCAACAAAACCCTACACAATGACCTAAACATCCCATTTGTCCTTGACCTCGCTAAAACCCGTTTCCAAACGTTCCACTCCAAATTGTCTCAGCATCCTAATCCTGAAGGTCAATCCTTATCATCCCAATCCCATCCAGACAATCCCCCCAGGCGGCTCAAGAGACAGTGGCCTCGAGACAATTTACTTGCCTGATCTTTTTACGATCAATAAAATATTTACTGAGACACCTCTGGAAGTGTCAACAATGGTTGGCTTCTTCCAAATTTTGTATTTTTTATTAATTTTTTTTTTTTACTTTTGTCAGTTTTATCAACTTGTACATAATATCTGGATCAACATACTTGATCATTGTACTGTTATCTGTACAGATTTCAAATAAATAAATAAAAAAAAAAAAAAAAAAAAAAAAAAAAATCTTTGCTCTTTACATTATTATCTTCTTAATCGACATTTATAACCTGTTGTTTAATTCTTTTCATTTCATACGATACAGCCTGATAAAATTCCAATTGTACAGTCAGATACAAAATAAAAAAATGTAAAAATCAGAAAATATGTAAAAATGTAAAATTAGATGTATATATGTAATAATTTGTACTAAGCGGAACGCTTTATTTCTAGCAGCTTGAAAGTAAACATAAAAATAAAATAAAAAATAATCCGAACGTTTACTATTACGAAATAAACACTTATCAATTTACCTATCAATTTCTATTGATATTTTTTTAGCAAAAAATACTTATCAATTTCTATCATAAAAATGTAAGTTATTTATTGATGACGTTTTGCCTCGTAATATTTTTTGTACAGTGTCTTTATAAATGGAAATCATTTGACAAAGCAGCTATTACAATAAGAAATATGGTGTAGCTTCTTAATTTAGGGTTAAGACTTACCTTAACCCTAAAATTTTTAGCATGCTTTTTAATTTGCACTACCAGGGTGTTGTACCTCTGACCAGGACTAGTTGTTGTTCCTTTGACAAGGTCAAAGGTACAACCCACCTGAGTAATTTTTTCATTATTCAACTATTTTGTTCTTCTGCTACAACTTTTTAAAAAATAATTAATATTGCGTCAATTGTTCAAAGAATTAAAAAAAATAAATAAATGAAATAAGTTCAAACTGACATTATCAATCCTCAGTGTACGAGTTCGAACCTATCACCCGTTATCGTTCGACTTGAAGTTGTAAGACCTCATCGAAAAGCGGAGGCAAGGAAAATGTCAAATAGGGGCCGACCTAAAGGGAAACCCCGTATCCTGACAGATATTCCTGAAAATCTAATTATTGAAGATGAAAAAAAACAAAACAAACAAAAGCACCACCCTAAACGTAAGACACCACATACAAATAAACCCCTTCCTAAAAAAGTGTTAAATAAAAAAAATTATTCTAATGACAGTTCAGATTCTGATACTGACACCAAAATTTCTTCAGGAGAAAGTGACGTTGATCTGTCTGAAAAATGTCGCGAGTTTTGTAGATGACCAGCAACAATTTGAAAAATATGATTTGGAAAAAGGAAATTTTTTATTTACAATATTACAGAAATTTGTTTTCTGTACTGCTGTGTTGTTTTTACGTGGTCAGAGGTACAACACCCCATGGTCAAAGGTACAACTACATGTTGTACCTTGGACTACTGTACGATTATTTTTTTAAAAAACTAATAAATAATATTAAATGAAAAGCTAGAACCATGACAAAATTAAATATGATAAGCAATAGAATACTAATTACAATGAATTAAAAAAAATGTATTTAGCTGTAATATTCAAAAAAAAAAAAAAAAAAAATCAGTCCCGCAACAGTCCACAAGGGCCCAGAGGAGCAGATACTGTAGAGGTATCTGATTCTTGACCATACGGCACACTAGGGAGATAGTGTGGTCAACACTATGCTCCGGCCGCCTGATTTTCCCCTTGGCTGCTTCGACTGCTAGAGTCATTAGCACCCAAGGTACCCATTATTAATTAAATTAATTAAAGGCTGGGTGAGCCTAGGGACGATCTGGGACCCCAAATACAACCCTCGAACGGCAGCACTAGAAGAAAAAATCTTTAGTGCGCGCTCGGGTTTTGAACCTGGACCTCCAGTTCATTAGTCGAGTGCTCTACCACTGAGCTAACCTCGTCCCCTGTAATATTCAAGCTAAGAAAAATTAAATTTTGCAAAGTGGTCAAAGGTACAACACATCTATATATATATATATATATACTCACATAGATATACTTTCTCGTTTTAGTATATTGGTTAGTTTGTTTGGATTATTCCAAAGCAAAATACCTATAATGTTAAAAAAACTCGTTTTTTTGTGTCGCCTATGTTTGGCTAACTGCCACAATGGTGTTAGTAGATTTTGTTTGAATTCTTGATTTATTCCCCCTCGTCACTTATTAGGTAATTATTTCTTAAATTATGTATATACTAAAATCCCGTAATTTATATATATATAATAAAAATAAATAAAATAAAATATAAAAAAATATATAGTACTGGCAATAAATATATATTATATTATATATATATTATATATATATATATATATATATATATATATATATATAAACTACGGGATTTTAGTATATACTTAATTTAAGAAATAATTACCTAATAAATAACGAGTGGGAAAAAATCAAGAATTCAAACAAAATCTACTAACACCATTGTGGCAGTTAGCCAAACATAGGCGACACAAAAAAACGAGTTTTTTTAACATTATAGGTATTTTGCTTTGGAATAATCCAAACAAACCAACCAATATACTAAAACGAGAAAGTATTTCTATATGAGTGAGGATTTTTGAATTTGTGTGTGTGCATGCATGGGTACTTGTTTAAGAACCTGAAAACCACTCCTTAATAATGTGAAAATTACATATTTAATTGGTGTCAATGATTGATATATATATATATATATATATATATATATATATATATATATATATATATATATATATATATATGAATTTTCGATTTAATATATACTAAATTTGTAGTAAAAAATATAAGTAATTTTTAATTTCAATTATATTTTTATATCATAAAGAACCATTGTGCGATTAAACTTTAAAATATATTCATAATGCTGTCTTTATAAGGTTAAGCTCTGTGGGAAAATTGGTTTTAAGCTGAGATCGATGATTAAGGAACAACTAATTATGCAATTCAATACTACAAAATAATAATAATAAAATTACCTTTAGATAGTAATTCCAATTCTAAAAATACAATATGAAATGTCAGTAATTAGAGGTTAATGCTATAAAACTTTTCCGAAGAGTTTATATATTTTTTCACTAGCACAGCCTCATTAATATTCGTCGGGACAGTATTGATCTTCATATTATATTCCGGAAAGAATGTTTTCCCATCATTAAAATGCCTTTTTTCAACCCCCCCCCCCCAGCTAGGTCAACATTCATTGAAGCTGATAAGATACATTTAGTTATATACTAGTCTTACAAACAAACTTATGTGTGTCATGAACGTAGATTTAGGTTCTCTATTTCTGTCTAAGAAATATATTTAACTACTTTGTTTCTACTACATATTTGCCCAAACCATTCGACAGAAAAATTAAAAACTAGAAGTAAAGACTCGCTAAGAAAGGATTTTGGGATGATAAAATTTTTAAGTATATTTAGAGGGATTTGAATTTTTAGTTTTAAAGACAGCATGCTCGCCTTGGCAGAATGCGTTGCTATGACGATAACAGAACAGTGTCAAAAACAAGTGTCAAAAAAACATTATACTTTGATTACTTATCAATTGATGAATGACATATAGTATGACGGGAAGAGTGCTATAATAAATTACAAAGAAATGTATAGTAGCGTTAATTTTGATGATATATTATTTAACGCTATAAAAAAACTACTTATCTGCCGTGATGGAGCACGGTCATTCAGCTAGTATACCATATAATATCATTCCATAAGAATAACAAACAGAATGTGAGTTTGGAATTGTTATTATAAAACTTGCTCCATCCTTAATGTTTTGTTTGGTTGAATAAAATAGTTATAATGATAATTTATAGTTCTTATAATAAATAAACGGATGATAATAAATTATAGGGAATAGTAGAAAAGCCCTAAGTTTGAACAATAGTGAACTAATCTGTAAAGTTGGAGCCATTACCTCTGCATTCCGCTTTCAGACCAATGGAATACTGCCAAATTAAATTCAGCCTTGATCAAGAAGCAATAATAAACTTCTTGAAGAAAATAAATTAATTTAATGGAATTCCGCAAAATGTATTGCTGTTAATTAATGTAAGAGTCAACGCACGATATGTATTATCATTTTTGTTTTAATAAATATAGTTATACGACTGGAATGTTTTCTTTGGATAGATATTACATTATAATTTATATTAAATTATAAAACGCCATACTATTGATAGGTAAACTATTTAATAAATTATTCTGACTTGTTTAATTTGGGTACGCAAATTTGCCAATTTTACATTGTTCAGAATAAAAGTCATATTAGAAGAGGCGGGTTGGGGATTAGAGCAAAAATTGCTAGTTTATCCCTGCTTTAAAGGTTGAATACACATATTAGAAAGTTTGGTTCAATATTTTAGGAGTACTAAATTATAAGCAGTGTAGCGTTAAGAATATTAAATTATATAATTATAATATTTGTGATGGAGATTAGGGGGCTGAGAATGAAAGGCAGCTTGTAAGTGGTAGCGTGTATTGGTAGGACAACTGGCCTGGACGGGATGAGTGTTAGAGAAGAGTGGAGAGTGTTGAGCGTGGGGTCTGGTAGAGAGTGAGTGAGAGTGGAGAGTGAGACTGAGAGTGAGCTAGGATTTAGCCCAGCCTAAATAGGCAGCTAGGATTGGGGAATCGTGGGAATTATAGAGCAATGCAGGTCTCTAGCTGCTGATGTTCAATATTGCTGACTGGTGTCTGGGTTCCTTCCTTTCCCATGCTTTTCCTCACATATACCCCCCTTCTCTTTAAAGCGGAACACGTTGAAAAGAGGATGAGGTATACGCATGTGAGCGTGTGTGCTTCTCGCTGTGGTGCTGCGAAGTCTTGGAGAATCTGCGGGGTGGTAGGTGGAGAGCATGTGATGAGTGGTGTCTGTCCGCCTCCAAGTGTTGTCCAGATTTGGTGCAAGCAGTGTAGTGATGATTGTTGTAGAGACTGCCTGCTGAGCTCTTTTTAGGAATTGGATGGGTTGTTGGGTGGAAATGTGATGGATTTGTGCAAGGTCAGTTGTCCCCTGTAACTTTCAAATTCAAATTAATACAATTTGATGAATGAATTGAGAACATATATACATGGTGATTAAAGTGATTTGAATTATACAATGATTATGATTGGTGATGATATTGATGCCTTTGGCAACTTAATTCTATTACAAAAATTTACTTAATATTACTTTTTATACATGTGGTGCTTAAAATTCTAAGAACAATATACAAGAATTGGTTTGAGTGGCCCTTTCGTAAAATTTTAAATTAGAATTACTATAACTAAATCATTTAGGTGCGTAATATGGAGAATTATTACCTTTAATGTGCATATATTGAAAATATAAACACTCAATGTACATTATTATAATAGTAATAATTGGAATGCACATGTTTGTACAAATTTAAATGCTCTATGTACTGTGCTCTATAGAAATGCTCTATATAAGAAATTGTGCACTATAATTCTCCCTTTTTGGTCTTGATACCTTGGTTAGTAATATCTACAAGTGTTAGTTAGTGATTTAAATGACTCATGCAAATTGTTAAATAAATCATGCTTGGATTGAATGAGTTATTCCCAGGAAGTAGGGATTGGGAGGCCGGCTGTAGAATTGCAAGATAGCAGTAATGATAGCTTGGATGCTGAGATTGGTCTTTGCTCATCTTGCAGGATGCGGCTGCTCTTCCCAGAAGTATCATGTTCTTATTGCTCGTGGCTGGCTTAGTCACCTACAATCATGGGATTTATTCAATGCCCGAAACTTGAATGCTAGGGTTCTTTTAAATATGGGAAGAAAGAATTAAAATAATCATTTTCTTAATTATAAATTAAGAAATTAATTTGATTGGGAACAAAAATAAATGCAATGTTACTACCTATGTGGCTTTTTTTTTTATCTTAATCTTATGACGTCATTCTTCTTTTTCTGTCAATTTGTGTTTGTTTGACTAATTTTTTGTAGTTTTATCATGTCGTGACTGTTTTTGTACGAGATCAAAGTATTATTGGGTGAGTACATAATGGTGGTGGTGGAGTTGCGTGTTTTGATTTATGTGTAGCATTTTTGAGTGATTCAAAAGCGTCCTCACATTCATCGTTCCATATGAATGAGTGATATTTTTTTCGTTAGTATTGTAAGTGCTTTTACTGCTTCTGCTTCATTGGCTGTATGGGTATTGTTTGTGATGGCTTGTTGGAATTTATGTTGTCAATCACTCGTAGTGGTATCGTGATGGAATTGTCTAGGTGTAACATGTTTGTATTGAAATCTATCAAAGATTTTTGTTTTTGAAAGTATATGCGAATTTTCGTTTGTCCATATGTTTGTATCGAGTTTCTAGTTATGGATTTTAATTGTATGTTGCACGGCGTCACTTGTGATTCATTTTGAATGAACGTAATGTTTCTGAGTGATACTGACGCGCCGGTGTCAATTAAAATATTGACCTTTTTGTCGTGTACATACCCTTGTATTGTGAGGTTTTTGTGATATTCCTGTGAATATGACCATATTGTGCTGTGAAAGGGTATTTGTTGCTGTGAGTGACAATTGTTTTTCCATGTTAAAGTTTTGTTATGAGTCCGTTGAGAATGCATTTTGTCTTTCCTAAATATGCCCTTTAGTGTTGCCGTTTGTGTCAGTTTTCCACCTCGTGAGGAGGTGGGCTCAGTGAGTTTTTTGAACCAATTAAGTAAGTCAATTGTGGGCAGTCAGGTGCAAGATGTCCACCTTTGCATATTTGACACTCGGTTGATGTGTGAGTTTTGTATCTACTGTTAGGGCTGTTGTATCGCATGTATGACCTATTTGTGTGAGAATGTCGTCGTGGAGGTGAAGGTGATTCTTGCCTTGATTTTCTAGGTAAAAATCGACGTGTTGGGCTGTGTTTTCGTATTGAGCATTCTGAATGCTAGTGGTTCCCTTGACAAAATCTGCATGGATATGGTGGGGATTTTGTCTTGTGTGGTGATTGTTTTTTATTTTGTGGGTCAGTACCTGTTTTACGGTACGTAGGTGTGTTTGATTTAGTATGTGCTCGTCTCTCTATGTGTGATTTGATAATGGCATTTTTTTTTGTGCTGTATCTTGTTTTTTTGGTATTAAGCGAGTGTGAAATATCGGTTTTGTGCTCGGTGTGTCAATGTTGCTGTACGCCAGAATGCTCTTCTCTATCTCGTCCAGGTTTTTTGGTAACCGATATTTCATTTCTTTGTGTAGGTCAGGTGATATGTGACTTAGGTTTTCCATGTATTTGTCTGTGATTATTTTGTCGAGTATCGTGTTCATGGTATTGATGGGATCTTTAGCCATCATTGTGTGTAGGCTGTTTTTAAGTCCTTTGAGTCGATCACCCATTGTTCTGATTGATTCGCCGGGTTTGATCGTGTATTGTAGCATTAGTTGGAGTAGTACTGCGGGGTGTTGTGTAGTGAAAAATCTTTGTATCTTTGTAAGTATTCCTTTGCGTCTTTGTAAGTCAGTTGTATGTCTGCTGAGTTTAATGAGTCCCAGTAAATTTTTGCTTATCCCGACAGTCTAATATTTAAAATTTTTACTTTATCCTGGTCAGTCCAGCCTACGATGTTTCCTTGATTGTCAAGTTGCTCAAAAAATTCGGTTATAACTAGCGACGTTCCTGATCCTTGAAATACAGGAATTTCTGCTAGTGTCGATATAGTGGAGTGTGGGATGTGCGGTGTAGTTTGTATGTTTTGTTTCCTGTCCTGTAATTGAGCTGAAAGTTCTTTAATTTTGTCTTGCAAAGCAGCAATGGCTTCCTGTGTTGACATTTTTTGTCCTTGTTCGTTTACAAAAGACATTGTTGGTGCGTTTATGTGTTTATAGATTCGCTTTTTTAATTGAAGGGTGTTTCCTTGTGTGCTTAAATTGTGTGTTTGTAAATATGTATGTATGTCTTCGGTGGTCCAGAAGAATGGGTTAGAAGATTTGAACATAAAAAGAAAAATATTAATAAGCCACTTGATTTAAGCAAATATTAAAATGAAAATATGTACTTACCTCTGAAATGTGATGGTGTTGACCTCTTTTACCGCTGCCACCAAATGTGATGGTGTTGACCGTGTTCACCGCTGCCACCAATTGTGATGGAGATTCGGGGGCTGTGAATGAAAGGCAGCTTGTAAATGGTAGCGTGTATTGGTTGGACAACTGGCCTGGACGGGATGAGTGTTAGAGAAGAGTGGAGAGTGTTGAGCGTGGGGTCTGGTAGAGAGTGAGTGAGAGTGGAGAGTGAGACTGAGAGTGAGCTAGGATTTAGCCCAGCCTAAATAGGCAGGTAGGATTGGGGAATCGTGGGAATTATAGAGCAATGCAGGTCTCTAGCTGCTGATGTTCAATATTGCTGACTGGTGTCTGGGTTCCTTCCTTTCCCATGCTTTTCCTCACATATTAAAATTGTAGTGATTGGAATATTGTATCTAAAACAGCTTTTCGAATATTGAATTTAAAACACTAGGCTATTCGGAATATTGTATTTAGTGTAGTTTTGAGAATATTTGATTAAAAACACTGTGGTGTTGGGAATATTTTTTTTTTTTTATTTTTTTTTTTTTTTGGTGCATCTACTGCTAAGGTCATTAGCACCATGTTGGGAATATTGTATTTAAAACAGTAGAGTGTATATTGTATTTAAAACAGTAGAGTGTTGGGAACATTGTATTGAAAACAGTGGAGTGTTGGGAATATTGTATTGAAAACAGTGGAGTGTTGGGAATATTGTATTTAAAACAGTGGAGTGTTGGGAATATTGTATTTAAAACAGTGGAGTGTTGCGAATATTGTATTTAAAACAGTGTAGTGTTGGGAATATTGTATTGAAAACAGTGTAGTGTTGGGAATATTGTATTGAAAACAGTGGAGTGTTGGGAATATTGTATTGAAAACAGTGGAGTGTTGGGAATATTGTATTTAAAACAGTGGAGTGTTGGGAATATTGTATTGAAAACAGTGTAGTGTTGGGAATATTGTATTGAAAACAGTGGAGTGTTGGGAATATTGTATTGAAAACAGTGGAGTGTTGGGAATATTGTATTGAAAACAGTGGAGTGTTGGGAATATTGTATTGAAAACAGTGGAGTGTTGGGAATATTGTATTTAAAACAGTGGAGTGTTGGGAATATTGTATTGAAAACAATGGAGTGTTGGGAATATTGTATTTAAAACAGTGGAGTGTTGGGAATATTGTATTGAAAACAGTGGAGTGTTGGGAATATTGTATTTAAAACAGTGGAGTGTTGGGAATATTGTATTTAAAACAATGGAGTGTTGGGAATATTGTATTTAAAACAGTTTTTTTCTGGTATATCTTTTACTACAAACGCAACCAAAATTTTAGACTAGATGAATATCAAACGCCTGGGACAAGTTTTATCTCAATCAATCGTTAGAATTGTAGGGGTTTCAATGTTTCTCGAAAACGGTTACAGATATCGTTTTAAAAATGGTTTCATTCGTTTTCGTACGTCAAGGAACGTATAAAACAAGAAACTGCAAGCACATAAACAGTGAAAACGGTTTTATTGGGTGAATCATGCTCAACAAACCATGTTCCGGTTGACGCAGCTGGTTAACGAACTTTACATTTTAAGATGATGATTAGATAGTTAGCCGTCGAGGTGATAAGTAAAGATGGAATGGTTGGGATTCGGCTAAATAAACCTCAATATGATTTTGTTTTAAAAAATCTATATTTCGGACGTTTCAACCGCATCTCCAAGTTCTCCAAGAACCTTGTCAAGAAGAAAGAGGGCTTGATTTTTCTGCTAAAATGTTAACAAAATCATATTGAGGTTTATTTAGCCGAATCCCAACCATTCCATCTTTACTTATCACCTCGACGGCTAACTATCTAATCATCATGATGAATTCACTGGGACCCTGCCAACGTGCTCCAAAGGAGGCAAAATCATTATCTACCGCATCTCCAAGTTCTCCAAGAACCTTGTCAAGAAGAAAGAGGGCTTGATTTTTCTGCTAAAATGTAAGTCGAACAATTTCTTACCAAAACACATAAGAACCTCAACCAACCATATCAACCCGTGCGACCTGAACTCCCCTGTTCAAAAACAACTTGCAACAGCGAAACTTCATTTCCAGAAAAAATTACTCAATATAGAAATAGCCAATTTAAACTGTGAAATTAAAAATTTAGAAACATTGTTAGAGTCACACTTCAATATCTTAAGGGGGTTAGTTGACCAGGACCTGTTTAATGACATATCCAATTTTATTTCAAACATTTCTAATAGTTTAAAATCGAAGTTAAAAAGAAATCTTTTCCACAAATTTAATAAAACACGCCAGAATCACGTTCACCGCCCCATCGGTGACGAAAACTGGGTTAAAAACATCTCCTCGGTCAACGTCCCCCCTCAGGTTAACAACATACTTAGTTTAGGAGAAAAGTTTTCTTTACCTCCTACACCAGGTATTGTCGTTCCGAAAATAATTACCGATGTAGAATACATACTACAAACCGTTCCTTGTAAAGAGGAAGACCAAACCCGCTCTAAATTAGTTAATAGCATCACCAATTTCTTGCAAATTCCTTCTCCCAGCCACTCCCACCTTTCCACTGAATTTTACAAAGACCTAAAACACACCAAACCTTTCTTACGGACACATGAACAACATATAATATGTACTAAATCCGACAAGGGAAACACGACCGTCATCATGGACAGAACAGAATACAACGAAAAAATGACCAACTTATTCAACGACACCAATACATACTTACCCATTCCTAAGGACATTACGAAAATACAAGAACGAAAATTCAACGAACACATTCACAAACTTTTTAACTCTAACGAAATCGACAAATCCACTAAGTCCTTCTTAATTTCCCACAATTCCCTCTCACCGCGAGCCTACGGCCTCCCCAAAATCCACAAACCTGGTAATCCCCTTCGTCCCATCATTGCCAATATAGATTCTCCCTCTTCCAGTATCAGTAAATTTCTTCTTCCCTCATTACAAATACTTAGCCATAATCATCCCTATGATATAAAAAATTCCTTTGACCTAAGTTCTAAATTATCCAACCTAACCATTCCCCACGGCCACATTTTAGTTTCCATTGATGCCACATCCTTATTCACTAACGTCCCACTAGCCAACACGCTAGAAATAATCGAAAACCATTGGCCCACCCTACACCTCCATAGCCCTCTATCCTTTGATTTGTTTATAGAAAGTCTAAAACTTTGTGTTAACAGCGGTTTTTTTAAATATGATGGGAAATTCTATAAACAAATTGAAGGTCTAGCCATGGGCAACTGTCTTGCACCCGATTTATCCTCAATCCTTCTCAACGATCTTCTCAACTCCCTTGTCCCACAGTTTCCCCATGACATCTCATTCATCTGCAAATACGTAGATGATCTTTTGCTGATGATTAACCCAAACAGACTAACAGACATACTTACCTGTTTCAATTCCTTTTACCCTAGGCTTCAATTCACAGTCGAAATAGAACAGGACAGACAGCTCCCATACTTGGACATCTTACTAATTAGACAGACTGACGGTACTATTATTACTGACTGGTACACCAAACCCACGTACTCGGGACGGTTACTTAATTTTCATTCATCCCATCCTTACCACCTCAAGATTAATGTAGCCAGAAATCTCCTCCGCCGAGTCCTCTCCCTATCCCATGCTTCCTTCCACAATAAAAATATTAATATCGCCTCAGATATATTGGCACGCAACCAATTTCCCCCCCCCCCAACCTCATAAAATCCCTTGTTAAAAAAGTAAAATCCCAACCTTCCAACACTGTCTCTCCCATTTCTTCCCTAACTCCCAGTTACCAAATATTCCGATCTCTACCATTTGCACCTGGACTGACTGATAAACTTACAAAGACAATAAAAAAATCCTACCCTTCCCTAAATTTTGGTTTGAAAACTACCAACAAACTCAAAACCCTCTATACCAAACTCAAAGATCCCATCCCTTTTGAACAAACCACCCGTTGTGTTTACCAAGTCCCTTGTCAAACCCCTTCCTGTAATGGTGTATACATAGGAGAAACCATAAATGACATTCACTCACGTCTTACACAACATAAACGAACCATCACTAATAAAGAAATAGATAAATCTGCACTTGCAAAACACGCCATTACACAAAAACACACTTTTAACTTCGACGACACGAAAATTATTTCTACACAACGAAACAAAAAAAGACTACAGATCTCGGAATGTGTAAACATAAACTTAAACAAAAACAATATAAACTACAAAACTGACCAACAAGGCATTTCTCCTATGTACGCTAATATTTTCCAAATACTCTCCCGACCTCCCACCTAGATTTTTACCATGCCCCTTGGGTATCCTTCCATTAACACCTTTTTCTCCTTTCCTGTCATAAATACGTCATAAACATGCCTTTTGATCCTTACCGACATGTCATAAACATGCTTTTTGATCCTTACCGACATTTCCCCCACCACCTGCTGGTTTCACTTACTTATACCCCAGTACATTCCTTTTCTCCTTAGACACTCTACAATGGTTACTTAATTGCCAACCTTGGTCTTCCTCTGCCGCTCGGCATTTCTATTGGTATGTAGTATCTTCATGGTGTCTACTACTTTCGTGAAAGCCAATTTCGTGACTTTTTCGTGACATTTTCATGACTTGAAATACAAATTTCGTGCCCATTAAAAAGACAATAATTTCACTTAAAAAGAGAAAGCCTTAAGTTTTAGCTTAAAATTATTTGTAGCTTAAACGGATTACCTCGATATCTTTAAACTCAAAATTTTACATACATTTAAAGCAGTTAAGAAAACTGTATAAAATAAACTATCGAATACGCAAAATCTCGTTTTTAGATTCGGGACTTTGCTCTGGGATTGCGGGCGATATGGCTTGTCGCGAATTGTGACAACTCTAACCCCTGTATAGAATAAATAGCCTTTAATGTCTTAAATAAATTATCGAATAAGACCATTTTTGAATATATTATTTCGTCAATGGATAAAATATGTTCGCTCCTATTTTGCTCCGATTTGTATATTCGTTAGCTTGACATGGCAGGGACGATAAGTTAAAGAGGATAGTTACATTAATTTTAAAAGTGAAGACACGATGACTCTAGAATGACTACTCAAAAATATTAAACAATGGTAGCAGAATTCCAAATTTCTAAATAAATTACTAACTAAATATTTATTGACAATGTACATAATTTAGTCAATTAAGGCCCAGCACACACAGTGCGACTGTTCTGTAACTCCCGTTGCAAACCAGTTGCGTCTGAAACCAGTTTGCAACTGAAACAAAACTTCTGTCCCGGCAAAGGGCTAGTTGTAAATCAGTTGCGCCTATGACGCAGTAAAAGTGGAATGTTTATTAAGTGCTGTATGTGTTGGTTTTTAAGGCCTTGGCTTAGCCGTGTGAGCTTACTATGTCAGACTCAGACGAAGAATACGTTGGGGTCATTTTGTCTCAAACAACACACTTCTATGACATTTTTTCCTTGCCATCTCTACATATGATGTCATTTGGTACAAGAGTTAACTTCATAAAGAATAAGAAAAGTCCGACTCGCAGGAACTGCGTCATCTTAGCGCGGTTCCATTCATATCCATAGTGTTATTTTGCAGACTTAGAATAGAAACAGTTATTACTTTGTTTGGATCATTCCTAATGTAAACAAATATGAAAAAAAACAACAAGATTTTCGGCTAGGGATGAAACTATCCTAAGCAGAAATTACTCTTTCTGCCGTCCCAAGTTTCGGTCTACGAAGACTCTTCTACGAATATATTTCTAATTTACTTAACTTGCAGTGCTAACATATCCATTTTACTTTCAAATGCAATTAAACAAAATAAAATTGTACATGAAAATGAGAAAGTAGTGTTATTTTTTATTGAACTACGGCCACATTCAACCACAAAATATAATTATATTTCTAGTATAGCATTTGGCTGCATGACTTCCTACAGGTAAAGGTAACTGTCAGCTGTCCTAGAATGCTTGATGAGAACAATGAATCTTGATTTATGAAGTGCAATAAAAGCCTACCTGAACCGGCAGACTACCTCGACCCGGACTGACCCTACACGGCGAATATTTACGTTGTCAGTTCTGTTACAGGTTCAAAGAATTTGTATTTATTCCCCTGTTTTATTGAGAAATACATCCTCCTCCTAGAAGCAATAACAAAATAACAAGAAATAAAAACAGACAAAAAGAACCGTATAAATAAACGAAATCAATTATCGTTTATCAAACTTCTAAGTTATATGTACTTATTTCTCCGTTTGACATCGCCTAATCAAAACTTTCTTCAGAACCTGTTTTCTAGAGCATTTAGTAAGCTTTCGAATGGTAACCATCCGTTTACCAAGATTCTCAACCGTTTTCGAGATATTAAGGAAAGTATATGAAGTTTCCAAAGCTTTTCATCTCTATTAATAAATTATTTTAATTTAACCCTTCCTTAACTCCAAACGTAAGTAAATTTTCAGCATACTAGTTTTGATGAAATTCGAACTTGCAGAAAATGTTTCAACTGAATCCCATAATTCTAAGTACCAAAATCAAAGACAACAAGAACAGTTCGAATAAGCGAAATCAATTACTTAAAAGTTTTAAGCACTTATTTCTCCGATTGACATCGCTTATTCAAAACTTTCTTTAGAACCTTTCTTGTAGACCATTTAGTAAGCTTTCGAATGGTAACCTTTCGCTTCCCAAGATTTTCAACCGTTTTCGAGATATTAAGAAATTATACGAAGTTCCCAAAACTTTTTATTATTTCTGACAACAGAAAATTGGTCTCATTTTACCTATCCTGTTTTACACACACATACATTTTCCTTACAAATACAACATAAGAAATTACAAAAATAAAAAGCAATAAAAAACCAAGGGAAAGAGACAAAAATTACAAAAAGAACGACAAAAACCCGCTCATAAGAACAAAACAGACGTATTTGAAGTTTTAAGCACTTATTTCTCCGATTGACATAACCTAATCAAAAATAGTTTTAGAATCATTTTTGTAGAGAATTTAGTAAGCTTTCAAATAGTTTCAATCCACTTACCACGATTTCCCAACCGTGTTCGAGATTTTAATGAAAGTATACGAAGTTTCCAAAACTTTTCATGTCTGTTCATAAAATATTTTGTTCTAACCCTTCCTTAACTCCAAACGTAACATAACTTTCAACATATTAGTTTTAATGAAAGTAGAACATGCAGATAATGTTTCAACTGAATCCCGTTATTCTAAGTACCAAAATCAAAGACAAAAAAGTCTGTCTCGCAGGACTGCATCATCTTAGCGCGGTTCCGTTCATATCCCTAGTCTAATTTGGAAAGATTAAAATAGAAGCAGTTATTATTTTGGTTCCACCAGTCTTTTTTTTTAATTAATTATTATAATGGCGTGTCAACCCTTAAGGTCACTAACGCCATTCCTGTGAGTAGTAAAGTCTTGAAAGGTGACATACATGATTTACAATCTTACCTGGAAGGGTCCGCTACACTAGAAACAGACCCGCTAGTGACAAGGTCTTGGAATCTTGGAAATCTATATTTCTAACAATAAATTGTTTTTGTTATTTTACTTAACCAGTTTTATTGTCAAATACATTATCCAACTATAAGCAATTAAAAAATAACAAGAAATAAAACAGACAAAAAGAACCATTGGAATAAACTAAATCAATTAATTTAAAGCTTTAAGCACTTTTTTCTCCGATTGACATCGCCTGATTAAAACTTTCTTCAGAACCTTTTTTGTACAGCATTTAGTAAGCTTCCGAATGGTAATCTTCCGCTTCACAAGATTGTCAACGGTTTTCGAGATACTAACGAAATTATACAAAGTTACCAAAACTTTTTTTGTCTGTTAATAAAATATTTTATTCTAACCCTTCCTTAACTCCAAACGTAACCAAAATTTCAACATATTAATTTTGATGAAAGTAGAACATGCAGAAAATGTTTCAACTGAATCCCATGATTCTAAGTACCCAAACCAAAAACGGTATTCAAAAAATATGTTTCCAATTTTCTCGAAAACGGTTAAAGCTATCGCCTTGAAAATGGTTTCATTCGTTTACCTAGCCCAAGAAGCCTATAAAACGAGTACTTACAAGCTTATGAACTCAAAAACGTAAGCGTTACGATTTTTTATGCGCGAATTTCGCCCCAAACGCCATCTTCCAGTGGGCGGATTTTGCTGGTTAACGAACTTGACCTTTCAAATTGGACGACAGATTTTTGTACCAAATTTCATCAAAATCGGACCATTCGTCTTCTACCTAGAGAGCGAACAGACAAATAAATAAATATATATATATATATATATATATATATATATATATATATATATATACATATAAATATATACATATATATATATATATATATATACAAATTTGAACCACCGTTATTTTCGGTTTCTAGGGGTTCTGAAACGCGAAATTTTCTAGACGGCACTTCCGGATTGTTTCATTGTATCAAACTTATAAGCGGGGTTCCTCCCTATGGGGGAGGGAGGAACCGCGCTAAAAACACCAAATTTCAGCGTTATGTCTAAAACGGTTTCAAAAATACGGCCATGTAAAGTTTTCAACAAGTGGTCAAAATTTTGCTGCGGCAAAATATATAGCTCCACACCTGTTTACGGTAGAAACATGATGGTGTCAATTTTTAGTTTTTTATATGCCCTTTAAAATAGCATGTGACACATACGCTGTACTTATGTGTCACTCGCTGAAGTATTATGTACTGTGAACTATTCAGGCAATTCGCCAAAGTTGCGAAGCCTTATCAATAAATAAATAAATTGAAGTAATTACAACAAATTATTAATGTAAACAATTTTTTTAAATAAGCTTTGTAATTAAGATAATAAAATTGAAATGTGTTTAAAATATATGCGATGGTAAAGTTTGGATTTAATTTTATAATTATGTAATAAAAAGCTTTTATATATAAAAAGTCCGACTCGCAGGAACTGCGTCATCTTAGCGCGGTTCCAGTTTTTTTTTTTTTTTTACGGCACATCTACATCTAGGTCATTAGCGCCGACATCCAGGGTGTAGCGAAGAATTTCACCAGCGAGCCGTGGGATGATAAAATTCCTGCCGGAGGTTGGGAATCGAGCCCACCATCTCCCGCTTATGAATCCAAGGCGCTAGCCATTAGACCACGGGAGACCCCGGTTCCTGTTCATATCCCTATTCTCATTTGAAAAGCATAGTATAGAAACAGATAATATTTTCCTCGGCCTTTGTTCAAAGGGTTTTATGGCTGGCTATACCTGGGGTCAGGTCCGCAAGACCCTAGAATCCTCTTCTACCGATACTTCATTTCATACGTTTCAATGAATTGGAAAATATCAAATATTTTCACACATTCCTGTGTTCTTTTACTATAGTAATAATTCTACAGATAAAATCAATTAAAAAATAAAATAAAAAAACCAACAGCATAAAGGCAATTGAAAATATTCAAAAGACGTCAACGAATCTTTTTCTCTTGGCAAGCTATATTTCTAACAATGAATTGTTTTTCTTATTTTGCCTAATCTGTTTTATTGTAAAATACATTATCCAACTATAAGCAATTAAAAAATAACAAGGAATAAAAACAGACAAAAAGAACAGTTCGAATAAGCAAAATCAATTACTTTAATGTTTTAAGCACTTATTTCTCCGATTGACATCGCCTAATCAAAACTTTCATCAGAACCTTTTTTGTAGAGCATTTAGTAAGCTTTCTATTGGTATTCTTTCGTTTACCAAATTCTTAACCTTTTTCGAGATATTAAGGAAAATATACAAAGTTACCAAAACTTTTTATGTCTGTTAATAAAATATTTTATTCTAACCCTTCCTTAACTCCAAACGTAACCAAAATTTCAACATATTAGTTTTAATGAAAGTAGAACATGCAGAAAATGTTTCAACTGAATCCCATGATTCTAAGTACCCAAACCAAAAACGGTATTCAAAAACTATTTTTCCAATTTTCTCGAAAACGGTTAAAGCTATCGCCTTGAAAATGGTTTCATTCGTTTTCCTAGCCCAAGAAGCCTATAAAAAGAGTACTTACAAGCTTATGAACTCAAAAACGTAAGCGTTACGATTTTTTCTGCGCGAATTTCGCCCCAAACTCCATCTTCCAGTGGGCGGATTGACTACTTGACCTTTCATATTGGACGACTGATTTTTGTACCAAATTTCATCAAAATCGGACCATTCGTCTTCGAGCTAGAGAGCGAACAGACAAATATATATATATATATATATATATATATATATATATATATATATAAATATATACATATATATATATATATATATATATATATATATATATACAAATTTGAACCACCGTTATCCGTTATTTTCGGTCTCTAGGGGTTCTGAAACGCGAAATTTTCTTGTCGGCACTTCCGGATTGTTTCATTGTATCAACCTTATAAGCGGGGTTCCTCCCTATGGGGGAGGGAGGAACCGCGCTAAAATACGTAATATTAGTCCACAGCCGCCTTCAGTATTAAATTATTTTAAAGATTGACACTATATGGCTGATAAAACACCGGCTAAACACCACTTGGTCTCGAACATCGAAACTGCAACCAACCGCATTTCATCAAAACCGGAGCATTTGTGAACGGCAGGAGAGCGAACAGACAAATTCTTATGTACGTGGCTTATCCGGAAAATACGTATACAAAATTCGGGGCGTCCTGTCAAGGAATTGTGGAGAGGCGCCCGGTGGTTTCCCCTCTCTAAGCAATCCACTGAATGCTCAGTTCGAGCCGGAGCGCTCTGCGAGTTAAGTAGGATTTACGTGTGCTTGTTGAAAGTAACCCCTTCTTTACCTGCCGTCAGCATGGAGCTCTGTCTGATTGAGGAACAGCGTATCAAGCTAGGTAAGAATGGTCGTGAAATTTTTGAGTGTTTGCAAGAAGTTTACGGAGACAATTTTCTGAAGGAATCAACCGTCTACAAGTGGTTGAAAAGGTTTCGGGAAGGCCGAGAAGATGTGAAAACTATGTTGATTGTTTTCTTTGATTCTCAGGGCATTTTTCACCAGGCATTTGTCCCTCCCGGCCAGACTGTGAACGGGCATTTTTATGTTGACGTTTTGAGTCACCTCAGAGCTCGTGTGACCCGAGTTCGACCGGATTTGGCAGAAGGGGGCAGGTGGATCCTTCATCACGACAACGCGCCTGCTCACACGTCTCTCGTTGTGTGTGAGTTTTTGGCCCAAATCTCAATCACCGTAACAGAACACCCGCCTTATTCACCCGATTTATCACCTTCCGACTTCTTCCTGGTCTCGAAATGCAAAATGGTGCTCTGGGGGCGACACTAGAGGGATGTAGAAGCCATCATGGCTGAAACGACGCGGCATATGAAGAGCCTCATAACTGAAGACTTTCAGCGATCCTGTCAGCAGTGGAAACGGCGTTGGCAGAAGTGCATCTTGTCTCAGGGGGAGTACTTTGAAGGAGAACATATTGAAATACCTAAATATTTGTAAAATAAAGTTATTATTCCACTTTTATACGTATTTTCCGGACAAACAACGTATGTGTACATACACATACATATACAGGGTGTCCCCAACATAGACGGCAAAACATCGGCAATCGACGCAGGATGAAAAAGGAAAGAAAACAAGTGGTTCGGCATTTTTCTCGATTTTGCTTCGTTTCCGAGAAAAACTCAAAAAACTACAACACAATTGTTGGTACCTATTTGTGCATTGCTCAAATCTCTAAAGGACTTTTTGCCTTAGTTTTTCGGTCCTCTACAAGCTCCTGAAGTTTTGCCATTTAAAATCGGAACACCCTGTATATATGTATATGTATGTATGTATGTATGTATGTATGTATGTATATATATATATATATATATATATATATATATATATATATACATAAATATATAAATTTGAACCACCGTTATACTCGTCATACATGGGATATGAAACATGAAATTTTCGTGTTGGCACGTCCGGATTGCGTCACCCTCTTAAGCAGGTTTCCTTTCTATGGAGGAAGGGAGGGACCGCGCTAAAAAATGTAAAAAAAAAAAGTCTTGTGGGGGAATTAATGTTAGCTCGACGCCTTTTGAAGCCTCTATATACTGGACTAATAACTTTAAGCCAGGTATGATCGCACGAGCCCTATCTAATACCTGCGAGTTTTCAGTCCACCTGATTGTACACAGTTTTAGTGGGAAAAGATTAATTCTAGAAACTTCGCTGAATTTAGCTCTTTGATGTGAAATCTTTGAATAGAAAAATTTCGTGACATGGTTTCCAAATTCGTGACTTTTTCGTGATTTTCGTGCCCTATTTTTCATTTCGTGACATTTTCGTGATTTTCGTGACTTTTTCGTGCAGTAGACACCCTGTATCTTATTTCTTTGTAAAATTAATTAATGTTACTATTAGCTACTATATATGTCATTGGAATGTAGTTTCTTATTTCTTTGTAAAATCAATTAACGTTACTAATTACTATTAAAATCAATTATTGTACCTATTTACTTTTTCATTCTAGGAATTTAAGACGATATGTTCTTTTATAAGTTAATTGTATCTATAGCTCTGTTACCTATCACAATCATAATTTTTTTTGTTTTTGTATTAATTTCTTTTTTTTTGTCATTTTAGCTGACGAAGGCTACCAATGAGTAGCCGAAACGTCCGAAATATAGATTTTTTAAAACAAAATCATATTGAGGTTTATTTAGCCGAATCCCAACCATTCCATCTTTACTTGACATTTTAAATTAAACGAAAGATTTTTGTAATAATTTTCATAAAAATCAGACCTTTTTTGAGCCAGTGAGAGAGCTAACAGACATATATATATATATATATATATATATATATATATATATATATATATATATATATACATATATATGTGAAAATTTCTAGTCAGTTCTTTCGGTTTGCATCATGAGTTCAACCTATACCCAAGGAATGAGGGAAACCGCGCCAAAAGTACACAATTAAGGCTAAAAGTAAAATCACTGTCACTAATAAGCTTATACCCGTGTAATGTAGTCGTCGTCTAAGTTGGTGTGACTGTAATATTCGACGCAGAATAATAATAATGAAATTATTATTTTAAAATACGTTTCCCCTTTTTACACGAGGAAATAATGAATATTTCAGGCACATAATAAGCCAAGAGTTGAAGAATGGGGAAAATATTTCTAAGAAGCTTTTGTTGTGAGTAACTTTATACAGAATCTTTATATTTTGAAAATACAAGACGTATTTTAAATAAAAATACGAAGATTAGCTTACAAAAGTTAATGTTTATCCTCATCCCTTTTTATAAGAAATTTCAAAAGCTCCTGAAAACAGTTGCTTAAGAAATAAAAGAAAGGGTTTTAGCCTTCTTTCTGAAGGACACAACAGCAAATCCTACAGAATCTCTAAAGCATAAATGACGTTCTCCCAAGAACGGAAAGTTTTTGTGTCAAATTAAATATATTCTGTTTGGAATAATGAAAGAATTTTTGAAATACTTATTGAAATTGGGGGTCTCCCGTAGTCTAGTGGCTAGCGCGCTGGATTCATAAGCGGGAGATGGTGGGTTCGATTCCCACCTCCGGCAGGAATTTTCTCATCTCAAGGCTCGCTGGGAAAATTCCTCGCTGCACCCTGGATATCGGCGCTAATGACCTAGAAGTAGATGCGCCGTAAAAAAAAAAAAAAAAAAAAAAAAAAAAAAAAAAAAAAAACTTATTGAAATTTTCGATTTTTCCTACTTGATCTTAAAAAAAATGTATTATATATACTACGAATAAAACATTTTATCTACAGTTAATAACAATAAACTATAATACAACATTTGAATAATATTTATATGAACTTATTTGACGAACAATAAAAAATATGTTTTAATTAGGGTAGAAAAGGGTTGTCCAATTTTTAAGACTATAATTCTTTTGTAAATTAATTTTAAACATATTACATATCAATTATCGGTCAGCTGACTAGTTTCCATATTGGATTCATTCAGAGGCTACAGATTATTATTTTTGTAACATTTTCACCTGAAGAGGAACCAAAACAGTGTTAAGTTTTTTATATAATTTTTTCACGTTCCGCCTATAACGAAAATTCGAAAATATAATGATAATGATATGCATTGTAATAATAACTATATTGATGATTGACTCCATGTTGTTATCTTCACGACGTTTCCCTTCCAGCAATCTTAGGCTGTATAATAATAACTATATTGATGATTTACTCCATGCTGTTATCTTCACGACGTTTCCCTTCCAGCAATTTTAGGCTGTATAATAATAACTATATTGATGATTGACTCCATGTTGTTATCTTCACGACGTTTCCCTTCCAGAAATTTTAGGCTGTATAATAATAAATACACCCTAAAAAAATAAAAAATAGAGAAAATTAATACATTTTTATCTTAGAAAGAGGCATCGGAGGATATGGAATGTTTTGAGTCATTATAATAAATTGAGGACGACGACCGGTGGCCGTGAGTGTTAAGGCGTGAGCACTTAACACTCTATGCCAAGGGCCGTGGTTTCGATTCCCACTATGGCGTGGTGGCTTTTCTTTAGAAAAAATAAAAAGCATGAGCCCTATCCTTGCTAGAAAAGGGTGGTAACCTATGGATTACCCATCCTAAAATTCTTAGTCAATAATTCGTTAAAATTTAAGTAAATAAATAAATTAAGGTAGTTGTAAATTTTAATTTCCTTCTATTGGCCTTATTTCTGAAAAAAAGATTAATTATATTCAATTTGCGTATAAAATAATTATTTGTTAGTACAAGATGGTGACTATTTTTTTACTATGTATTTTTATGTAGCAGAAGGTGAAATAATCCTTTATCAATAATCCTTTATTTTGCTCTACTTGGCGCTTCTTCGGTAGCACTTTAAATTCAAATCACAGCCTCAACCTCAGACAACCTTTTGCAGGTAGTGCTTCTGAAGAGGCGTTAAAAAAATGTGAAACATGCAAAACAAAATAAAGGAATATTAAATAATGATTTGTTGTTAATGATATTTTATCTCCTGCAATACTAAAATAATTATTTGTTGATACTTTACAAGACTTACTTATTTTCCAGGAACGACCCTATGTGATGGTTCGAGAGGGCAATGCTACTGGTAACGCGAGATACGAAGGATTCTGCATAGACTTGCTCAAGTGGGTGGCAGGCCAGGTGGGGTTCCAGTATGCTATCAGGCTTGTACCCGATCACAAGTATGGAGTATATGATCCAGAAACCAAACAGTGGAATGGCATCGTACGGGAGCTTATTGATAAAGTAAGTATGGACAAAGTACACAGTATACAGTATTTTTCTATTTGAAGAGATAATTGTAAATGTATGTAACACATTACTTAAATATATTTTATCATGTGATCTGCTCGACCAAAATGTCATTATCAACAATAATGTGAATATGAAAGATTGTTGGGGTCTCTCCGAGGTCTAGTGGACCACGCATTTCTCATTTCGCAGCTCGCTGAGAAAATTCCTTGCTGCACCATAGATGTTGGCGCTAATGGCCAAGATATCGACGTGCTGTAAAAATAAAATAAAAAAAATATAAAATATATATATGTATATATATATATATATACACACATATATAGTTATATGTATATATATATATATATATATATATAAATGTAGGATTTGCTGGTGGAAATTGTTGCTCATAGTAATGAAAAGAAGGCTAAAATTTCCGTAGATAATTTATTTCATACAAAACATTTTCGGAATCATAGTCCTATTTTTAATGCATAAGCAAAGGTCCTTATTCAGCCAAGCCTGGCTCCTGGAGTCTCGGAGCAAGACATGGCTGAGTGGGGGCCTTTGAGTGAGCATTGAATATATATATATATATATATATATATATATATATATATATATATATATATATATACACATACATATATATATATATATATTTATATATTTATATATGCGTGTGTGTATTTGGTAAGAGGAATGTAACAATTAGAGAGTGCAATAAATGTCTTACATTTTGGAGAAAACGATAGATACTATGCTTGATTTTTCGGGCGAATTGGCTCTCGTTGAAGATGAAAATTCTGTATTCCTAATTACATCAGCAATAAACAATATATGGAAACACGCCATGACGACGCAGTCTTCTCGAGTCGGGATTTTATATTTCCGCGTTATTTTATTTCCGGCTGTTACACGTCCTTCTGACTTATGAAGCATTTGGAAAAGAAGTAGAAAATATAAAGGAACAAAGAGACACTCTCATCCTTCTCTGTTATTATAAGCTGAGGCAGTAAATCCTTTATATAAGCTGGAGGAAGGAAGTGAGGACTGGCCAGGTGGTGAAGGGCAGAAGGAAGTCTTAACGCACTTACTTCCGCTTAATGATGATGAATCTTCATAATACAAAGAAGTTGAAGCTTCAGCAAGGAAGTACTCTTTTTTTCCTTCACTATCTTTTCAGGATCTTCTCAAGCTACAAAAATAATATCTGAGCTTTGTTATAAGACAAAGTTTATTTTATTCAAAAATTATAAAGTATCCCACTTCTACATTGGACAGGATTTTGGTCAATAATCCAAGAATATTTATAGTCCCAAAAGTTTTTGTTTAAGTTCATTTCTTATAGTTCTATAAAACGAAAAACAACAACTAAATGGTATTTGTATTATTCAAAAGTCCGTCACGCAGGAGCTGCATAACTAAGCACTTTCCTCAGAATTGGGTAGTGTCGAGTGTATTCCTGAATAATTTGCTTAAAATATCCTACTATATAGATAAATACAATAAAAACATTAATAGTTGTGCCCTTTTGCTTTTATGAGCAGCTGTTTCAATTATTAATTTTGTAATTATTTTTTTCCTGAGTTTTGTGTATGCGTGGTACTACACTACGTACTAAATACACAAAGCTTCACATTTCATCTTTTGATCTTGATGAGTTTCACGAACCTACGTTTGGCGGAAGAATTCAATTCAAACATAGTACAAAGTAACACCCCCCTTCCAATAGACCGATTTAGTTCATTTTTACAACACTTCTTTCTTATTAGATAGCCCGGACGTATAAAGAGTTTCATAACAATACAACAGAAATTACGACCGGTATAAGGAAATTAGTAATTTATGTTAGGAGTAAACCCTCCCTTCTAGTCAACCGATTTAGTTTAGTTTTACAAAACATTTTTCTCTTCAGTTGAACACAACGAATACCGAGTTCCGTTGAAATATAACAAAAATTACGACTGGTATTGGCAAATAACTACTTTGGCTCCGGAGTAAACCCCACCCCTCCGGATGGACCGATTTTGTTGGTTAACGAACTCAATCAATCGTTTGATGGGGGAATACTACATACCAAGTTTCGTGGCGAAAAAACAAAAAGTCTGGCCTGTATCGTGTTAACGGACACATATATAACTACATATTTATATATAGAAATATATATATATATATATATATATATATATATACATATATATATGTATATATAAATTTTAACTGGGGTCATTTCTGGTGTGTACTAGGTAGGATCGATAAAGATTCGAAGAAATTTTTCAAAAATTCCGTCATGAGTGCAACCTCAATAGCTACTTTCCTTCGGAGGAAAGTGCTAAAAGCTAAAATCCTAAAACATACGTAAATATGCAACACAATATATATGCTTATATGAAGAGTGGAATTGTAAGGTATCAAAGTGCCATTTTACAATTTCTCATTTTTTAAGCTGAAAGTAATCCATGTTCCTGGGGCAATGCTAAAAAATCTATGTGCTACTCTTGTTGGTTTTAGTTAATTATTGGTGTTCACAGGAACATAGATTACTTTGCAAAAATGAAAAATTGTAAAATGGCACTCAGATCCCATAGAAATTCCACTCTTCATATGTATTTGCAATGAATATGCATATATAATTATGATTTTCCTAATCACCCATCGTTCCATCGTGGATTTGCAGTGCACTGTAGCTGTTCTATTCAAGGAAGTCTATAACTATAGACAGATTACACAGAACATATTATTATGTTCTGTATAATTATGTAGGTACATAAAAACAAATTTTAAAAGAATCTCGAAATTTAAACTTGATGCTACAGAATAATAACAAATGTATTAAGATGAAATACAATATTTTTGGCATAAATATATTCTTGCAATATTATTTAAATTTAAATTTATTCAAAAAATGTAGTAACTAAATAATTATTGTTAAAATTTGTCTTCATTTAATGAATAATGGTTTATATACGAAATATCCGCAGTTAAGTGTAACCTAATAAATTATGTCGTAGCAAAGACTATTTATTATTTGATGCCTCACCTGCCAAAAATTAAATTTAAATTAAAAATATAGGGCTAATATTTAAACAAAGCCTGACAAATATAATTTAGTAATTTTTTTTTTTTTTTTTTTTTTTTTTTTTTTGTTCCTTGTGACATTAATTTTGTTATTTAAGAGTACTTTCAATATAATTTCAATTTCAGTTTAAATTGATAATAAAATTACATTCCTGGAAATGGTTGATTTCGATTTTGTATTTGATAAATATTGGATTAACCCACATGAAATGTCAGTTCTTGTTATAATGCTCTTTGTTATAGTATTTGCCCTCTAATGTTTGTTTATGTATATTTGGTAGAAATGTGGCTTAGCGTTTGCTAGAAATGTGGTTTTATTGTGAATGTTTGGTTTGAGATATTCCAAGAACTTTTTCCCTCCGAATTTAAAATCTACATATTTTTCCTCTTCAGGAAAGACTTTTTGAGAATACATCTTCAAACACCAACCTCCGGATGTCCTTCAGTCACAATTGACGACGAACTTTATAATAAGGCTGTGGAAGAAATGCCCAACCTCAAACAAAAACAAAATGCAGCGGAGTTTCTAAGAAAGCCACATGAAATCATTTAGATAAAGTTTTAAACACTATGATCAAAGCCGAATATAATATATCTCGCCTTATTCAATTTCCTTGAATACAGAGCTGCTGTTGAAAGGCTGTTTCAGCCTGGAGTAGGCAGGCCTTGAGTTGTGAGTTTTCCATTATAGAGAAACTTGACTAAGTAATGAATATAAAGTAATGGAAGAGTATGGCTGCTTTGAAGAGTTTTTAATCCTCCCTTATAGCGTTCGAGGCTCGTTTTGTATGGAAAAACTTCTCTAAACTGTGAAATTCAATTCCACAAGTCGTCCTAAAGGAAATTAGAAGAAACTACTCTCATAAAAAATTTCTAATTAACACGGGGACTAAACTTTTTAAATCCCACCGAGGATAAACATTATACAAGGTGTATCGCAAGTTGATGACAATACTCGAGGGGTTGAAACTAGACCAAAAAATGTAGTTAAATGCTGCTATGCCCAAGGTTCTAACTGCTTTTGGCCCAGAAAATGTAGTTAAATGCTGCTATGCCCAAGGTTCTAACTGCTTTTGGCCCAGAAAATGTAGTTAAATGCTGCTATGCCCAAGGTTCTAACTGCTTTTGGCCCAGAAAATGTAGTTAAATGCTGCTATGCCCAAGGTTCTAACTGCTTTTGGCCCAGAAAATGTAGTTAAATGCTGCTATGCCCAAGGTTCTAACTGCTTTTGGCCCAGAAAATGTAGTTAAATGCTGCTATGCCCAAGGTTCTAACTGCTTTTGGCCCAGAAAATGTAGTTAAATGCTGCTATGCCCAAGGTTCTAACTGCTTTTGGCCCAGAAAATGTAGTTAAATGCTGCTATGCCCAAGGTTCTAACTGCTTTTGGCCCAGAAAATGTAGTTAAATGCTGCTATGCCCAAGGTTCTAACTGCTTTTGGCCCAGAAAATGTAGTTAAATGCTGCTATGCCCAAGGTTCTAACTGCTTTTGTCCCAGAAAAAAAAAACGTTGTAAAGGTTATTTATACAAGTATTTGTTTTTTTAAGAAAATCTCCAATTTTCTCTGTTTGTCCATGTTATTTTTCAATGTTACGTTTCTTTTTTGAAATCAGCATTAAATTGGCTTTAAAGTAATATTAAAAAATTTGTATAATGTAATTATCTTTACGAAGGTATGCTCTGAATTAAGATTAGCTCTCAATTTCATAATGTAGTTGGAACTTTAGGGGCAAAACAACTAATAAATAAAACTAATATCACGTTCATTTTTCTGTTTTTATAAAAATTTAATGATAAAAATCAAGACGAATTTGATATTTATTGATTGAAATAAACACATTAAAATTAAAAAAAAAAAAAATCTTCGAAAATAATAAAAGTTGCTACCTAAGGCCATCCTTCTAATCTCATTACGTTTAGCACTCATTTCAATAAATTATTTGTGAATATTTTCGATCAGATGGTTTATTTCCTAAATGGGAACATTGTAAATTCCAGACTTAAGGTTATTCCCCCTTAAAACTCAGGCGACGTCAAATCAGGACTTCGGGCTGGCCAAATCTATCAGTCCATTATTCTGAATACTGTTGATTGAGCCAGTTCGTTATAACTTGTCCATTTTGAGCTGTCCTTACCTTATGCTCCCCTTACTCACATTATCAAATTACCAGAGGCGAGAATTGCTCGAGTTCTACAATGAGAAGGCCAGTTCGAGGATCTTTTATTATTTTCTAATTATCAATATTAAAATTTAATGTAAGATTTATTGTAATAATTAAAAATCAATTTCAAATCAAGGATAATGTGGATTTTTCTTTTACACGATCGCAAAAAAAAAAAATTATTTATGCGCTGTTTTCTCCCCTTAATTTCCAATTACATTATTAAATTGGGAGATAATCTCAGTTTTGAGTATACCGTTAGAAAGGTAATTAAATTTTACAAATTTTATGAGATTAGGCAGTTTGCAACGTTTTTTTTTTATTTTTTTTTTTTTTTTGGAGAAGTAGTGATTCTGAAAATTTGTTGCACACTAGTATATTTATTTATTTATTTATGAGCGACCGTAACTAAGGCGACTCGCTCAGAACAAAAATTACATATATAATATACATAGAAAAATTACATATAATTAAATTTAATCTCATTTTACACATTTTTCTCATTTTACTTTTTTGTCCAAATATATAAATGGAAATTGATATAAACATTGGTTAGCAATTCATTATAATCTACAACATTACAATGCAAATGCATGCATTCAAGTACATTGTAATATTGTAAAGTACAATATTACAATGTACTTGAATACATGAAAAATCAATATTATAATAATGCATAAAATTTTTACAAATAATCAATTAATTTTACAGTATTTTACAAGGTTGCAAGTTAATGGGTTTCACACTCCTTTAGTTTTATATTGTCAAATGTAAGATTTTAGTATAGTACGGCTATATATAAACGTTTTATATCAAATTTTTGAACAGTTGTTGCGGTTAGAAAAAGACAATCGTCAACATTGTAAGTGCTTTATCCTTAAAGCAAATTTAATCTTGATTTCAATGAATTAATGCAACGTTGAAAAATTATGTGTACAAGCAGAGTACATTGGAATTTTTCTACAAAAAAAAACAGGTTTTTTCTGAATAACCTTTAGAACGGCAGACACCTGGGGGAAAAAATCTGCAAGAAACATATAGGTGGTTGGCAGCATTTAACTATATTTTTGGTCTAATTCTACCAACTGGAGCATTGTCATCTGCTTGTCCTGTATACACTCTGTATAAAAGCACGCATGAACATCGTCCATAATATTAAAGCTCTTATGGATATTCTCCGGGGAACGAGAGCTTAGATACACAAAAAGTGTTTTGAGCCATGAACCCACTCAATCAATATTCTCTCTACTGGCTGCTATCAGGTGTTGGATGAGCCTCAAGGGGATTTTCATTCATCTATCTCAGTCCTCGGGTCCAGGAAAAGGTTACCAATCGATTTCTAGCCATTTCAGTGCATTACATTCACAAAAACAAAATGCCAGTTTCAAGTCGACTTATTATTGAACGCTGTATACAGGGTGTATCGCAAGTTTATGTCAATCCTTCAGGGGGTGAAAATAGACAAAATATTTAGTTCAACACCACCAACCACACATTTCTATATCACTCCATTCCAGACAAATTCCGTTCTAAGTTGAATAAAAAAAAGAAAGAATGCGTACAAAATGCCTCCTTGCAGAACACACTGACGACACCTGGTCACACCGCTGATGTAGGCCTTACAATCTCATCATGGGTAGCTCTCTTTTCTACGGATGATTCCCGAATTCTTGTGATTACCATAGTAACCTTTAGAACGGTATAAGTACCTACGCTACGCAGTATGAAATTCATACTATGAATTGGGAGATTTGGCCCCGCGCATTGGCCTCTAAAAACCCTTACCTGATGCGCTTTATGCGTTGGGTTGGCTTAAATCGAATGTGTACAAAGTATTCATTTAGGACATAAACCACCTGATCACAAAGATTTGCCAAGTATTTGTTGAAATGAGAGCTAACCATGATGAGACTACAGCGGCGGTGTGACCAGGTGTCGTCAGTGTGTTCTTCATGGAGGCATTTTGTGCGTATTCTTTCTTTTTTTTTTTTTATTCAACTTTAATCTAAGACTTACTATAATCATGAAAATAAACATAATATTACTTTTATTTATTTGACGTTTTTTCACTCTAGAATTCCAATTACATTATGAAATTGAGAGATAATCTCAGTTCTGAGTATACCGTTGGAAAGCTGATTAAAGTTTACAACTTTTGTGATATTCGGCAGTCTGCAAGATTTATTTTGGAAGAGTAGAGATTTTCGAAAAGCTGTAGCTAACCAGAAGCTTTTATTAATTTCTGCTTTTGGGTTGATATTACGGTATAAATGAGCCAATTGTGAACATTGAATGTGCATTGGCCTTAAAAAAAAATTTCATTCTGATTTATTTAATGCTGAATATGTACAAGCAGAGAAAATTGGAGTTGTACTACATAAGGGTGGGTTTACACTAGAATAGTTATTGCAGGATATTTATATCAGAGAGAAATTCTGACTAATGGAAACCATGTAGAATTTATGTCTGACATAAATTCTACATGGTTTACATTAGTCAGAATTTCTCTCTTATAGAAATATCCTGCAATAACTATCCTAGTGTAAATGCACCCTAAAACACGGTTCTTTCTAAAGAACCTTTAGAACGGCATACATCTGGAACGGAGTGAGATAGAAATGTGTAGTTGGTGGTGTTGAACTACATTTTTTCTCTAGTTTCACCCCCTGAAGTATTGTTATTAACTTGCGGTACACCCTGTACACACACATATTAAATGAAATTTATGTATCAACCGCTTGAAGCAGCCCCCACCACGATTCTATGATTATAAATACATTTTTTGTCAACTTTACTTTATTAAATGGTTTTATTTCAGAGAGCTGACCTAGCAGTGGCATCCATGACTATCAATTACGCAAGGGAGAGTGTAATTGATTTCACCAAACCTTTCATGAACCTTGGAATCGGCATATTATTTAAGGTAAGATAAATCTTACAAATAAATATTACTTTCTATTGGTACATTTTCCTCTGTTTATATAATCAAAATCATTGTAAGTATTGATACAATTCTTTTTTTAATGTATTTATGAAGCACGGGGTTAATATTTCCAAATGACAGCCACATTTTTTTTTTTCTATTAGCGATAATGTCAGATGCGGAAACCGCAGCTACACGATTTCTAGATACTAGATCCAATAGGTCATTGTACTTTCCAACTGATACAAAATTTCGGAGGGCTGAGAACATTTAGGGGATGTGGAATACTAACAATCTAGAACTTGGAATAGTGAGCTAATTAAAACACTATTGCACCCGATAAAAACTATTTTTTTTTCTGAACTATGTGATCTTAATTAATTAATTCTTAACTTTAAGTATTTATTATTAATAGCTGACTAATATTTAAAAAATAATAATAATATGGATTCCAGAGTAAATGGCCACTCCTTGTAAACCAATTTTCCTTATTTTGACTAAACATCCATAACATTAGTTGGGTAAATAATCATTTTACAGTAAACGACCACTCCTAATAGACCGGTTTTGGTTATTTTTGGCTTTAATTATTTTTTGGGGGTTAAAAAAAATATTTCTGTCCATATTAAGCCATACAGCATTTCATTGAATTGCCTAAAGAAGGACAACGAAGACGGAGACGTTGGAATAAATTGAATAATAACACATATTTTGGAAGGTTCAATACCCATCTTTAATTCTACTCATCTTATATGAATATTTACCATCTTCATAACTTTATTTATTGATATAACCCACCGTCGCCCATGTGGGGTCCACTTACATTTATGGTAATTGCCTGCTAATAGTCCAAAAGACTACCTTCAAAGAAATATTCAATCAGTTTGTAGGTGTCTGCGAGGATACCCTATAAATATTGCGTCCAAGGTTCCAAAATTGTGGTTGGTAAATTTTAAATTGCGTTAAAGAAAGACAATAACACTGGAAAATGGAATAGTAGTCTCTGAAATGTTTAATACCATATTATATTTGAACAAAAGAAGGAACTTGAGTTAACAAAGAACAGTCTTTTTTGAGAAACCATTAATTATGCACTAAAACTAGATAATTACTACATCAAAATGATTCTTGAATTTACAAACTAGAAATAAACAATAAAATATGTAACTTGCATGACAGAATCGGTCTTCAATTCGCTCGGACCCCTAACCCGTTTTTCTAATCAATTTCAGAGGTGGACTATCCTGTAGGAGCTATTTGACACTGCCGATCTTCAGAGCACATCTGATTAGGAAGCTTCTCAAAGAGCAGGAAAGTAGAGAGAAGGTGGCTATGAGGGGGGAAACAGAGTGCGTGGGGTCCGCCTAGACCCAACGTGGGCGAAGTAGAGTTAATGTTATAAAAGTCCGACTCGCAGGAACTGCAGCATCTTAGCGCGGTTCCGTTCATGTCCCTAGTGCCATTTGATAAGCTTAGAAAAGAAATAAACTTATTTTTTTTTTATATATCTCGTGAAAATTGTCAAAATCCTCTCGAACATCTCGAATAAAAGTGATATTAAGGCGTCAGGGACACCGACAGTAGCTAACTTTTACACAGAAGCGGAAATTACAGAATCTGGCTCTCATTCTAAAGCAAAGCTCTATAAATCAATACAAAATATGCCTAATAAAGCCTTTCTAGTGGATACAGAAGCATGGGCGTATATGAGGGGGGGGCTAAGGGGGCTGCAGCCCCTCCCGAAATTTTGAATTGATGATAAAAACTTCTCGTAAAACCCTTAAAAACAAATTAAATAAGATCACTTAGTTCATAAAACATATTTTATTTTACGTGTAATAGCGTTTTAGTTGCCTAAAACTATTCCAAGCTCTAAATATTTAGTATTCCATACCCTGGAAATGGTCTCAGCCCCCCCCGAAATTGTTTTTATATACGCCCATGTACAGAAGGATCAAGAAGAAGTACACAAGATTGAGTAGAATACCCTGCCTAATATAGCCTATATAGAATAATATGCCGAATAAAACCTATCTAGTTAATACACAAGGACAAATAAAAGTCTTGACGAATAACAAGTCAAGAAAAAAACTTTATTGAACAAAATAAAACAAAGTTTAGTTGCCCAACTACAATAGAATAATATACCTAATTAAGTCTATGGAGTAGACACAAATGGACCAAAAACAAGTCTTGTGGAATATTGTTTTTTTCTAATTAAATACTTTTTATCAATATTTAGTATAAAACCTTTGTTGAAAACTATTGATTGCTAATTGATGAATCGGTTTACAACTAAGTAGTCTTTATGAATATTTAGTATATAACCTATGTTTGGATCTGAGTTTTTGGGGTGCTCTCCGCCTAGGCTTTGTATTTGTGTCGGCAGATACCTGGGGTATATTTACAGCTCTTGAGGATTAACTCTTAGCAGGTAAATTTCCTGCGGACCTTCTGCTTCTACGGGCATTGAACCGCCATATTCGCTCATAGTATCTAACCGTTGTGAAGTTTATTTTTTGGATTTAGGACTTAATATACATATGTAGACTAAATCATAGCAAGAAGTAATCCTCCGTCGTCAGTTCTTAACTATGTAGACTCGCTAATGTTATCCAATCTTAGATACATCGTATTTAAAATCCACAGCAAAAACACGACATTTCATCAGAATCCCCTGCTGAATAAAACATATATAGAATAATATGCAAAATAAAGCCTATCTAGTGGATAAAAATAGAGGAAAAAAGCCGTTCGTGGTGGTAGAAAATCTTAAAAGTATTTCGCTCAGAAATCTCCGAAATATTGTCACTAATTTTACGTATCCTGTTTTATAGCCAAATAGATTTATATTCTATAATCAATAAGAAAAACCTACTAACAATAAAAAACTATGGGTAACAGATGAAAATAGGGAATACCAAGAATAATTCTAAAGAACGAAATCAACACCAGTACTGTAATCTAGATATTCATACGCCATCTTCGAATTCTAACAAACAAAATATTGATTCTAATTATACGTATCCTGTTTTATTGACAAATACATTTGACTACTATAAGCAATTAAAAACACTAGGGAATATGCCAAAGAACTCGGAATAGGAGCCTCGACAGTTTCAAGACATTTGAAGGAAATCGACAAATCCAAAACTGACATTTCATACGGTACAGCCTGATATATTTTTAACAATGAATTGCTTTTCTTATTTTAATTAATCTTTTTTATTGTCAAATACATTATCCTACTATAACCAATGAAAAAACAACAAGGAATAAAAACAAACAAGAAGAACCGTTCGAATAAACGAAATCAATTACTTCAAAGTTTAAGCACTTATTTCTCCGATTGACATAGCCTAATCAAAAATTGTTTCAGAATCTTTTTTGTAGAACATTTAGTAAGCTTTCGCATGGTAACCCTCCGTTTACCAATATTCCTAATCGTCTTCGAGATATCAGGGAATGTATACGAAGTTCCCAAAACATTTCATGTCTGTTAATAAAATATTTTATTCTAATCCTTCCTTAGCTCCAAACGTAACCGAAATTTTAACATATTAGTGTTGATGAAATTCAAACATGCAGAAAATGTTTCAACTGAATCCCATAATTTTAAGTATCAAAATCAAAGACAAAAAGAACAGTTCGAATAAGCGAAATCAATTACTTTAAAGTTTTAAGCACTTATTTCTCCGATTGACATCGCCTAATCAAAACTTTCATTAGAACCTTTTTTCTAGAGCATTTAGTAAGCTTTCTAATGGTATTCTTCCGTTTCCCAAGATTCTTAACCTTTTTCGAGATATTAAGGAATGTATACAAAGTTACCAAAACTTTTTTATGTCTGTTAATAAAATATTTTATTCTAACCCTTCCTTAACTCCAAACGTAACCAAAATTTCAACATATTAGTTTTAATGAAAGTAGAAGATGCAGTAAATGTTTCAACTGAATCCCATGAATCTAAGTACCCAAACCAAAAACGGCATTCAAAAATTATTTTTTCAGTTTTCTCGGAAACAGCCTTTAAAATGGTTCGCCTTAAAATGGTTTCATTCGTTTTCCTAGCCCAAGAAGCATATAAAACGAGTACTTACAAGCTTATGAACTCAAAAACATAAGCGTTACGATTTTTTTTGCGCGAATTTCGCCCCAAACGCCATCTTCCAGTGGGCGGATTTTGCTGGTTAACGAACTTGACCTTTCAAATTTGACGACAGATTTTTGTACCAAATTTCATCAAAATCGGACCATCAGGGAAGCCAGAAATGAGCGAACAGACAAATATATATATATATATATATATATATATATATATATATATATATATATATATATATATATATATATATATATTTATATATATATAAATAAATATATACATATATATATATATATATATATATATATATATATATATATATATATGTATACAACTTTGAACCACCGTTATTTTCGGTCCCTAGGGGTTCTGAAACGCGAAATTTTCTTGTCGGCACTTCCGGATTGTTTCATTGTATCAACCTTATAAGCGTGGTTCCTCCCTATGGGGGAGGGAGGAACCACGCTAAAAACAACTGATCTATAGGCTACCTCATATTTTCATTTTCCCTAACTTATTTTAGAAAGATTTGGCTATATCTCAACCCTGCTTTACTTTTACCCATTTTTAATGTTGTTTTTATAAATAATTGCGACTTGACAGTAGGAAAAAAATTAAACAATGAGAAAGGGATATGAACAATCTATATTAATATACCTAATTCACAACACGTGCTTTTTAATGGGCATTAACCTTATAGAAAGAAGGGAATAATTTCATTAAAGTTTAATTTCTTAAAAAGAGGAACCCCATCATAATTACTTGCTCATGTAATATAAAAAGTACACGTAATCTCATTATGTAAAGTATTCAGTACTTATATTGCATCATTAAGGTGCAGCTATACACAAATAAAATGGATGGTTTTCTCTGTTATAAAATATCACTTTTTTTTTTGGTATTTATTCGATTCGGCGTTCCATTTGTTCTCAATACAATAATAGGAAACATTATTGTAGCAGAAACGCGGTAAGATGGTGCAGTTCCTGGAAGTTGCATGTTTTCATTTAAGCACATACTGGCAAAATCTTGCTTTTTTTTCGAGATATGATTGAAGTAGATATTTAAATTTTCGAACAGTATATCCAATTTATCAATTTATTTATTTAAATGTTTAACGTTCATTTATTAATAACTGAGAATTGTAGAACGCGGTATCTGTAGGTTATCACACTTTTCTAGCCAGGATAGGGCTGATGCCTTTACTTTTTTTTAAAGAAAAGCCACCACCTCTAGTGGGAATCGAACCCACGACCCTTTGGATGGAGTGTTAAGTGCCCAAACTCTCATGGCCACCGGGGCTCCATTTATCAATTTATTAATTGAAAAAAAAAATGAATAAAACTTGAAAACAAATTGTGTTTGTGACTGAATACATGTGTCTCCCTTTGATTCTCATGCGGAGTATGGGTGTTCGAGTCCCCCCAGCAGCAGGCTAAGTTCTATTAGGGGGAGTTCTAATAAATAAATACAAAAATAAAAAATAAAAAAAAAAACAAAAAAAAACTGAATTTACTAGAATTAAAGGAAGTTCAACAATAAAAACCTACCATTCCGTCAATTCCAAATTCTTTATTCTCTCAGTACATGTTTCATGCCCTCCTGGCGCCTCTTCACGAGCTTATAACTGAAAATAAATTTATAGACACATCAGTCAAAAATGCTCCTGAAGAGGGTAGAATGGATTTAGAGCTGAAGTAATTGTGTCTTTTATTACTGATCTCTCCCCAGATTTAAGTGAAATCAGTAATATTAAAGAGTACAAGAAACAAAATGTATATATGATGTTATAGGGTACAAATACTTGCTCTTTGCCTGATGAGTTAATTACAATAAACATTGGACAACATTTAGTGTATCCAACGACGAATCAGATCATGGATACCTGATAGTTAGCATCCAGAGTAACATAAGGGTCTTCAGCCGGATGAAACGCCAGAAATATAGGTGATATATAGGACAGGGACGATATGGAATGAAGATATATAGCCGATGGTGTTCGGACTCTTTCCGTCTAATAGAGCAGCTATCGGGCGGATTTGGTGGGAAAAGTCGCTGACATGTTCTCTCGGTGAAGTCTACAACCATTACAGTCCTACCTGCTCAATCCATACATCAATCCATGTCGATGTCAATTTCTTTACGTCTCTAACTCACCGGTTGTATTACTTTTTATTCACTTTATACTAATTGTTGCTAGGGTAACTCTATTATAGCTATTTTTGTTCAGAAATTATGTATTTTTTGTTACAAAAACAAATGTATTAATTAGTTATTACATTCTGAATATTAAGAAATCTGGTATTATGATTCAATATAAGGGTTTTGTGCTCATGGCTTCCCAACTTCATACTCTATTAACGTCAGAAGAACGATCACATGAGGTTGAAAGGGGCCTACACAAGAGTCGAAGATAAATCGGTGAGGTACAGAAATTGACACACTTAAAGAAGAGAAATTATTTTTTCGCCCTCACCTTTTATCTGAGCTCACCAGGGCATCACATTTTTTTTTTTTTTTGTTGCTAATTCTGTATCCTACGAGTGGGGTTTACCTCAGACGAAATTGTTTTCATATTGCAACGAAACTGGGTATACGTGATCTGGAAGGGTGGTTCACTTTGGGCCCAAATTACTTATTTACTCCCTCTTTTTGGCCTTTGCATAAAGGCCGCATTTTTTGTTATATTGCAGAGAAACTTAGTATACATTATGAGTACCTAAAGAGGAATATGTGTGGTAATAATAAACTAAATTGATCCATTCGGAACGGAGGAGGGTTTACTCCGGAACCAAATTATGAATTTCGTTGTACCTGCCGTTATTTGTACATCATTGTAACGAGCGTCGTTAGACAAGATGCCCCACCAAAGAGGAACTAATGTTGTAAAAAGAAAATTAAAATAGGTCCTTTAAAAGTCGGGGTTTACACCGAAAAGAAATGAATATTTGAATCAGCTGGTCACTACGCAAGGCCAAAATTATTCATGTTTATTTTGAATTTATGTAGGTTACTTTTTAAGAAATGCAGCGTAAACTACCGCCTTTTTAAAGAGTGTTCTTTGTAATGCAGGTCCTGGTTGGCAATTTTTTATTACTATTGGTTGTACTCAGTCAGTGGGTATGCTTTAAAAATTCCGTATGTGATTTACCTATGCAAGAGAAGTTCCGATTTATTGCTTCATCATCTATCCTGACGTGTATAGCCTCTAATTTCAATCATATTGCTGAGAATGTATTTCTAAATCATAGCTGGTCTGGTATGTAGTGGATTGGATGTAATATGGAACTTGATGACAGCTAGCAGCTGGAATATGGTTGTATAAAGTCGATTAGAAGTTGAAACCCTCTCTCCTGACCGCTACACACCCATTACTCCACTAACCTGCTTTAGAGATCAATCCCATGCTTAATCTAAAACCACATTTTCCAATACCTTTTTCAAACATCTACATCATCCGCCACGTTTGTATCATATTGGACCTAAAAGTTATAATCTATCGGGCCATCCAATAATGTCGGTTTACGACGGCAGAGTGTAGAATGTTTCGATCCAAGTTTTTCTGCTAGCCCTTCTACTGTTACAAAACAGCTTCTAATGTTTCTTCTACAGTGGGCTGCAAGAGTTCATTGTCAAGCTCTATTGGCCGACCTGTACGAGGCTCGTCTTCAAGCTTGGGGTTTCCCGCTCGAAATCGTTCAAACTACACAGGCACTTGACGCTCACTAATGATATTTTCGCCATATATTTCAACAAGTTGATGCAGCATATTCTCTTTTATCGAACCCCGAAAGCATAACCTGGCTTAACTGGTGTATTGGGAAATCCATTTCAAATTAAATTTCAACACAGAATAAATAAGTTTCACCAACCAAAACATATTCAATGCTATAATGTACAAAAAGTTCGACTCGCAGGAACTGCGTCATCTTAGCGCGGTTCCGTTCTTATCCATAGTGCCATTAGTAAATTAATAGAAGCAGTTGAGGAAGTTTAAATCGCCACTTTATCTATACTGATGGCTCTAAATCAGATGAAGGTGTGGGAGCTGCAGATGTAATAGGAGATCAAATCATAAGCAAGAATATTAACCATAAATCTAGTATCTTTACAGCTGAACTCCCGAAACTGACAATAGGGATATAGTACTATTTACTGACTTTTTAAGCGCACTGAAAGCACTTAGACAGATATACAACTCATTCACTACTGACAGAAATGTTGAATAAGACACAAACCCTAAACAGAAACACAACAATATACTGGCAACCTGAACATGAAGAAATCGGAAAAAGTTCAATTGCCGATTATCACGCAAAAAATGCTGTCAGGCTTGTGACTTATGACGCATAACAAATAACTGCCAGAGGCTTAACAACAGCTACAAAATCTACCATAAAACGTCATTGGCAATACTTATGGACACAACTCACTGGCAATAAAACTCGGACCATAAAAAATACAGTTGAGGAAGGCCATACAGTCTTCGCGACAATAAATGAGAAGGACATGTCCTCGCTCGTTTACGGATTGGACATACTCGACTTATCCACGATTTTCTTATGACAAGACGGCACAAACCAATATGCAACATATGTAACACAGAACTTACGATTAAACATTTACTGACAGACTGCCAGAGAAGAAGCATTTACAACATACCGTATGATATGCGAGAACTCCTAGGCAATGATTGCCAGTACATTGATTGAGTCAGCTGTTCATTACAACATACCGTATGATATGCAAGAACTCCTAGGCAATGATTGCCAGTACATTGATTGAGTCAGCTGTTCATTACAACATACCGTATGATGTGCAAGAACTCCTAGGCAATGATTGCCAGTACATTGATTGAGTCAGCTGTTCATTACAACATACCGTATGATATGCAAGAACTCCTAGGCAATGATTGCCAGTACATTGATTGAGTCAGCTGTTCATTACAACATACCGTATGATGTGCAAGAACTCCTAGGCAATGATTGCCAGTACATTGATTGAGTCAGCTGTTCATTACAACATACCGTATGATATGCAAGAACTCCTAGGCAATGATTGCCAGTACATTGATTGAGTCAGCTGTTCATTACAAATATTATTTAATTAAATTTTAAATAATATATATTATTAAATATTATTTAATTAAATTTTGGAGACCCGATGGCCGTGAGGGTTAACGCGTGAGCACTTAACACTCCGTGCCAAAGGTCGTGGGTTCGATTCCCACTAGGGGTGGTGGCTTTTCTTTAGAAAAAAGAAAAGGCATTACCTCTATCCTGGGTAGAAAAGGGTGGTAACCTGTAGATAACCCGTCCTGAAATTTGTCGTTAATAATAAATGGACGTTAAAATTAAATTAAATTAATTAAATTTTAACGTTCATTATTATTAACTAAGAATTTTAGGGCGGGTTTTCTAAAGATTATCGCCCTTTTCTAGCCAGGATGGCTGATGCATTTCTTTTTTCGAAAGAAGAGCCACCACCCCATAGTGGGAATCGAACCTACAACCCTCAGCACGGAGTGTTAAGTGATCACGCCTTAACACTCACGGACACCGGGCCTCCAAATTACAAATATAAAATACCTAAACTATTCATGCTTGTCTTGAATTTGTATAGGTTATTTTAAGCAAATTATTCAGGAATGCAGCGTACAACTTTCTGCGGAATGTTCTATTAGCAATGTAGTTCCTGCGGGAAGGGCGTTTTTTTTATATCTACATGTTCGAGAATATATAAAGCGGTCAAAAAAATGTGTTCAGAAATTTTGAGTTTGCCTCTCTATTCAACACTTTGGTTGCTCTGCCATCCCATCGAAATGCTGTTCACATCTAAGTGTAAAAGGCAGAAGACTGATTCTATTCTGCCAGAATGTGAAGTCGGATTGAATGAAACAATATAGAACTCCTGAGCTAAGAGAAAGGTGCCTTCTATTCAGGTATTTCTGAGAATATCTTCCTCTCCCAAGACACCTTTCTTCCCGCTAACTTGTTATCTAATAAAGCCTTCGAGAAGTTTCAAGCTAATATAATAATAAGTCGTGCGGTCAGTGACATCCACTTGTGAAAAGAGTCGTCAAAAATTAGGCAATTTATTGAAAAGTCCAAGATATTTGTTAAGACGAATAAGAGACGTGTCGTATACACGGTAATGTAACTTATTGTATCGTAGTAATGAAGGTTTATTATATATTTAGTATCATTTATTCTTGTAGATGACCCAAAATATCTAAATTCTTTTTTATCCTAGGAGGCATACTACTTTATTTATTCGGGCCGAATAAATAAAACAGTATAAAAAAGGAAGACTGCTTTAATGACCCCATGCCTCCTAGGATAAAAAAGAATTTATATATTTAGTAAATGTATATAAATTTATTTCCATAACTTCAATGCCTAGAATGTAGAAATGTATTTATTTTAATTTATTTTTAGTTAAATTTGATTATTTCTCAAAGTATTATTATTCAAATCTGTGACTTGTATATAATAATAATATGTTTTATTGCTCAAGTTTTACAACTTATATGCAAGGATTACAGCCTTATTACATTAATAAAAAATATAATTTGCACAAAACAAAATAAAACTTGTTATATCTTTTGCATGTAATAATAAATAATAATATAATGAGGCTTCTACTGAATCCAAATTAAGAAAAATAAATTCTTAAATACATCTTAAGATAAGTGTAATTTCACACACAGTAAAACACAAAAATAAATTGAAAATAAAGAAAATAATGTCGTTACATACGTATATTCTATAATAAATGACCTCACCTTTATGACACTCTCTAAGTATTTATTTAAACGGTTAATTAAAGCCTTACCTAAAGCTGATTGAACCATTTCTACCTTTGGAGGATTAGATGTGATGTATTTATCTATATACAACTTCCTTATAGGAGAGTACAAGGGGCAGATGAAGAATATGTGTTCTAGGGTTTCCAGTTCTTGAAGTTTGCAGGCAGAACATAGCGTGTTTGTATCGATGGTGAATTTATTTTTATTGTAGAAGCTTATCATCTTTTCTGAGCTGAGCCTTATTTGGGCTAAGATTTTTATTTTGTTAAATGGGATATTGTAATGAAGATATGATGCTCCCGTTATGTGAGTAGGTTTTATGTTTTTTTTTTTTTTTTTTTACGGCGCATCAACAAATCTTGGCTATTAGCGCCGTCATCCAGGGTGCAGCCTGGAATTTTCTCAGCGAGAAAATTTCTGGCGCCGGTGGGGATCGAACCCACCATCTCCCGCTTATGAATCTAGCGCGCTAGCCACTAGACCACGGGAGACCCCTAGGTTTTATGGTATTATAGAATTTATTGAATAAACTATTGTTTACGCGATTTAGATCATATTCTAATAAGGTATTTTGTAATTGGCTGATTAGTTTGTTGAATTATTGTTCTGACTAGATATGGGTTTTGTTCTTCCCAGAGATGTTTACTATCTGGAGGAATTTTAGTTAGTTTATTTCCTTTGGATTGCGTGTTTGTAGGCTCAATAACTTCTTAAAACAAATTTTAGGAATTCTATGTTCGGGCATTTCCATTAATTTTATCCAATATTTGATTATTAATTTAAATATTTGTAAACTTATTTTAAAGGAACCTATTTCAAGTTTGAGATAATGACCAGGTGTATTTTTTGGAAGATAAAGGAGATTTTTTATAAATTTTGATTGAGATCTTTCTATTAAGTCAAGATATCTAAGTGCCCATATTTCACTTCCATAAGTAATCTGTGATTTTACAATTGTATTAAATAAATTATGTTTAGTATTCCAGGATGATGTTATTAAATTATCTATAATTCTATTAACAATGCTTATGGCGGTGACGGCTCTGCTATTCACTGATTTCGCCTGGGCATGAAATATACCAGGACGTATATTCGCGTTTTGCTTTTAAACACTCATCTGTGTACCACGGTTGTATGGAATTATGTTTAAGGTTTATCTCCTACAGGGGTGTTTCGCAGCCCTGAACTAGATCTCCAACAGGGGTGTTTCGCAGCCCTGAACTAGATCTCCAACAGGGGTGTTTCGCAGCCCTGAACTAGATCTCCTACAGGGGTGTTTCGCAGTCCTCAACTAGATCTCCAACAGGGGTGTTTCGCAGTCCTCAACTAGATCTTCAACAGGGGTGTTTCGCAGTCCTCAAGTAGATCTCCAACAGGGGTGTTTCGCAGTCCTCAACTAGATCTCTAACAGGGGTGTTTCGCAGCCCTGAACTAGATCTCCAACAGGGGTGTTTCGCAGCCCCCAACTACATCTTCAACAGGGGTGTTTCGCAGCCCTCAACTAGATCTTCAACAGGGGTGTTTCGCAGTCCTCAACTAGATCTCCAACAGGGGTGTTTCGCAGTCCTCAACTAGATCTCCAACAGGGGTGTTTCGCAGCCCTCAACTAGATCTCCCACAGGGGTGTTTCGCAGCCCTCAACTAGATCTCCCACAGGGGTGTTTCGCAGTCCTCAACTAGATCTCCCACAGGGGTGTTTCGCAGTCCTCAACTAGATCTCCAACAGGGGTGTTTCGCAGCCCTCAACTAGATCTCCCACAGGGGCGTTTCGCAGCCCTCAACTAGATCTCCCACAGGGGTGTTTCGCAGTCCTCAACTAGATCTCCCACAGGGGTGTTTCGCAGCCCTCAACTAGATCTTCAACAGGGGTGTTTCGCAGTCCTCAACTAGATCTCCAACAGGGGTGTTTCGCAGTCCTCAACTAGATCTCCAACAGGGGTGTTTCGCAGCCCTCAACTAGATCTTCCACAGGGGTGTTTCGCAGTCCTCAACTAGATCTCCAACAGGGGTGTTTCGCAGCCCTCAACTAGATCTCCCACAGGGGTGTTTCGCAGCCCTCAACTAGATCTCCCACAGGGGTGTTTCGCAGTCCTCAACTAGATCTCCCACAGGGGTGTTTCGCAGCCCTCAACTAGATCTTCAACAGGGGTGTTTCGCAGTCCTCAACTAGATCTCCAACAGGGGTGTTTCGCAGTCCTCAACTCGATCTCCAACAGGGGTGTTTCGCAGCCCTCAACTAGATCTCCCACAGGGGTGTTTCGCAGTCCTCAACTAGAAGCAGCATTATTTATTGCATCTGTAAATTTTAAACTCACTAATCCTACATCGGTGTTATCTGTTTTGTCATCGATTTGGAAATTTTCGCCATAGTATTTTTGCTTGCTTGGATCCCAGTTGAGTAATTGTCTCCTTTCCTTGATTATAGTTTTTTTCCGCGTTATGGTGTTAGTAGTTTTGTGGTTTGTGACTAGAATGCATGGTAAGTGATCAGATACAAGGAGTTCATTCGATATAGCAGACTCTATTCCTTTTGTGTTAGCCAGTAATAAGTCAACAACACTGCGCCCTGATGAGCCTATGAATTTAAAATTACCATTTTTATCATTAATTGAACGACCGTTTAGAATAAAAAGCTCATTTTGCTCCATAAAATCGATCAAGGATTTACCTCTAGTATTAGTTACGACATCTTCTGATTTCCTTTCATATGTAAGGAAGGATTAACTAAAACTTTGCTCGTCTTCTCCTTGATAAGATCCGACACGACAATTCATATCACCACCAAGGAAGATATCAACATCTCTATTGGTACGTATTATTTGGTTTAATGAATCACTCAGAATTTCTAAAATATGATTTATATCACAATCGGGTTTTAGATAAATATTGCCAAAAATTATTTCTGCATTAGGTAGTTTTATTATATAAAATATCCAGTGATGTGTAATTTGTAAAGTTTCGTAATTAATATTTTTATTAATTAAAGTTACAATCCCTTCACTCGCTTGGCCTTAGGTCTCCTCCTTTAATGCCGCCGAAAATATTATGGAATAATTAGAGAAATTTAGCGCATCTAGTTTTATTTTTTTATGAGCCATGTTTCATTTAAGTTAATTACATCAAAATATTTTAAAAACAATTTTTGCTTATTGTCTAGTAAGAGCATGTTATGAAACCCATTAATGCTCCAAAATAGTGTTTTTAGTTTACCATTCAGAGCTGAGCCTTTTTCCTCTTGATAAACCTTAATGTTTGTTTTGGGGACGAAAAAAATCATTGATAAGGCCTGATGTTCCCTTCCTCTTCTTCCTCTTTTCTTGTTTATCTAGGGTCGATGTGGAAAGGTTCTTATAAGCGAATCTGTATCAGGTTCTCCGCTTTCTTCTTCCATTTTCTGAATGTCGGTATCTTCTTGGTCATTCCATTTTCTCTGAATTCCCATGACATCATCAAGTGTTTTGATTTGTATTGGCCTTGAATCTTCAAGCTCTTTGGCAAAAATTTTATTGTTTTGGAACCAAATGTATTTGAAGATATTTTTGCTTCTTAACTCCTTGCAGCGTTCATAAATCTCGAGATTTTCTGGAGACATTTGTTCAGTTATAAATATTTTTCCTTCAGGGAAGTTTGGATCAAGCTGAGTAGCTTTTATTTCTTTTATATTTTTTCTTGCCTTTAGAAATTTAATTTTGTCTTCAGGTTGCTTGAATTTAACTATAATGGGGGGAGCATTGTTTTTCGGGTTGCCCGATCTCTAATAACTTTCAAGAGATTCTTTTGAAACGTTTATTTTAGTTGTCTTCTATTTTCTGAATGACTCCAAAAAGATCCTCGTTTTGAGATGCTGGAACACTGCAAATTCTAATCCCATTCTATCTTAAAGTTTGTCTGTTTTCGATAACCATACCTCGAAGTAGAGATAAATCTTTCCTTAATTTGTAATTTTCACTCTTAAGGTCCTGTATAATCTTAAGGCACTTCTTATTTTCACTTCTTAATCCAGCTATTTCAGAGGTCATTTCCTCTCTATATTTAGATATAATTGATTTGAAAGACTCTTGTTCAGATTTAATAGACTTCACTACTTAATACTTCACATCACTACTTATAGAATCTAATTTCTTAATCAATAACTCAAAGCTAGAGCTTTCTTCTAGTTGGTTTAAGTTCTTACTTGTCATTGTTATCCAAATGTCACCTGGGTCATAAGAAGTTCATGATAGTAATCTCACGAGGCTGTAGGCTTGGTGCGCATATTGATTGCGCAGGTTATCCCCACCTTGAAGCTTGCTGATTCGGAGCCAGATAAGGTCTACCTTTTGCTATTAATTAAAGAAAATAATTTTCGCTAATTAGTGTTTTATAATGATTTGGTTTTTCACAAGACACAAGATTATGAAGCTACGAAATCTAAGAATCACTGTGGTGCACAATTGAGACAGAATTAAGCAGGTTAAACACTTAAAAGTCCGTCACGCAGGAGCTGCATAACTAAGCCCTTTCCTCAGAATTTGGGTAGTGTAGATTGCTTTACAGAACAATTTGCTTAAAATATCCTACAAAAATAAAATAAAAACATGAATAGTTCTCTTTTAAATTTGTAATGAGTAACTGATCAATTAATAATTTGCTTCCAGAGTTATGTTTACACATGGTACCTATTACACTACGTAATAAATACAAAAAACCTCATATTATCGTATTTTGATCTAACGCAGGAACAGGATACAGTCACTCTAGTGGTAGAAAGCGCTCCTTGCGGCGGCTTTGTGAACCTACGTCTGACGGGCTTTTCTATTGAAATATATTACAAATTAAACCCCCGCTTTCTGATTGACCGATTCAGCTCATTTTTACAACACTTCTTTCTCATGAGTTACCCACGACGTATACCGCGTTTCGTTACAATACAGCAGAAATTACGACCGGTATGAGTATATTAAGAATTTGGGTCTAGAGTAAACCCCTCCTTCTAATGAGCCGATTTAGTTTATTTTTACAACACATATTTACCTGTAGATTACCACTACGAATACCGAGTTTCGTCGAAATATACCAAAAATCACGGCTGGTAGTGGCGAATTGGTATTGTGGGTCCGGAGTAACCCCCCCCCCCTCCTAATGAACCGATTTAGTTTATTTTTACAACAGTTATTTACCTGTGGATTACCACTACGAATACCGAGTTTCATCGAAATATACCAAAAATCACGGCTGGTAGTGGCGAATTGGTATTGTGGGTCCGGAGTAAACCCCCCCCCCCTTCTAATGAACCGATTTAGTTCATTTTTATATCTCACTTTTCTCTCTATATTACCACTACGAATACCTAGTTTCGTTGAAATATAGCAACTATTACGGCTGACATAGTCAAATTAGTGTTTTGGGTTCGGGGTAAACCCCCCCTTCCGGTGGACCGACTTTGGTGGTTAACGAACTCGTTCAATCGTTTGCTAATTGAATGCTATATACCAAGTTTCGTGACGAAAAAACAAAAACTCTGGCCGCTATCGTGTTAACAGACACATATATATGCATATATATATATATATATATATATATATATATATATATATATATATATACATATATATATATATATAAATTTTAACGGGGGTCATTTTCGGTGTCTACTAGGTAGGATCAATAAAGATTTGAAGAAATTTTTCAAAAATTCCGCCATGAGTCCAACCTCAATAGCTACTTTCCTTCGGAGGAAAGTGCTAAAAAGACGAACTGTTACAGAACAGATGTTCACACTTCAACAGCAATGACTGAACGCCTGTGACTTATATAAATAGAAAATATGTGTATAAAGTTTGTCTGTGTATGATTATGAATATAATACTAACATAGGAATAAAAATATTATATATTATATATATGGCAATGCATTCAAATAGAATTCTTCCTATTCTCCGATCACCTTGTAGGTATAATGCAACCTAAAAAATAAAACGGCCGTCACGCAGGAGTAGCATAACTAAGCACAATCCTCAGAAGGTAGGTAGTGTAGACTGCTTTCCTGAATAATTTGCTCAAAATAACCTAGGCAAATAAAATAAAAACATGAATATTTCTGCTTTCTTATATTTGTAATGATCAAATGTTTCAATTATTAACTAAACCGGTATGAGCAAATTAGTAATTTAAATCCGGAGCAAACCCTCCTCCTGATGTACCGATTTAGTTTATTTTAACAACTCATTTTTATCTTTACATAGCCACTACGAATACTGAGTTTCTTTGGAATTCAACAAAAATTACGGTCTATACGGGCAAATAAGGTCCAACGTAAACCTCCCGTCGAGATGGACAGATTTTGCGGTTTTACGAACTCGTTCAATTGTTTCCTAGGGGGAATACTATATGTCAACTTTCGTGGCGAATAAACAAAAACTTACGAGTGTATCGAGTTGATAGACATATTAACGGGGGTCATTTTCGGTGACTACTAGGCAAGATCGAAAAATATTTGAAGAAATTATTTAAACATTCCTTCATGAGTGCAGCCTTCGGAAGGTGCGAAAAATAAGAGACATCTAAAATAAGAAACAAAAAGCATCTTATAAGGTCACGAAATTAATTACAGCGACCTAAACTTACATCACAGACTATAAAAACACGACTAAGAGAAGAATAAACGCAAAAATGGGACGAACGATGTATAAACTCATCCAAAGGACGACACTTACAGAAATTCAAACTGATACTGACTAATATGATAGATTTAGTCTATGATTAGTGATCATGGCTGCCTAAAAATCAAAAACATGCCCAGGAGAGAGAGGAGTGTGAGGGACTCAGTGGGCAACCAACGCTGTGCCAAATATTTTTAATTAAAACCAGTCGTGTTAGCAGCAATTAAATCGATATTACAAAACAAATAAACATTTATATTTACTTTACTAACAAGTTTACTCATCGATGTTATACGCCTCAAATACTCCCATTTATAAAGATAAACATTTTATAAAAAAAAAAACATTTCAAAAATATGTTTATTTTGGGGTCTGGACTCATGAGTATGATGCATGTAAAAGCAAAGGCCTTAAATTTATCTTGTGCATTATATTGTGATTTAAAAATATTATATTATATATTAAGCATTGACCCCTAGTTACCAAAAATATCGTCCGTTCATTCATACCGGTCGCTCTATAAAACACGATCAGAACTAACAGCAAATCTTTCAGATCTAAAGAACAAGAGGAAGTTAATCACAGCAGTTATTACTTTTTTCGAACCTTAAAAATACTTTATTTATACACCAAATTCACCTTTGGCTTATTGCTATGAGGAACGCTAGTACGACTAGAAGTTGCAACAGAAGTCCAAAATACTAATGGGGGATTATTTATTTATTTATTATTTATAAGTGATTGCTATTACGGCGATTTCACACCTTCAAGGTGTTACCCGCATGGTGTAATCAACCAGCAACTTATTCCGATAAAGAGAGATATGGAAATGTCTGTAATAAGCCTGAAAGCCAATGGTTATTCAGCAGATGTCTTCAAATGAGGTATAGTTTATTGTTTTGTAAGTAGGAGAACTTTTGTTTATGTACTGGATGCTGTCCCTCAAAAATTCGTTCAAGTCATGTGGACTATATATTTTGTGTCGTCTTCCGCATTCCATAAGTGACTGTTTTTCGGTAAAGTCTCTATTGAATATATCAAAAGTTGGTTTGTTAAATCCTGTCATGAGATATTCGTGTGCTGGTCTTGTGTGCCACCTGTTCAGACGAGAAATTCAGGCCTTCTGTTCTGTTGTCTCGGTAGCTGGATGTACACTCCTGAGTTTTAGTTTTGGTTGTACGTTATTTATTGTCGGTTAATGAAGGATTAAAAATCAAGCCAAAAAGATGCAGACAACATCCTTCGAAAGAATTGTTTCGAGAGTACCTTTTAATGCGATTATAAATATTTCAGTTATACAACTTTCTTAGACGTTTGACACAGGAGGAATTTAAAATAAATTGTTTTACTGTAGATAACCTAATGAAAAAGCAGCTTAGCTTCCATTAAAATTATTATTTAAAGTTCGTTAATTAAAATAAGGTTCCGAAACCGGAAGAAGTTCAGCCTCTTCTTTTAGTGCTCTCTGTCTCTCTCTCTCTCTCTCTCTCTCTCTCTCTCTCTCTCTCTCTCTCTCATCTCTCTCTCTCTCTCTCTCTCTCTCTCCTCCCTCTCTCTCTCAAAAGACTGTAAGGCCTTTTTAAGACGAATTTGGTCCTTTGTGCTTTTCCAAGAGGATTAAAGGAACATTTCGAATTAAGACGATGAAAACCTTTGAAATAGTAATTGCTCGGGGGCAAACGAAATGATCAAATCCACAGTTGGAGAAAATTATGAGAGGATATTGTTGACTTAGTACCCACGATTGTAAGAAACTCAATGGTTAAATCTTTAAACTTTGACATATTATATTTTTTTAATTCTCAAAGAAATTGAGAAAATAGAATAAGCCCGTTCAAAAACGGGAAATTATTGAAGAAATATCTCATAAAAACTATAATTTCAGCCTATAAGACCACCATCTTTCGAACTACAAGGATTCTGGAGTTGTGGCACTGGGAATTCTCCGGAAGAAGGAATAGTCCTTAAAGTAGATGTGTGTTCTTGGAGACATAATTTGACTCTGGACTCTTGTAGAAAATGATGGGCTGATTACGAAAATCTCTCGATATGGGGAATAATATTAAACATACGTAGAGCACTAAATAAATTATATTATGAGAAGACGGAGTGTTTAATTGTATAAATGACTTTCCGCCACATCTAACTAAAATATGGAGGACAAAGGGACAAAATTTTAGAATAAGAAAATAATATGACAACACATTATTTCAACAAAAAAAAATATATTTATAGAATTTCCAAGACAGATTCAGAATTTTCCATACCAATTTCAGAATTTTTCAAACCAAATTAAGAGTTTTCCAAACCAAATTGAGAATTTTCCAAACTGAATACAGAATTTTCCAAAACGATTTCAGAATTTTCTATTTCAAATTAAGACTTTTCCATTTCAAATTCAGAATGTAACAAATTTTCTCAAACATACTATCTTGACAATATTTTCAATTGAAAGAAGGCTTGAATGAACCAGTTGATCGTAAATAAAAATAAACTTAGTTCTTCAAAACAGCATTGTAAACAACAGTAAAGCAAGTAAACACAAATAAGATAAGAGGGATTTAATATTAGAATGAGGAATTAGGATTAAATGTTCGAATCTGTTTACCTGATAAATCAGTATATTTGTTAGTTTCTCATGAGTAAATCTAATATGTGTGACCCTAGTTCCAGCTCTCACGGTTCACCAGTACCGACTGAGGGTACAGAATCTATATCTGCGCTTCCTCAGCAGAATCCTTGAAGAGGAAATTATAATAAATATTCCAAAGGGGAATAACATTAAACATTCGTAGAGCACTAAATAAATAAAGGGAATAAAAGGGAATTTTCATCTGACTTTATGAAGATGGAGGTAGTTTAAAGGAGCTTTAGGACTGAAACTGAAAACCTCCACAGCTGCATCCAGCAGAGAAGGCTTTCTTTAAAATTAAAATGTTTGTACGGAACAGGCTTTCCAATGTGGAGGAGGAACACATCCTCACCAATGTTACGGAGGAGGTTGTAGCCTCCATAGAACCTACCGACTCCTCAAACTGGCTGATGGACATGATGGTGGAGCTCCCGAAACCAGCTCCAGGCATAGGTCTCCACTAAGTTGAAAATCATTTTTCAAATAATTAATATTTTTATTAATTTTAGTTTCATGCATATACATATTTTGAAAAAGCTAATTATTACATATTATAAATATAGGATTTCCAAGACAGATTCAGAATTTTCCAAACTATGTTCAGAATTTTCCAAACTATACTCAGAATTTTCCAAACCATATTCAGAATTTTCCAAATTACATTCGGAATTTTCCAAACTACATTCAGAATCTTCCAAAACAAATTCAGAATTTTCCATTTCAAATTCAGAATTTAGTTATTTTCTTATATGCAGTTTTGGACCAACTTTCTTAAAATAGGTACTTTTTTTCGTTTTGTAGGTACGTAGGTAATTAAAAATGTAAAGTATTTTTATTTGAATTATTATTTATAATATGTAATAATTAGCTTTGTACAAAATATGTATATGCATGAAACTAAAATTAATGAAAAGATTAATTATTTGAAAAATTAACGGGAGCTCCACCAACACCACGTCTCCTTTAAACTACTTCCGTCTTCATAAAGTCAGATGAACATTTATTTTTTTATCTTTAGAATATTTATTATAATTTCCTCTTCTAGGATTCTGCTAAGGAAGCGCAGATACAGATTCTGTACCCTCAGTCCGTACTGGTGAACCGTGAGAGCTGGAACTAGGGTCACTCATAGTAGATCTACTCGTGTGAAACTAACAAATATACTGTTTTATCAAGTAAACCGAATCTAACATTTGACCCTAATTCCCAAATCTAATATTAAATACCTCAATATTATATTATTTGTGCGAGACACATACGACATGACTGAACTCTTGACGGATGACAGTCCACACATAAACACAATAATCACCCACCTCAAAGATACAAACATCTACAATCACATTTAGAATACACACATTGTAGAAATTATAATAACATGTATGCGGCGCTAATGGCCAAGATTTATGTCGATGCGCCGTAAAAAAGGAAAAAAAAAAAAATAAAAATAACATGTATGACTTGACAGGAAGTAAAGTAATGGACACAATATTTCAAAACCTTAAATTTCCAAGCTTTTTTCTAGGAAAATTTTTCTAATATATATGTTTATGTCTATTGATATATGTATATTTATGTGTATATATATATATATATATATATATATATATATATATATATATATATATATATATATAAATTCGAGAATTTATGATTTTCCATTTTAACTTAATTTTCAATGCTCAAAATATTATGCAACCTTATTGTAATAGGTTTGTCAGTGATTTCTACCGCCAACACATGAAAAATAGCGAATCGCTACTTTCGCAAGCTCTATATTCAATATAAATAAATAAATATTATTTGTGTTTACTCTGTACTGTTGTTTACAATACTGTTTTGAAGAACAAAGTTTATTTTTATTTACGATCAACTGGTTCATTAAAGTCTTCTTTCAATTAAAAATATTGTCAAGATAGTATGTTTGAGAAAATTTATTACATTCTGAATTTGAAGTGGAAAAGTCTGAATTTGAAATGGAAAATTCTCAATTTGGTTTGGAAAACTCTTAATTTGGTTTGAAAAATTCTGAAATTGGTATGGAAAATGCTGAATCTGTCTTGGAAATCCTATATTTCAAATAAAAATACTTTACATTTTTAATTACCTACCTACCTACAAAACAAAAAAAGTACCTATTGTAAGAAAGTTGGCCCAAAATTGCGTATAAGAAAATAATAACTGAATTCTGAATTTGTTTTGGAAGATTCTGAATATAGTTTGGAAAATTCCGAATATAGTTTGGAAAATTCTGAACATAGTTTGGAAAATTCTGAATCTGTCTTGGAAATGCTATATATACTTAATAATGAACTGGAGTAGTGATTGCGATTCTCGAATATGAATCGATCTTTCGAATCGATTCGATTCGAAATGAAAAGATCTGTCTATTTTTTAGATAGATCTTTTCATCTAAAAAACATATCTGTAACCTAAAATTAGAAAATGAAATAGTATTTTTCATCAAAAATAATACAGAATGAACAACTACTGTTACATCATATTAAAACATATGGGTATTATTACATATACATGTTCATAAAATGACAATGCGCTGTGTATTTTTTCTTCCTTAAATAATAGAAATTATATTGATTAACAAGAGGTGAGATTAATTATTTGAATATTTAAAATAAAAAAATAACACTTCATTTTACGGTATTCTATACAGATTGATTCTTTAAAGGTCGGCCCTTGGAGATCGATTCTTTGAAAAGGTCAGCCCTTAGAGATCGATTTAAATGATTGATATATATTGTTAAAAATATCTATCGTTTAAAAGATCGATTTAGATCGCCCATCTCTAAACAAGAGGAAAGTAGTGAATGGCAAAAAAGAAACAAAACTTATTAAATAAAATATTTATCATGAATAGGTTTTATAGGTAACTAGCTGTTACACGGCGTGCCATGCTACACCTACTTTTTGCATCTAGAATAGCAAAAATAAATTAGAAGCCAAATAAGTAATAATAAAATCTAATAACGCAAATCTGTAACTGTTCGGGTTCACAGTTTCGATCCCGTGACCTCTGAACTGTGACTCCTAGACGATTTTACCATAGCCTATGACTCTCCCTGGATCAAGACCTACATGTGTGCCAAGTTCGATCAAAATCGGTCAAACCGTGTGGATTTGTATAAGGTACAAACAGACAAACAGCTGATAGACGATTTTGACCTTGCCTATGACACTCCCCGTATCAAGATATTCCTGTGTGCCAAGGTTAGTAAAATGTTGTCAATCGGTGTGGTTTTGTTTAAAACAAATTTTCATTATAAGTAGCCAATTTTTATTTTTTGGAATTTTGTAATAAAATTTTAACAGAGTGTTTATATACCTAAGAATAGCATCTGCACAAAATTTAAATCAATTCCAACAATTACTTTCTGAAATATTAGCTGTCCTATAGATAGAACGCTGCTCCCTTTGGAATAAGTTATGGTAATATTACTGAAATATAATACATAACAAATATGTTACTTATTTTAACTCATTTTTACATAAAATAGAATGGCTGAATATAATAACACATATATTCAAATAAAATAAATATGTTCTAGGGTTGTAAACATTTTTTTATTATTGAAATTTTGGAAAGCATTTTGTGTTATTTTGCATTTTGTGCAAAATGTTGTGTTGTTTTCCTTTACAATTAGGAACTTGACATCTCTGTTGCTTTTCTCTCTTCCGAATGAGTTGGTCCTTTCCGTCTAGCCTCATACTTTCCAGCACTTTGGCTCTGGAACTTCTTGAAGCTGGTGGTCTTACCACACTCTCACCTGCATTTGCTCCGAGCATCAAATGTGTCACCGCAATCATCCTGCGAATGTCCTTTAGGCTTTTATTTTCTTTTGGCCTTGTCTCCTATTTCACTATAATTATAGATAACATCATATTTCTTCCGAGATAATTTAACTTCCAATGTTTTGTTTTGGGGAAATCTTTTAATTGAATACCTTATTATTTTTTTTAGTGGCACGATTATTTATAGGTTTCTCTTTTTCTGAGCTTGTTGAGCTGAGACTTATATGATCTATGTTACGTTGTGGTTGGTCATCCGGAAGACTTAGTTCAATAGTGCCAGGAATATCACGGACAAATGGTGATCCCAGTTTTTCGTTGTCTATTTCTTCTTGGTCCGTGGCTTCTAGGACATCTGGTGGTAATGCTAATATATCAGCTTTTATTTCTTCCGAGAATAAATAGGCCACAGTATCCTCAATTGTATTGAAAACTGAAGGAATAGATGTATTCTACACATAGGAAAAATATACTCATAGTACCAGCGTCTTATTTATAGGACAATCGATTCAATTGCAAACAAAAATTAGATGAAAATATATATTCAATAAACTATACCTTAGAATAACATTGTCAACAGTTCTAATTCAGAAAATGAAAGAAAAAGTTACTTACCAATTTTTTAGTAGGAATAAGATACAGAGAAAATAAGGAGTTAGGGAGCAGTTGAAATACATTACTTTATTATTCCACAGCTTGGAGGATACTGAACGAGTGAGGGTCTAAACACTTGGAACTCTTAGACTGACATGTCCTGATATGATTTGAGGGTAGAGGAAAATTTCCCTGCACCTCCTAATCCTGTCTGGTCATGAACAGTGACTGTCCTATAAATAGGACGCTGCCACCTAATGGGATAAGAGCTTGTAGTCGTATTTTAGTAGCAATTGCATAGACTGAAAGTCACACATAATATCCAGCATATAGGAGCTACACTTAAGACTAGTTAGAAAGTTGCTTGGCACTGTTTTGCCCCGACCCCTTTAATTATCATGTTTCTGATGATTTTTTTTTTCTAATCTTAGGCATTTTTCTTGGAACCCCCAGATGCTAAAACGGAATCACTGGTCATTGCGCCAAAATTCATGATTGGCTACAGGCTATTTTTTTGTCCTGAGATTGCCTGGGCAAAACATGACATAGGGACACACCAGACCTCGTTCTTAAACAACGTGGATTGAAATTGATCATTTTTTGGTTGAAATTTATTTTTGAGTGCACTAACCTAAAGATTTTTTTTTCTTTTACGTTTACGTGTGGTTCTACTTCCTGAAACATAGGAGGTGGACACTTACGTGGTTTCAGAATCGTTAAGTCAAGTAATTCTTTTGGACATTTTCCTCTGCCCCTGAGGTTTAAAAATATTCACAATTTAAGGAAACTTTATACGTAAGTTGACAGTTGCATCAGTAAACCAATTTTATGGGTTAACATGGGAAGTATATGCTTCGTTCAATATTTATCCCAGATTGGCCAAGAAGGCTTCGTTTCTGGACTTGAATAAAGCTTTCCTGGCCAAGCGGGTATGTGGTTTAAAATGCATGGGAGTCACGTTAACTAAGCGTATAGCTTGGATTAGCTCTCATAGGGGTTCATGAGAAAAAAAAAAAAAAAAAAAAAAAAAAAAAAAAAAAAAAAAACGATTCAAGCTAGTCCACGAGTCCAAAACTTACATAAATAGACTTTAAAGTACTGGAGGAAACGAAGAGCTTTGTAATGCTCTGGGTCAGTCGAGAGTAGTAAACATTAATCTTGGTGGTATGTAAGAAAATTAGTTTAAAACAGAGGCACATTTAGTAATAGCAGATGCTGCTTTAAATAGGGGGGAAATGTGTACGACTCCGGATGGGGGTTCATTGAAAATGATTTTTAATAAAGAATATATTTATTATTTCATTTTGGAAGAACATTTTGTTTTTGATTAGTGGAGAAAATATATTTGAAGTTAATAATAATAATAATTTTAAATGTGCGATTATTCATAAGTATTTTTCCGTCTAGATTACATTTATTTTATGAGAAAAATAATTTTCCCTCAAATTTTCAACTTAAAATCAAAAAGTATTTCGCTTTTCCATGAGCAATTGTCAACATAATTATACGAGAATTAAAGCTTATTAAGTGTTGAAGATTACCCGAAAGTAGAGAAATTTGAAACTATAAAAAAAAAGTCGTGAACTTAAGAATATTTAGGATTAACTTAATTTTACCGTTTGGGAAACGACTCCAAAGGTACACAAATTTTAATGACGTAATTTTTCATTCATCCAGTAGAAGATTTTAAGACGTTTTGAGTGCGACGTCAAAAGCAACATTTTTTTCAGAATAAGCTAAAAGTCCCTGAATTTCTATGATTCTGGTTTGATTTTAACATTATAATTTGAAAGAAAGAAATACAAAAACTGCTATACCGGATAATTACTTCTTCCCTGAAGAACCTCTACATATTCGCTGAACGTATAAACTTTGTCCTTTTGTTATTTTTCATCCGACTTAATTGGGAATAGAAGTGAGAAAAAGGGAAGAATGCATGTCTGTTTCATATTTAATTAAATTTGACCCATTTAATCTTTAGGCTACCCCGATCCGAAGACCTCTTCCCCCAACCCCATTCGGGAAGAACAATTTTTTGCTTAATTAATCTACGAGGTTTTTTTCTTTTATAGGATATTATTAAAGTTTAATATATATTCCCTTGATTGTATATTTTTTGTGCCGATTGGTTCTATATTAAACCTCCCTTTAAAAAGTCATGGTATAATAATAATAAAAATAAATTATAATTTGTTAAGAGTCATAAAATGAATAATAATGAACTGATTAGTATCCACCGATTCCGTTAGCTACTGCCTTGGATCCTCTTGCGAGAGGGTGGGTTCGAGTCCTGCTCTCAGCGGGTTGAGGTTTTTCATTTCAGGGCCCTGCTCCACCATGGATGTTTAGGGAGGGTGGCAACCTATAGATAGCCCGGCGATAATGACGTAGATGCAGATGTGCCGTAAAAAAGAAAAGAAAAGATTTGTTAGTAGAAAGTCAAATAATAATAGAGGTGTTAACCAGCGCTCCTTCCAACTATTGTACGTAATCAGAAACATTACATAATACAATTTCCAGGCCTAAGGAGGAAAGGATACTTTATACTATGAGGGACGCGTCAAGACAGAAGCCAAGAAAAATGACATCAACCTTTCAGCAGATTTTATATATATCACCTATCTGTTTGCTTGTTTATCTGTTTGTTCCTTAAGCTACATAGGGCCATTAAAAGGTGTGATTTGGCTACAAACACATAATACAAATTAAAAGTGTGTCAGCAGCTGAAATAAATATTGCATAACTCGTGCAACCTTTTTAAATGCCACAACCCACGGAAAACAGGCGTAGCAGTAAGATAAACTTTAAGGACATGGCAATCATCGCTGTAGAAAATTTGCCTTCGGAATTTCTCTGATAGAACCTTGACTCAAAGTAGACTTGCCGTAAAGGAAAGAGCGGAGTCATGTTGTTGGAAGGGAAGGACCCTTAGCTTGGGTCTTGAAAGTGACATTGTGATTTGAAAATGACGATAGAAAGAGAGGGAAAAGGAGGAAGAGATGAAAGGAGGGAAGATAGGGTAGATGGGTCCTACATAAATATTGGGTCTCTCCCACCCACCACTTGCCCGTTCCCACCCTTTCCAATAAACATCTACTAGTCTCTTCTTTACCCATTATCCAAACCAATAACATATTGAAAGTGACCTAATAGAATTTCGGCATTATCGTTGGGCAGTGTTCGTCTCTTAGATCAGATCAATGATGTTATTGAACGCACTTCATGGTTAGGTATACTAACTCAGGTAGCTCATCTATATATATATAAAAAGTCCGACTCGCAGGAACTGCAGCATCATAGCGCGGTTCCGTTCATGTCCCTAGTGCCATTTGATAAGCTTAGAAAAGAAATAAACTTTTTTTTTTTTATATATCTCGTGAAAATTGTCAAAATCCTCTCGAACATCTCGAATAAAAGTGATATTAAGGCGTCAGGGACACCGACCGTAGCTAACTTTTACACAGAAGCGGAAATTACAGAATCTGGCTCTCATTCTAAAGCAAAGCTCTATAAATCAATACAAAATATGCCTAATAAAGCCTTTCTAGAGGATACAGAAGCATGGGCGTATATGAGGGGGGGGGGCTGAGGGGGCAGCAACCCCTCCCGAAATTTTGAATTGATGATAAAAACTTCTCGTAAAACCCTTAAAAATAAATTAAATAAGATCACTTAGTTCATAAAACATATTTTATTTTAAGTGTAATAGCGTTTTAGTTGCCTAAAACTATTCCAAGCTCTAAATATTTAGTATTCCATACCCTGGAAATGGTCTCAGCCCCCCCCCCCCCGAAATTGTTTTTATATACGCCCATGTACAGAAGGATCAAGAAGAAGTACACAAGATTGAGTAGAATACCCTGCCTAATATAGCCTGTATAGAATAATATGCCGAATAAAACCTATCTAGTAAATACACAAGGACAAATAAAAGTCTTGACGAATAACAAGTCAAGAAAAAAAACTTTATTTAACAAAATAAAACAAAGTTTAGTTGCCCAACTACAATAGAATGATATACCTAATTAAGTCTATGGAGTAGACACAAATGGACCAAAAACAAGTCTTCTGGAATATATTTTTTTTTTTTTTCTAATTAAATACTTTATATCAATATTTAGTATATAACCTTTGTTGAAAACTATTGATTGCTAATTGATGAATCGGTTTACAACTAAGCAGTCTTTATGAATATTTAGTATATAACCTTATGATTGGATCTGAGTTTTTGGAGTGCTCTCCGCCTAGGCTTTGTATTTGTGTCGGCAGATACCTGGGGTATATTTACAGCTCTTGAGGATTAACTCTTAGCAGGTAAATTTCCTGCGGCCCCCTTGTTTCTACGGGCATTGAACCGCCATATTCGCTCATAGTATCTAACCGTTGTGAAGTTTATTTTTTGGATTTAGGACTTAATATACATATGTAGACTAAATCATAGCAAGAAGTAATCCTCCGTCGTCGGTTCTTAACTATGTAGACTCGCTAATGTTATCCAATCTTAGACACATCGTATTTAAAATCCACAGCAAAAACACGACATTTCATCAGAATCCCCTGCTGAAAAAAACTTATATAGAATAATATGCAAAATAAAGCCTATCTAGTGGATAAAAATAGAGGAAAAAAGCCGTTCGTGGTGGTAGAAAATCTTAAAAGTATTTCGCTCAGAAATCTCCGAAATATTGTCACTAATTTTACGTATCCTGTTTTATAGCCAAATAGATTTATATTCTATAATCAATAAGAAAAACCTACGAACAATAAAAAACTATGGGTAAAAGATGAAAATAGGGAATACCAAGAATAATTCTAAAGAACGAAATCAACACCAGTACTGTAATCTAGATATTCATACGGCATCTTCGAATTCTAACAAACAAAATATTGATTCTAATTGTACGTATCCTGTTTTATTGACAAATACATTTGACTACTATAAGCAATTAAAAACACTAGGGACTATGCCAAAGAACTCGGAGTAGGAGCCTCGACAGTTTCAAGACATTTGAAGGAAATCGACAAAACTGACATTTCATACGGTACAGCCTGATATATTTTTAACAATGAATTGTTTTTCTTATTTTAATTAATCTGTTTTATTGTCAAATACATTATCCAACTTTAAGCAATTAACAAATAACAAGGAATAAAAACAAACAAAAAGAACCGAATAAACGAAATCAATTACTTCAAAGTTTAAGCACTTATTTCTCCGATTGACATAGCCTAATCAAAAATTGTTTCAGAATCTTTTTTGTAGAACATTTAGTAAGCTTTCGCATGGTAACCCTCCGTTTACCAATATTCCTAACCGTCTTCAAGATATTAGGGAATGTATACGAAGTTCCCAAAACATTTCATGTCTGTTAATAAAATATTTTATTCTAATCCTTCCTTAGCTCCAAACGTAACCAAAATTTTAACATATTAGTGTTGATGAAATTAAAACATGCAGAAAATGTTTCAACTGAATCCCATAATTTTAAGTATCAAAATCCAAGACAAAAAGAACAGTTCGAATAAGCTAAATCAATTACTTTAAAGTTTTAAGCACTTATTTCTCCGATTGTCATCGCCTAATCAAAACTTTCATTAGAACCTTTATTGTAGAGCATTTAGTAAGTTTTCTAATGGTATTCTTCCGTTTCCCAAATTCTCAATTTTTTTCGAGATATTAAGGAAAGTATACAAAGTTACCAAAACGGTTTTATGTCTGTTAATAAAATATTTTATTCTAACCCTTCCTTAACTCCAAACGCAACCAAAATTTCAACATATTAGTTTTAATGAATGTAAAACATGCAGTAAATGTTTCAACTGAATCCCATGATTCTAAGTACCCAAACCAAAAACGGCATTCAAAAATTATGTTTTCAGTTTTCTCGAAAACGGTTAAAGCTATCGCCTTGAAAATAGTTCCATTCGTTTTCCTAGCCCAAGAAGCCTATAAAAAGAGTACTTACAAGCTTATGAACTCAAAAACGTAAGCGTTACGATTTTTTTTGCGCGAATTTCGCCCCAAACGCCATCTTCCAGTGGGTGGATTTTGCTGGGTAACGAACTTGACCTTTCAAATTGGACGACAGATTTTTGTACCAAATTTCATCAAAATCGGACCATCAGGGAAGCCAGAAATGAGCGAACAGACATATATATATATATATATATATATATATATATATATATATATATATATATATAAGGTTAAGTTTTTTTTCTTGACTTGTTATTCGTCAAGACTTTTATTTGTCCTTGTTTATTTACTAGATAGGTTTTATTTGGCATATTATTCTATACAGGCTATATTAGGCAGGGTATTCTACTCAATCTTGTGTACTTCTTCTTGATCCTTCTGTACATGGGCGTATATAAAAACAATTTCGGGGGGGGGGGCTGAGACCATTTCCAGGGTATGGAATACTAAATATTTAGAGCTTGGAATAGTTTTAGGCAACTAAAACGCTATTACACGTAAAATAAAATATGTTTTATGAACTAAGTGATCTTATTTAATTTATTTTTAGCGCGGTTCCTCCCTCCCCCATAGGGAGGAACCCCGCTTATAGGGTTGATACAATGAAACAATCCGGAAGTGCCGACTAGAAAATTTCGCGTTTCAGAACCCCTAGAGACCGAAAATAACGGTGGTTCAAATTTGTATATATATATATATATATATATATATATATATATATATATATATGTGTATATATTTATTTATATATATATATATATATATATATTTGTCTGTTCGCTCTCTAGATAGAAGACGAATGGTCCGATTTTGATGAAATTTGGTACAAAAATCCTTCGTCCAATTTGAAAGGTCAAGTTCGTTAACCAGCAAAATCCGCCTACTGGAAGATGGCGTTTGGGGCGAAATTCGCGCAAAAAAAATCGTAACGCTTACGTTTTTGAGTTCATAAGCTTCTAAGTACCCGTTTTATATGATTCCTGGGCTAGGAAAACGAATGAAACCATTTTCAAGGCGATAGCTTTAACAGTTTTCGAGAAAATTGGAAAAATATTTTTTGAATACCGTTTTTGGTTTGGGTACTTAGAATCATGGGATTCAGTTGAAACATTTTCTGCATGTTCTACATTCATCAAAACTAATATGTTGAAATTTTGGTTACGTTTGGAGTTAAGGAAGGGTTAGAATAAAATATTTTATTAACAGACATAAAAAGTTTTAGTAACTTTGTTTACTTTCCTTAATATCTCGAAAAAGGTTGAGAATCTTGGTAAACGGAAGAATACCATTAGAAAGCTTATTAAATGCTCTAAAAAAAAGGTTCTAATGAAAGTTTTGATTAGGCGATGTCAATCGGAGAAATAAGAGCTTAAAACTTTAAAGTAATTGCAAGGTAGAGATTGTCGGGGTTCGGTCACTGCTACTTAATAAAACTACATTTTATCATAAAAATGGTTTTATTGTGCCGACGTTTCGGCTTGAACTTCAAGCCTTTATCAGGGCTGTAAAAAACAAGTAGGACGGATGTAGTACTGAAATATACACACATATATATATATATATATATATATATATATATATATATATATATACATATGCCTACAAACACAAATACACATACATATATACATACATACATATGTGGAAAAAGACAAAAACATAAAATACTAGAACATAATATATAGAAGAACAATGTGCTCTAGAAGTGTTTGGATTATTAGGAAAACAGACATAAGAATAACAGATTACATATTAGATTAGATATAAGAATAACAATATGGGCTTACCGATGGGAAGATAGAGAACTATTCCTCACAAATGCGGGATCATTTCTGACAGTTAATACAGGAAAATATAGGAAGAAAGGAGTTGGTGAGGGGGGGGGGGGTCTGGACCACCCAATGGACAGAGAACAAGAAGATGAAAGAAAGAGCGGCAAAGTACAGTAAGGGGTCATAAAGTCATAAAATGCTGTGTTAATGGAAAGGGAGGCAGGTATAAAGGGCTATATTGCAGGCGGTATAGGGGATTAGGATGGAGTTTTTAATAAATGGAAGATGTTGGAGTAGGTAGAGGAGATGACTTCTTTGTCAATTTTGTCATTAAGTTAAGTTAATGACCAAATTGACAAAGAAGTCATCTCCTCTACCTACTCCAACATCTTCCATTTATTAAAAACTCCATCCTAATCCCCTATACCGCCTGCAATATAGCCCTTTATACCTGCCTCCCTTTCCATTAACACAGCATTTTATGACTTTATGACCCCTTACTGTACTTTGCCGCTCTTTTTTTCATCTTCTTGTGTTCTGTCCATTGGGTGGTCCAGACCCCCCCCCCCCCTCACAAACTCCTTTCTTCCTATATTTTCCTGTATTAACTGTCAGAAATGATCCCGCATTTGTGAGGAATAGTTCTCTATCTTCCCATCGGTAAGCCCATATTGTTATTCTTATATCTAATCTAATATGTAATCTGTTATTCTTATATCTGTTTTTTCCTAATAATCCAAACACTTCTAGAGCACATTGTTCTTCTATATATTATGTTCTAGTATTTTATGTTTTTGTCTTTTTCCACATATGTATGTATGTATATATGTATGTGTATTTGTGTTTGTAGGCATATGTATATATATATATATATATATATATATATATATATATATATATATGTGTGTGTGTGTGTATATTTCAGTACTACATCCGTCCTACTTGTTTTTTACAGCCCTGATGAAGGCTTGAAGTTCAAGCCGAAACGTCGGCACAATAAAACCATTTTTATGATAAAATGTAGTTTTATTAAGTAGCAGTGACCGAACCCCGACAATCTCTACCTTGCATCATCAACGGTCAACGATCTCCTCTCAATTTAAAGTAATTGATTTCGCTTATTCGAACTGTTCTATTTGTCTGTTTTTTATTCCTTGTTATTTTTTAATTGCTTATTGTTGGATAATGTATTTGAATATAAAACAGGTTAAGAAAAATAAGAAAAACAATTTAATGTTAGAGATATGGATTTCCAAGATATATAGCTTTTCAACTGCCTAGCGTCCTTCCTAGGGAGGGTTCTTTGTCTTTGATTTTGGTACTTAGAATTATGGGATACAGTTGAAACATTTTCTGCATGTTCGAGTTTCATCAACACTAATATGTTGAAATTTTTGTTACGTTTAAAGTAAAGAAAGGGTTAGAATAAAATATTTTATTAACAGACAAAAAAAGTTTTGGTAACTTTGTATAATTTCGTTAGTATCTCGAAAACCGTTGACAATCTTGTGAAGCGGAAGATTACCATTCGGAAGCTTACTAAATGCTCTACAAAAAAGGTTCTGAAGAAAGTTTAAATTAGGCGATGTCAATCGGAGAAAAAAGTGCTTAAAGCTTTAAATTAATTGATTTCGTTTATTCCAATGGTTCTTTTTGTCTGTTTTATTTCTTGTTATTTTTTAATTGCTTATAGTTGGATAATGTATTTGACAATAAAACTGGTAAAGTAAAATAACAAAAACAATTTATTGTTAGAAATATAGATTTCCAAGATTCCAAGACCTTGTCACTAGCGGGTCTGTTTCTAGTGAAGCCGACCCTTCCAGGTAAGATTGTAAATCATGACCTTTCAAGACTTTACTACTCACAGGAATGGCGTTAGTGACCTCAAGGGTTGACACGCCATTATAATAATTAATTAAAAAAAAAAAGACTGGTGGAACCAAAATAATAACTGCTTCTATTTTAATCTTTCCAAATTAGACTAGGGATATGAACGGAACCGCGCTAAGATGATGCAGTACTGCGAGACGGACTTTTTAAGGGTTTTACGAGAAGTTTTTATCATCAATTCAAAATTTCGGGAGGGGTTGCAGCCCCCTCAGCCCCCCCCCCTCATATACGCCCATGCTTCTGTATCCTCTAGAAAGGCTTTATTAGGCATATTTTGTATTGATTTATAGAGCTTTGCTTTAGAATGAGAGCCAGATTCTGTAATTTCCGCTTCTGTGTCGGTGTCCCTGACGCCTTAATATCACTTTTATTCGAGATGTTCGAGAGGAATTTGACAATTTTCACGAGATATATAAAAAAAATAAGTTTATTTCTTTTCTAAGCTTATCAAATGGCACTAGGGACATGAACGGAACCACGCTAAGATGCTGCAGTCCCTGCGAGTCGGACTTTTTTGATATTATAATTTGTTTCTTTTTCAATATTATTGTTACTATTTTTATTTGTATTATTATTATAGTTTTTATCATTACGCTATCATATTTTAATATTATTATTATTATTATACTTAAAAAAATTATAAAAAAAAAGTATATTACTTTGATTGTAATGCAGGCAGTGTTGGAAGATGGAACCTGCAGAACCTAAACCTGCAGGACCTCCTTATACTCCCACAGTATAAGGATACTATATTGTGGAACAAAAAAAGAAAAAGCCATTCAATTTGTTCCTCATATAAATCCACAGCTTTTTAGCGATTTTGACCAAACTTGGCACACAGTTAGGGGTTGATTCGGGGAGTGTCATAGGCTAGGTCAAAATCATCTGTCAGCTTTCTGTCTATCTGTTTTTTCCTTATACAAATCCACACCGTTTGACCGATGTTGACCAAACTTGGCACGCAGGTAGGTCTTGATACGGGAAGTGTCATAGGCAAGGTGAAAAAAATCTACCAGCTGTATGTTTGTTCCTTACAACTATATAATATAAAGTTGGTGTAGGCACACTGGGTAACAGCTAGTTAAAAATAAAATGTCATCCTGCAGGAGCTGTCTATGCTGTGACGTTGCTCAGGAAAACAGTGACTATAAAAAACGTAAAAATTCTGACTTGCAAGAACTGCGTTTTTGTAAATCCTTCTTCTTAGTGAGATTTGGATAGCTTGAAATGGGAATTGTTAATTTATTTTCAAAAATTCTTGCTACGTTTGCGGGAAAGTTGATGAAATAATTCTACTGTAAAACTGCTAAACAATAACGATAAGAAGTACTTAAAATTTCTGCATATTCTGTAGTTCCTAAAGTGTTTCTTAAAGTACACAAATTTGTACATTAAGTTCATTATCTTGTAGACACGAAACGAGGATATTGTATGTCATAATCCTATTTTGTAAAATGAGCATGATAATTGTTGCACCTCAAAATATTTAGGAAGAAAATATTGTGAAAAGTTATTAAATAACAACAAATTGAATCCGATAATGAAAATATAAATAACTTGTTGTTGCCCGCCGTGCCATGCTACATCTACTTTCTGCATCTATAAAAGCAAAAATAAATTACAATCCAAATAAGTAATATCAAAAGCTAATAACACAAATCTGTAACTGTTCGTGTTCACAGTTTCGAACCCGTGACCTACGAACTGTGAGTCCATGACGACTTTAACCTAGCCTAAAAGACTTCCCACAGACAGACACGTGATTTTTATGTACATAGATAAGAGATAGTTAATGTAAATACAATCCCTATCCTACGTAAACATAGTTCTCTTATGAAAGGTAGAATTAAAGCTTTTTATTTGATTCGGAGCCAAGGTAGATATTATATTTCTAAGAACGATGGGGACTAAGGTTGAGGAAAACTTCTGTACTGCTGAAAAGAATTTCTTCCCAGAGAAAGAAAAGTTAGTGGATTAAGGAAAGGAATTTACTGTGTAGTTCCTCTTTATTGAAATAAATATTAAAAAAAAGTTCTTATCAGTTTAATTCTTACTTATCAGATAGATATTACTCTTTCTACCTCAGTTATTAGTTTATTTTCAGGAAGTGTGCATGTTGTTTGGTATCAATTGAGTCTATTTTGTATCACTATAGTATCTTTCCATGCCTGCAGGCAGTACTGCGAGCTGCAGAATATTTATCAGATAAGAATTGACGATGGGGTTTAGAATGTAATTGGTGTCACTTTGAACCACAATTTCAGGGCAAAGGATTTTGCTGTTGAGTATACTAGACATTTTGCTAACGAGAATAGATATATTTCATATTTTTTTCAAATAATTTCCTAATATTTGATGATATATTTTAAATGTGGCTGTGGAATTCCATTAACAATTGAGGAGCATCTGATCAAAACGTAACATCTCCATCATTTATCAAAATTAAGTTAGATAAGTTTATATATATTTTCAAGTCTGGGGAATTCAAATATGAAGTCAGAATTGCACAAATCAAAACAGATCCCCATGAAATTCATTATCAAAAATTGATGGTCCATTCAAAACTGCAACGCCTCCAAACTCGTGGATTGAAACAAAGCCGAACAGGCCCATATTGACCAATCAGATAGCTCCTTTTCAAAAATATTCCTGCGCACGTAGTTTTGTTATTATTACCTATCAGTTTCGTTTTGTGTGATCAACAACCCGGTAAATATCTAGAAGATTACGAGGGGATCAAAATCCGAAGACACTTGTGCTATATTAGCAAAAATAGCCATAAAAAAGGTAAAAATAGCAATAATATTATTCTAAGTGCTAACTGATTTGTTCAAAGAGAAACATCTTTATGCTTGATTTGGAAAAAAACGCAAATGTTCAAACTCCAAGTCCTTATCACTCGAATATTTGAGAATTAGGATTTGATCAATGGTATTCTAATTTTACAAGGAGTATATAAAAAATTACAAAAAAATATCTCTTTCCATTATTGAGATATTGGTTTTTGTTCAAATGCTCCTCAATTAAAATCATTTGTTAGAATATTTTTAATTAAAATCAATTTATCATTATATAAACAGAGGAAACGTACACATTTTAATTTTCCTAAATATGTGATTTGTATATATAAACTTATTATTAAGTACCAATTAGAATGTAAGTTACCTTGCTGCTCAATTTACAATTTTCATTGCTCAAATAAATAAAAATCTATCAATGAGTAAAGAAAAGGATTTTATTATAAGCTAGATTTTCTTTTAACAAAATTCATTAAAATCCTATTATTTAAAATTACTAACATTTTCTTGAGATATGTTTCAGGTGAAAGACAAACAAAAAACTTTTAGAATAAAAGGGAAGAAGAACATCCCGTTTATTTGATATGGTCAAATTGAACTAAAATATTTTTTTAAAACAGCTCATTCGAAATTAAAGCACAAATTTCAGAATATTTGAGGGACTCCAGAAAACATAGTAGTTTCATTAATCTTGTGAAAGCGGATTTAGACCTACTGTTAAAGTGCTTCTTCTGTCACCATTAAACGTAATTTAACACAGGGAAATTATCTATACTTCTGAGAATAAAGAAATTTGTCATTATTATTATCAATCAATATGATCGTTTGCATAGGATTATAACCACAATATTTGCCGCGTCGTACGATAACTCCCACTGGGCAGAATTATGGTTTAGACCTAAGACAAGCATGATGATATTTGGGCTCTCTGGCTGATACATTAGTTACTGAAAGTTATAGATCTGGGGATTCTTTTGATAGTTTTATTATTACCTACCCAAAAATAATAACTAAAGCAAAAATAATATAAAAAAAATGCTTTACTAAATGTTGTAAGGTCTTGAAGGTATGACTCTTGGTGTAGTGAAAACCGACATTTCGCCTGGCTGTCCGCTGGTTTACCTTGGGTTTCAAACAAACTAAGCATGTATATCCAAAGAATCCAAGACTTATCCTTAGCTAGAAGCGGATTGGAATGCGGGTTGCTGCAATTAAGGTGTGGAATATTGCCAGCCAAAGCTAGTGGTGGGAACGTACTTACAACTCGGAAATCCCTAGTTGTTGGGAGAAATTAAGAACTGAAAGAAGTCATTCGTAAAAATCGAAGGTTTAAGGGAAAATGAGAACGGCTAAATTAGGAAAATTACTTTATACCGGCTTGAGTTCCTTAGGCAGTCTTTCTAGACTAGGGGGGATGACCCTTCGCGCGCTTTTGGGTTCTGGGCAGCTAATCAAATCCTCTTTGTACGGGTGTCCAAAATTTACTAAAAAATTCAATAGACAACATAACATATATATGTTGAGAAATTTCTGGACTGGAACTCAATGACGCGGTACAAGTCCTTCAATCTGAAGTATGAAAACCCCGAACGATTTGCGGGTATAAACACGACCCGAACTGTAACCATTCTCATCTGCAAAATTTGCCACCTCTCGTCTATATCTTGCCACTTCAATAAACTACAAGATTAGGCTGGTGTACTCCCCCACCATTATTCTTAGTCTCCCTCTTTTAAATGTGTTTTTACCAAAGTTCAAGAGTATTACTTTTTACTCCGCTATGCCCATTGTTTGGGTACACATCGGCAGTTACCCTCTTTCCCCTATTTTATTTTGTTTTGGTTTTCTTCCAATATTTAATGGTTTACGGGGGGGGGGAAATGATCTTCATTCCCAGAGGAAGCCGGCGGAACGTGCGGCAAATCGTCAGTTATTACCCACATCAACACGGTCATATCCAGTAGACCTTAAAACATTGAGTAATATGGACCGTGGAAACCTACGAGAGTTATAAGACACTTATTATTAGCGCATAAAATATCCTGCATAGGGAATGCCCTCTAATATTTACAGGAATTTCTGATATTAACAGTATAGCTTGCCTCCAATAGCTGATCACAGTTTTTCCAAGGCACCTTGTAGTCTAGCTGAGATAGTGTGCTTATGACAGGTGCCAAGCTCCCAGCCCGCCAGACTCTTCTCCTTCATGAACCCTTTGGCTGTGGAGATCTGGCTCTACGTGCTAGCTGCCTACCTCCTCGTCAGTTTCACCCTCTTCGTCATGGCTAGATTTTCCCCCTACGAGTGGAACAACCCCCACCCCTGCTCCCCGGAAGCTCACGTCATTGAGAACCAGTTCTCAGTCTCCAACAGCTTCTGGTTTATCACCGGCACCTTTCTAAGGCAGGGATCTGGCCTCAACCCCAAGGTGAACCTTTCATTGCATGCATCCACAGTGTTAATTTCCTCATCTCTGTGTCAATCCTCACCCGAGAATCGTCCTGCATGAGCATGATTGTTGTCGTTGATGTTTGCCGATTCGTCACTCCATTCATTGTTCTGTCATTGCGCTTTGATTGTGTCATTTTAAAAATAAATATCAGTACCGCACGTAGAACGGCACCTTTGTCTTGCTTATGTGCACAACTTTAAAATCGAAATTATCCATTCCTGTCGAATAGTAAAACATCGAAAAATCAACGCCAATAACATATACTAGTCACATATGACCTATTAAATGATTTCACTGAGCTTCATCACCTTTATTTCGCTCCAAGTTCTCACCCTCATCAAACAATGCGACTAAAATGACTCTCACTGGCAGAAATTACTACAGTCGAAGGGGGTCGAAGGGGGCTTCTGCCATAAAGGCTTTGTCAAGAATGGGAGATTCAACAAACCACAGATTATAATCAGAGGTTTATCGGATTTCTGTCATTTTCCTCGATTACAGAGTCATCTTGTTCCATAGGCCATCTTCCTCGACCATTATTATTGTATCAACACAAAGGAAGATAACTTATTTCTATAAGATAAATAGTCAAATTCTATTATATACGCCCTGCCCCTGTCTCCCATGTTAAAAGTAATATATTAAAAGGGCTGTAACTTCGCTCCAAATGGACCAATGGAGTTCGTTGAGGTCTCAAAAAATTATTATTTTTAAGCACTAAAAGGCTTAAAATAGTCGTTTATTTTGGTTACCGGCTTGAATAAAATCATTAAAGTGTAAAACATCCTAAATTTTGAGTTTTGGGGGTGGGGCCTAAACAAAAGGTGCAGGGTTTCTTTCTGACCCCAGATTCGGATTTAGCGACTACAAAAACATATTGTAAACATGGTTTTCTCTCTGGGTTCAAACTTTTTTTTTTGTACGGCTATGTAATTATTATCGTTTTAGCGCGGTTCCTCCCTCCCTTCATAGGGAGGAACCCCGCAAATAAGGTTGATCTCATGAAACAATCCGGAAGTGCCGACTAGAAAATTTCGCGTTTCAGAACCCCTAGAGACCGAGAATAACGGTGGTTCAAATTTGTGTGTATATATATATATATATATATATATATTTATTTATTTATTTATTTATTTATATATGTGTATATATTGGTCTGTTCACGGATTTCTGGCGTCCCTAATGGTCTGATTTTGATGAAATTTGGTACAAAAATCCGTCGTCCAATTTGAAAGGTCAAGGTCGTTAACCAGCAAAATCCGCCCACTGGAAAATTGCGTTTGGGGCGAAATTCGCGCAAAAAAATCGTATCGCTTACGTTTTTGAGTTTATAAGCTTGTAAGTACTCGTTTTTCTTCGTCTTGGGCTAGTAAAACGAATGAAACCATTTTTAAGGCGATAGCTTTAACTGTTTCTGAGAAAATCGGAAAAAAGTTGCTAAATCAAGTTTTTGGTTTGGTTACTTAGAATCATGGGATTCAGTTGAAAAATTGTTTGCATGTTTGAATTTCATCAAAACTAATATGTTAAACTTTTGGTTACGTTTGGAGTTAAGGAAAGGTTAGAATAAAATATTTTATGAACAGAAATGAAAAGTTTTGGGAACTTCGTATAATTTCATTAATATCTCAAACACGGTTGGGAAATTTTCATAAGTGGATAGAAACTATTTCAAAGCTTTCTAAATTCTCTACAAAAAAAGATTCTGGAACAATTTTTGATTAGGTGATTTCAATCGAAGAAATAAGTGCTTAAAACTTCAAATACGTCTGTTTAATTCTTATGAACAGGTTTTTGTCGTTCTTTTTGTAATTTTTGTCTCTTTCCCTTAGTTTTTTTTATAGATTTTTCTTTTTGTAATTTCTTATGTTAGGAAAATGTATTTGTGTGTAAAACAGGATAGGTAAAATAAGACCAATTTTCTATTGCTAGAAATAATGAAAAGTTTTGGGAACTTCGTATACTTTCATGAATATCTCGAAAACGGTAGAAAATCTTGGAAAGCGAAAGGTTACCATTCGAAAGCTTACTAAATGGTCTACAAAAAAGGCTCTGAAGAAAGATTTTGAATAAGCGATGTCAATCGGAGAAATAAGTGCATAAACTTTGAAGTAATTGATTTCGTTTATTCGAACGGTTCTTTTTGTCTGTTTTTATTCCTTGTTATTTTTTAATTGCTTATAGTTGGATAATGTATTTGACAATAAAACAGATTAAGTAAAATAAGAAAAACAATTCATTGTTAGAAATATAGCTTGCCAAGAGAAAGAGATTCGATGGCATCTTTTGAATATTTTCAATTGCCTTTATGCGGTTGGTTTTTTTATTTTATTTTTTAATTGATTTTATTTGTAGAATTATTACTATAGCAAAAGAACACAAGAAAATGTGAAAATTTTTGATATTTTCGAATGCATTGAAAACTATGAAATGAAATATCTGTAGAAGAGGAGTCTAGGGTCTGGCGGACCCGACCAGGTAAAGTTGTAAACCCCTTTGAATAAAGGCCCACCAAAACATTATGTTTCTATTCTAAGCTTTTCAAATGACAATAGGGATATGAAAGGATCCGCGCTAAAATAATGCAGTTCCTGCGAGTCAGACTTTTTTTTTGTTATTTAAGTCGATACGAAGATGTTCTCGGGATAATTAGCTCTCAACGTCCATCTTAAAACAGATGGGCCCTAGACAATATGCCCAATAGAGGAAGGTAGCCCATCTAGCTAGAGGCTCATCTGTGAATTTTTACTATTAAAATCAACATATAGTTGTTCGAAAATATAGTTATGTTTACTATTTTCGAAAATATTTTATTTTACTTTGTTGTTACAATCATTTTAGCGCGGTTACTCCCTATCTTCATAGGGAGAACCCGCTTATGAGGTTGACCTCATGACGCAATCCGGAAGTGCCGACTATCCATTACGTTTCAGACCCTATAGATCACGAAAATATAGGTGGCTAAAATTTGTATATATATATATATATATATGCTTGTCTGTTCGCTCTCCAGCAAGCTCAAAAATGATCCGATTTTGACGAAATTTGGTACAAAAATCTGTCGTCTAATTTAAAAGGTCAAGTTCGTTAACCAGCAGCATCCGCCCACTAAAAGATGGTGTTTGGGGCGAAATTCGCGCAACAAAATTCGTAACGCCTACGTTTATCAATTTATATACTTGCAGGTACTTTTTTTATAGGTTTCTTAACATAAGAAAACGAATGAAACCATTTTGAAGGCGATATCTTTAACCGTTTCTGAGATACGTGGAATCAATGTTTTTGTAAGTCATTATTTTTTTGTGTGTACTTAGAATCGCGGGATTCAATTTCAAACATTTTCTACATCTTGGAAATTAATCCCAACTAAGATGTTTATTTATTTTTATTTGTTTGATATATACTGCCTCTACCCATGTGAGTCATTGGCAGTTCTCTAGTTTTATATTTGATGGTATAGGCCGATGTCTTTAATAAATTTTAGTACTTTTTGTACTGTCCTTTCTTCATCTGATAAGATTTCATCCATACTACCTGAGATGTTATTATGCTGCCGTTGTTGGTTGTATCCCTTGCATTGTGTCAGGAAATGCTGAACAGTTAATTCTTCATGGCAGAGTTTACACGTGGGAGGGTAAAGTCCTTTCAGATAGTAGCTATGCGTTATTTTGGTATGGCCAATCCGTATTCTAGCCAATACCACTTCCTCTCTTCTGTTCAACCTTTCAGAGGTTTTCCAAACAGTTACTGTCCCTTTGATATTTTTTAGTTTGGTTTCCGTGTTTAACCATTCATTTTGCCACAATTTCATTACCTGTTTTTTATATATACTTTTTCTATTTTTATATTATTAATTTGTGCTGTTTTAGCATCGTTTGCTACTTTGTCCACTTTCTCATTAAGTTCAATCCCCACATGTGAAGGAACCCATAAAAGAGCAATTTCTTTATGTTGTGTTGCTAGATTCTTCCATACTTCTGCAATGATTGGATGGTTCTTCTTTAGTGTCGGTAGTGCCCTCATCACGCTGAGTGAGTCCGTTACGATCAGGTGCTTGTTGTTGTCTTGGATCTTGATGTCTTCAAGGGCCTGCCAAATCGCAAAAGATTCCCCCGTGAATATGCAATTAGCTTCATGCATGTTATACTTCTTGGAGGAGTTGTCTCTTAAAAAGGCACATCCAATTCGGGAGTCAGTTTTAGAAGCATCGGTATAAGTTTTGGTGTATTCTGTATATTTTTGAATATGTTCCAAAAAAGTATTTTGATAAATTATATTGTTTGTGTTTAATTTTGTATGTTCAGATAAGGTAAAGTCTAGGATTATTTGTTTGGTTTTCCAGAATGGCGTGTCTTCAGGTGGAAATGTGAATATCTCGGGTATATTTAAGTCGAGTTTATCCGCTATTAACTTAATTCGGTGCTTGAAATTTTTTGGGATCCTCTGTTGTCCATGGGGATAGTTCTCCTGATCTGTAGCGTGCAGAGAATCATGGAGTCTCCTCTCCTTAAGAGATACATGATAAGACAATGCAAGGTAAGCTCGTCTCATTGCTAAAGGCGGTTCTCCACTTTCAGCTAATATGCTGGCTACAGGAGACGTAGGGATCCAATGCAAATTCTTAAGCAGGAATTATGGATCACATCCAGCATCTTCAGAGCTGTAGAACTGGCAGAGGCATACACTATCGAGCCGTAGTCCAATTTTGATCTTATCAATGCTTGATATAAGTGCAGCAATATTTTCCTATCTGATCCCCAGTTTGAATTTTCTAATAGTATTATAAGACTTTGTCTTTTAATGCAAGTCGCTTTTAAATGTTTTAAATGGGGTATCCAAGTTAGTTTTTTATCTAAAAATATTCCCTGGTACTTGTATGTTTCTTCGAATTTCACGTTCGTACCAAACAGTTTTATGATGGGATTTGTTTTGCAATTTCGTTTTCTACAGAAGTGCACACACCTGGTTTTGTTTTCAGAAAATTTAAAGCCAGTACTATGACTCCACTTTTCCAAATTGAAAATGGTATTTTGTAGTTTCTTTTGGATGTAATCTAATGTTTTTCCCCTGACAAATATTGTGAAATCGTCTGCGTATAAGGAGCATTCAACCATAGTTCGTATGTTTGTGACTATGTCGTTTATGGCAATCAAGAACAAAGTCACACTTAAGACCGACCCTTGAGGCGTCCATTTTGCAAAGAATATTGTCTACAAGTATAATGACCAACATTAAAAGATCATTTTTGTAGAAAATTCTTAATGAATTCAAGAATATGCCCAGATATTCCCCATTTGACTAACTGTTTGATGACTCTATCTCTCCAAATCATGTCATACGCTTTTTGTATGTCGAAAAATATTGCAACGAGATGTTCGTTTTCTGCAAAAGCCGTTGAATTTCATCTTCTAGAATGAGAAGTTGATCCAATATTGAATGATTCCTGAGAAAACCACATTGATGTTCTGTGATAAAGTTATTTTTCGTTATGAAATGCATAAGTCTAGAATTGACATACAGCAAGTGAGTGAAACCGGTCTAAAATCGTTCATTTGGCAAGAAGATAACTTTTTCTTTATTGGTACAACTTTGGCCTGCCTCCAGATATCTGGAAAGTCTTCATTAATCCAAACTTTATTGTAGATTCGAAGAAGATGGTTTAGAGCTGCTTGTGTTAGATGTTTAAGGAATATATAGGGAATGTTATCTGGTCCTGGGGATTTCGTCATTTCTGCCCTGGGTTGGAGGAATAGTGTTTTGTTCTTCCAGGTCTAAGATGTTTAAATTTTGGTTATATTTGGATTTAAGGAAGTATGCGAAAAAAAAATTGTATTAATAGAAATGAAAAGTTTTCGGATCTCCATACATTTTTCGTAAATATCTAGATAACAGTTGGGAAATCGTGGTAACTAGAAAGTGACCATTCGAATGCTTACTGAATGATCTACAAAAAAGGTTCTGAAGCAATATTCGATGGGGCAACGTCAATAAGAGATATAAGCGCTTAAAACTTAAAAAGTGTTTGTTTTGTTGTTTTAAAATGGTTTTTCTCTTTCTTTATCTCACATTTTAATTGGTTATTTCTAGTTTTAAATGGCATTTATCAGTAAAATTAGTATTGTAGTAAAATAAGCTAAGAAACGTAATAAGTAATAAGTTAGGAGTGGCTGTGGTAATCATGATGGCAGTGGCTAATCATAATGACGTAGGTTGTTTTGAACTAAGCCTACATATATAACCTTCCTCATAGCCTCCAACTGAAGTTACCGTTATTTCTTATTTTATAGAAAGATTTAACCCACGACAGAATGGAATTTAATTCGCCATGAAGCACATATTTACAGTTGATAATATCAGTAAAACAAATTTGCTAGTAAAACAATGAACTTAAAAACACAACGAATTTTTGGTTGTTTAGAATAGAGCCTTCTTAGCAGTAGCCAAAGAGTAAGTACGTTTTCAGTACATAATTGTATTGACTTATACAGATTAAGAATTATCCGCTTCTGTATAAGTTGACTACTGTCAGTTTCCTGTGATTTGTGATGCTAATCTATTCCATTTCTTCGAGATGTATGTAACCGCGCTAAGATGACGCAGTTCCTGCGAGTCGGACTTTTTTCACTTTCTGTTTGCTTTATTTTTAAAACGGCTGAATAATATCTAAAACAGACTTTGAATATTCCCACAATGAGTTTATTGTCTTCGTATTGTACAGTAAAGCAATTTTTTTTTTTTTTTTTTTTTTTTTTTTTTAATGAAGATTAACTTGCACTTGATCTGCTGTTTCAATATATGTTCATCATAAACGTAAGATGGATTTGCTTTTTTGACATTTAATTACATTAAATAATTAACCACTTTTGAACTCAGAATTTTAATAAAGGAAGATAATACTCTTTTGAATTTTGAATGATCTATTTTAAAAAAAAATATGATCTTAAATGTCTGCTGATAGCTCAAAAAATTAGGAAGAAGACGTCACTTACCTGTCTCCTTAAATTTTTTATCATTCATCCCCTTAAAAAAATTCCTCAGGAAAATAGCAAAATGTCACGTCAAATATAAAATTCTCTAATTTCTGACATTCTTATTTTTATATTTTTGCAATAAATTCAACATTTATTATTTCAATGAAAAAAAAAAATGTATACGATAATTGCTTCCGTAAAAAATGATTTACAAGTATTTTTTTCTGCGATAATTGAAATATTTAGGCCAGGTTCCTTAGTGGTAAGTGACCTATTATAATTTGTTTTCAATTATATGGAATTAACTAAAATCTAAAAATTTCTTTTTAAAGTAAAGTCAAGCTTGTTTTCATTATTTCGTACTTTTTTCGTGTATATAAAAATAACAGGTTATCAACTCTTTAAGCCAACATTACCCAAAAATGTAGTTGATAGGTGTATATAAATGAATTAGACCAGGTAAAAATATTATGAAAAGTACTATCAGAACATAAAATGAAAATTCACATGAAAAACAATTTTAAAAATAACAAGGCGATGCCAAAATACAGTTAACGATCCTTAGTTTTTTTTTTTTTTAATTATAAGAAATTCAAGTTTATTTACAAATCATGTCATACAATACCAAAATTAAGAATAGATTTAATTCTTTAAAACAGAAGCTAAAACAAGTCATTCTTTATCATTATTTAAACCCATCTAAACCAGGTTACATGATCAGTTAGTTTTTTCTTTGTCCGCCTTAATAATTCAAGCTACCCCTCCGATTGCCCTTGATCTTTTCCTTTTTTTATTAGCCTTTCTTTTGACGTAATATATCGTCGATGTAAATGCAAAGTATCGAATGGGAAAAAACGCATTTTTCATTTTCAATCTATGAAAAATAGGTCGGCTCGGTGTTACGTTGTGGCAAACTCTCGAAAATTAAAGAAAATAATTATCAATTACAGAAAATCAAACTAACGAATGCACATTCAATCTAATTAAAATATATAATAAGATAACATTCATATAGAAGGATCTGTAAAGTGCTAACCACTTTTCACATTCGATACTTTGCATTTGTATCGACGATATATCCACACTTCAACTTATTACGCTTAAAAAAAGACTTCTGTCTTTTACACACTACATTTTTGCCGAATGAAAAATATCATTCTGGGGAAAATTCTATTTTTGTGAAAAGGTCAATTATCGGCATTTAGTGATAACTTGAACCCCCAAAAAGTTGTATTTTCATTTCTATGGTGTCAAGAAATCTTTCGATCTTTTATCAACATCAACTCAACTTATTACGCCTTATTTTTCTCGCCTTATCTTTATTTATTTATTTCTTGTGAGCTCCACAACAGTGGCGATGAACTGATCCGGACGACAGAAGAGAGGTCCGTTAAATATTAGTCAGTTTGTTGAATAAAATAAAAGATAAAGAATAAATTAAAGAGAAAAACGAGATGGCGACATTAAATAAAACCAAGATAAAATATTACTTATAGTTATACCATTGAATATAAGTGTGCTGCTTTTAAGTGTGTAAGGAGTATATGGATGTACGGGCTACCTTCAGTAAGTCGTGTAAGTTGTAAGGAATTGTCAAGTCGCTGAGTTGTCTACAGTCTGTCAGTATATGTTTAACAGTTAGAGTTCTGTTACACTGTCTACAAATTGGTATTTGTTTTCTGTCCTGTAAGTGTGAGTGGGTAAGTCGAGAGTGGCCTATCCGAAGCCTGGATAAAATTACTTCGTCCTGACGAGAAAATTGATCGGTTTTCCAAGCTCTTGTCGTGTTCTTAATTTCTTTTATTTTGCATGTACTCTTTGGCCAATCTCTTTCCCATTCATGCAGAGTGTTAGTTCGTATTGTTTTGCATAAATCGTATGAAGTAATAGTATTTATGATTCCTTAGAGGAATAATAATATTTTAAAATAAAATCGAGGCACTAAGGTCTCGATGTAGATGCGACGTTAAAAAAAAACTAACACATACTAAGAAAATAGGTTTCCGATCAAATTTATATTTCCTAAATAGACTTGTTTGTTAAATTGACAAAAGTGGAGGCTGGGTGTGGAAGCTTGAGAGTTCAATTCATTCTAGAAGTGATGGGTATTCTTTAAAAAAAAAAAAAAAAAAAAAAAAAAAAAAAGTCCCAAAAGTCCGAGTTTCGTATAAGGTGGACGTTAAAGTTTAAATAAATTGTCAATAATTGATGTTAATAAATTATGTAAGATCAAAATTTGAACCCCTTGTGCAATACTTAATACAAGTGTTGATTGTTCGGCGTAATAAATATAAAAATGATTTTGATTGTACAACAAGCTTCCGCCTGAAAAGAATTTTAATTGATTGAACTTCTTTGTTTCCTCTTTTCTCCATAATTAGTGGATATTCAGACTGCAAATTAACAATGTACATACCGCTTCATTAAAAAGGTTTTTTTTTTACAAATACGAAAAGCCCAGTTTATTATTTTTCCTACCTAAAGTATCAATATTACCAAATAAGCATCATGTTACCAAAGTAAGGTAAAACTGTGTTAGCAATTTTTAGAGCACTTCAACAAATTTTCATAATATTTATATAAGATAATCCCTTGTTAAGCAAGGAATCTTCTTGATTTAATCATTTAAAATATGTATACCAGAATAAACATTATTTAAAATTTTTTTTTAAGTAATAACGTACACGTTCGAAAAGTTATTATGATTTATGAATTCTCACTTACACCCGTTGGGAAAATTAGCATTCAGCAATCTTAAAAATTTAAATAAGATTATTAATGAACAAAAGTCCGTCACGCAGAGGCTGCATAAACCAGCACATTCTGCAAAAGGTGGGAAGCGTACACTAAATTTCTGAATAACTTGTTTATAATAACCTGTATAAGTACCAACAAAAAAATTAGTTTTTACCCTTTTACATTTATATTGAGCAGCATATATATATATATATATATATATATATATATATATATTAATTCTTCTGAATATGACCCAATATATATTTTCCACTTGTTCTTTTTTCTTTATTTGGCAGAGGGTCGAAAAAAATATTTAAATAATTTTTAAAAATGTTTAATAAAATGATATTTTTTAACAGTAAATTAATTTAGAGAAATGATAAATGTTTATTATGTACAAAATTTGAATTTGGGATTTACGAAAAAAATATTTTTTCATAGGAAAGCCCCTGAAGAGGTGCGAATTAAGGCACGAAACATGTCGGGCTAAGTAGATAAAATAAAATAGTTGAACAAAAACAAATGGTGTTCTGCTTCATCGACCCTCTGCCAAATAAAGAAAAAAGAACAAGTGGAATATATATATATATATATATATATATATATATATATATATATATATATACACACACACACACACATACATTTTAACGGGGGTCATTTTGGGTGTCAACTAGGTAGGATCGTTGAATATTTGAAAACAATTGGTAAATTGGTAAACATTCTGTCATGAGTGCAACCTAAATTCCTTCGGAAAGTGTTAACAATTAATAACACAAACCCGTCATTAAGAACTATCCTAGCTTTTCTTATTTATCGTATGGATTTATTTATGCCATTTGGTATATATCAAAGGCAGACTTAAAGCTTGAAATACGTCAGGTTTATTTCCTTTCTAAGAAGCTATATTTCCTCTGATGCCTAAGACAGATGTCATCAAAATGAATTTAAATATTCGGATTAACGACCGACACGATTTGTACATTTGGAATTAAACTATTTTGGATTGAAACTTACCAGAATTGCTTCCCTAAATTATCTGACATACAAGGATATAAGGCAGATATAAAAATAAATGTTTTATTCTATTTGAATGCAATAAATTTGATAGGGAATAAAAGAGCAAAGATGTCGGAATGTATAAATAATTGCCTTCATTTTTATATAAAAAAGGAAGTGGATATAGCCCGCTGATTTCGCTTCAAATATTTATTATTCTAATATTATTATTATTTTTCTAAGATTATTAAAAATATTATAATATTTTGGAAAATGTTCGTTGTAAAAGGGATTTGTTAGATGTATACAGTGATCTCATTCAAAACATTTGTGCTTGAGTGTATTTGCCAGTTTGCGCTTTTGTAACCTCAAAAGAGTTCTGCTTTTCATTGTTTTTGTTTGTCTGACTCAAAATTATAACCTTGTAAACCAGCAGATAACTGATTTTGGCTAAGTTTGCACAAAATAAATCTTATATCTCAAGTTTTTGCGTTTATAGATATAGTTTTTTTAGGTAAATCGAATGACAACACTTTTATTTTAATTTATAGAACCGACAAGTATGGACAATAGAATTTAAACTAAAACGAACTGTTAAACTAAAACAAACAATTCAGTTGAAAATTGTTTCACGTTTCACAATAATCAAAACTCTATTAAATTTGTTATTAGAAAAAAATATTTTATTTACAGGCATAAGCAATTTCTAAATTGTCGTATTTATTCTTAAACGTCTTGAAAACATTTAGAAAATCGTGGTAAGTGGAATGTGACCATTCGAAACCTTACTAAATTCTCTAAAAAAAAGGTTCTAAAGTAATTTTCGATGGGACGATCCGTGAAAGGCAACCATTCGAAAGCATACTGCTTTTCGTACTATAAACATACACATAACAATTTTAAATGACGATCTCAGCATTCATTTCTATAAATCGGCGCTTAAATTTTGGAAAGTTTTGATTTCATTCCTTTGGACAGTTTTTTTTTTTTTTTTACTTTGTTTTTCTCAGTTTTTTTGTGTGCGGTCTTTTTATCGGGTTTACCGGTAGAATAATTGTTTCAGTAAAAGCAGGCTCGTAAATGAGAACTTGTTTGTCTCGTTTATGTACTTAATAAACCTTTCCTCATAAATAAGCTAAAGTCTGGTGGAGTGAGTAATTATAACTTGGCTTATGCCATGGGCGTATATAGAAAAGAATTTCGGGGGGAATGCTCGGAAAATATCGGGGGGGGGGGGGGCTGGAACTACATCCGAGGTATGGAATACTTACAATTTAGAACTTGGAATACTTTTAGCCACGTAAAACTCTATTACACCTAAAATAAAATATTTTTTATGAACTAAGTAATCTTATTCAATTTATATTTAAAGGTTTTATGACACATTTTTATCGATCAAATCAAAATGTCGGTGCCCCCCCCCCCTATGTATGCCCATAGCTTATGCCAGTTTTGGGTGCGATGTGGCACCTAAAATATCGCTTTTATTCAAGACTTATTGGACAAAGTGTTCAAATTTCTCTGGAAATATTAACTGTTTGATCCAAGCTTTCAAAATGGCACCAAAGCCAAGGACGTTATGTAAACGCGCTAATATGACACATTCCGCGAGTCCGTTTCCGCGAGTCGGACTTTTCTCTACGCTGATTCGTTTGTAAGTTATATGTTTCCGATATGACATGCCAATAATATTGCAACAAGAACCATTTAAAATATACATAGGTCATCCGAATAATTAATTATAAGTTTTCTTTAAACAAAAATTAGGACATGGTCTACTGAAAGTTCTTATACTTTCCTGAAAAATGTCTTGGGAAAATATTTTCTTCATTTTTAGTATTCTCAAATAAATAAATATCTCAATAAACTTCGGAAAATATTCTTATCTCCTTCCTTCTGTTCGGGTAGATGTTTTACTGCCGGTAAATGCTAGCAAATTTGCAAAGCTTTATCAATAGTTTTATGATCGTATTCAATATTTTCTTTCACTAAATTATTTTTATTTGTTTTTATAAGTCTGAGTGAGTGTGTTATTGTTTGATATGAAATTACGGTTTCTGTTATAATCATATATCTGTATATAACCAAACTTATATAGAAACCATCCATTTATTTTCCACCTAGTGAACCAATAGACGTACATGAAATACACGACTTACTGACACAATTACCGACTCCCGTTCTCTTGTTAAGTGACGTAAATGCCTTAAGTCCTATGTGGAACTTGACGACGACCTCAAGTAAAGGACAACAACTACAAAACATATTTGAACAATTTGATTTAATAGCACTTAACGATCAATCTCCAACACATTTACGCACACGAACTGGAACAATGACTAACATTGATGTCTCCCTTTGTACACCGGACATACACTCTCGCTTTTCATGGGAAGTTAATTCTGATTCTCATGGAAGCGATCACTTTCCTATACACATAAAACCACCATGCTGGTAGCTCCCACTGCTAAAACACCAATACAAACAAAGCAAACTGGGACTTATACAAAAAATATATAACAGACAAACTTAGCAATCGCTGCATACGCAACATTGACGAATTCACACACACACTAATTGAAACAGCTGATATTAGTATTCCAAAGACATGTTTCTCTCACAAGACTATACCCGTCCCTTGGTGGAATAGTGAATGTAAAGCGGCTGTGACTGAAAGGAAGAGAGCACTTAATTTATTTCGTAGGAACCCAACAGATGTAAACCTTATTAATTACAAAAAATTGAAAGCTAAGGCACAGTGGGTCATTAAGAATAGCAAGAGAAATTGTTGGAACGATTTTTTATCGAGTATAAACTGCTATTCTTCAATGAAAGAGGTTTGGAATCAAATTAACAAGATCAAACATAAAAAGTATCGCGCCCCAATTACTGGACTAAAACATAACGACAACACTATAACAGAACCATACGCCATATCTAACTTACTAGGAAATCACTTCAGTAAAATTTCTAGTAGTGACAACTACACACAACAATTTCTAGAGCACAAAAGACAAACAGAAATGACTACTATTCCACTATTCCAAACTTTAAACATACGCTAAATGACCCCTTTACACTAAACGAACTAAAATTAGCACTATCATCATCCGGCAAAACATCTCCTGGCCTTGATAAGATAACATATGATATGCTACAAAATCGACCAGAGTGCGGTCTCTTGCTTCTTCTTGACCTACTCAATAAGGTTTATAAGAATGGTACCTATCCTCACTCCTGGAATGAAGCAGTTGTAGTCCCAATACTCAAGCCCGGTAAAGACAAAAATTCTCCATCTTCTTATCGACCGATTTCTTTAACAAGCACGGTCTGTAAGGTGGCAGAAAAAACAATTAATAAATGATTGTTGTGGTTCCTAGAGAATGGAAACCATTTATCCCCTAACCAATGCGGCTTTCGAACAGAACATTCCACTATGCACCACTTGGCCACAATGGAAGCCGTAATCCTTAATTCTTTTCATGAAAAAAAGTCTGTCTTAGCTGTATCCCTTGAAATAGAAAAGGCATATGATACAGTATGGAGACGACTTATATTCTCCCAGTTAAACGAGTGGGGTGTTCAGGGAAATATCATCATGTTCTTGGACAGGTATCTAACTCAGCGAACATTCAGGGTGAAGATAGGTACATATTTATCTGACACGTTCCCACAAGAAAATGGAGTGCCTCAGGGAGGTGTACTGAGCACAACGTTGTTCAAAATTGCTGTGAATTCTATCATAAAATGTATCCCCAGGGAAGTTTCTTACTGTATGTATGCTGATGACCTTCTCCTTTACATCCCATACAAGAAACTGAATACTGCACAAACATACATACAAAACACAATTACCAACCTCGAAAACTGGTGCTCTAATACTGGTTTCAAATTTTCTCCGGACAAATCGTCCTATATAATTTTCTCCAGAAAGAGACTAAGAGAAACCGTCTTACTACGTTTAAATAACAAGACTATTAACATGACAGACACCTTAACATTTCTGGGACTCACGCTTGACCGACGACTAACATGGGTTCCCCATCTAAAAGAACTCCTTATCAAATGCAAGAAAAGCTTGAATTTGCTGAGGATTCTAAGTAACACAAAGTGGGGAGCTGACAGATCATTAATGCTAACATTCTACCGAGCCTATACCAGATTTCTGCTGGATTACGGCTGTATAGTATATTTATCTGCCAGCCCAAGCACTTTAAAGCTACTCAACACAATACATCATACAGGACTGAGAATAGCGACTGGGGCCTTTAGATCTAGTCCCGCTGATAGCATTTGTGTAGAAGCTGGAGAACCTCCACTGGAGTATAGACGGAGGTACTTGGGTATAAAGTTTCTCTTAAAATAAAAAACCTTAAATACAGCCTGTACAAAATACTATATGGACAGTTCCATGATAAACAAATACATACCAAAAAATTCAAAACAGAAGCCACTACTCATAAGATACACGCATCATCATACTGATAGAGATACACTACACACACCCACATACACAAACACACCGTTAACATTCCCTCCTTGGAGCGTAAAGAACTAAAAGATTGACTTAACACTAGCACAATTTAAAAAAAAATCATCCACTATCCAACAAAATTTATAAAACCATATTTACCTCACTTTTGGCAGACAAACGTAACCATATTCACATCTACACAGACGGATCGAAGACACCATCTGGAACTGCAGCAGCAGCCATTAACGAAAACCAAACACATTCAATCAAATTCCATGACAACACAAGTATCTACACAGCCGAATTACACGCCATACACTTAGCCCTTACAAAACTACATAACACTGAAAACACAAACATACTCCTATGTACAGACTCACTCAGTTCTTTACGCTCCCTCGATAATATTTATACTAACCACCCAATAATTAAACAGATATACGAACAATTACACAGACTCAGCAATCACACACTTACACTATTATGGCTACCCGGACACTAGGATATCGGACTAAGTAAGTAGACAAACATGCAAAAGACGCAACAAATAAACAGATCGTAGTCATTGAAAACATAACGTTAGATGATTTAGTTCATACATTACGCACACCTATATTAAACGACTGGTTGCAACACTGGCTACAAACAAACAACAAATTATCACAAATTAAGAACACAGTAAAAGCATGGAGTAACGAACAACATACCTTGACAAGAAGAGACCAAGTAGTACTGACCAGACTTCGCATTGGACACTCGTTGCTCACACATAATTACCTCATGGAGAAAAAAGACAAACCGATATGCAGAGTTTGTAACACAACACTGACAATTAAACACATACTCACTGAATGTAAAAGACGCGACAAACTGAACATTCCACACGACCTACAAGAACTTCTCACAGAGGGTAGTCCATACAAAAACTCTATATTTCAATATTTAAAAGACATAAACATTTACCACAGAATCTGAGGAAACGAAAGATATTTTAAGATAATTTTTATTTATTTATTTTTTATTTTATTTATTTTTTTTCTCTCCCTATTATGTAATTATTACTCAATTTTACTTGGTCATTAATGGAAAACCACGACATGTAGCATCCTCCATGACCTAATAAATAGTTAAATAATGGCAGTTAGTTTTAGTGATAAGATATGTAAATACATTAACTATAGTTCAAATAGCAAGGCTCTAAATAATGTTTAGCAATTAATTCTTGACACAAACCTACTTTGGTAATGCTTCTCACGTGAGGTTGACTTTTTTTTTATATTATCTCAGAATACACCGTGTTCTTCCACGGAATATAGGCAAACTTCCTCTCCTTCCCCTTCCAAAATGCTTCGCCTCCCAGGATTTCCATTCTGCTTTGTGACTAACGCCAAAATTAAAAAAAGAAAAACATGGAATATATATATATATATATATATATATATATATATATATATATATATATATATATATATATATATATATATATTGTTTGCGGAACATCGCTCAATGAAAAGTCGACCCGCGGCAAGGTCTGCACTTTAGCCGTGTGCCGGGAAGCACCTACGCGCGATAATATGAATCAGCATGATCACATATGTTCTGTAACTAGAGTTGCCGATAGAACATAATGAGGTCATTCAGTTTTGTGTTTTAAAATGTTTACGCTAAAAATCACGGAGCGGTAAAAATCCAGCCACCCCGATCGAGCCCGAAGAGCAGGGAGGATGGAGTCGGCCAGAAATGAGACCTACCAAGATTTTTGGACAAATGAATGAAATATAAAAGTACAGCAAATAGCAGGAAGGACTTAGGCATATATCATCGAAAGCACCAATTACCCCATTCACATAATTATGCATGGAGCTCTATAAAACCTGGTGGAGTTCTATACATTCAATAATACTAATTCTATAAATAAATGCAATTAAAAAAAAACAACAACCCATTAAAATGTGAGCTAGACAACTACGAAAACCCGGTCAAAAGAACAAAACAAGCACATTTGAAGTTTGAAGCATTTATTTCTCCGATTGACAATGCCTAATCAAAAATTTCTTTAGAATCTTTTTTGTAGAGAATTTATTAAGCTTTCGAATGGTAAACTTCCGCTTTCCAAGATTCTCAACCGTTTTAGAGATATTAAGGAAAATTTAATGCTCCGGTTCCCGTAGATCAGCGGGATCTACAAAACGGGAAACTTGCTACAAATCAGATCGAAACTACACCATACATAAAACGGTAGTTAGATCCCGTACATAGATATAGTGGCATTTTATACCGAAGCGTTGTTTATCCACAGCAAAATAATAGGCCAGCAAAATTGCTTCAATGATATTGTTGAATTAATATTTATTCTGAATAACTAGGCTACCAGAAACCGGTTACCAGATTCTTGGTAAACAGAGGGAGTTTACCAAGAATCCTATCTCCAAACTGAAATGTTTATTTGCCCTTCGATGGCTTGATTGTTTTTTCCAATCAAATTATCCAAACAGTATTCGGTGCTGTTCGGAGAAAGATTGCAGATTTTATTAAAAACACGAGAATCGGATAATTGGATGTTGGTATTTACTGAATGCTTAAATTGAATAACTAATTGAAATATAATTCCTAACGGGTAAGTTTACTCAATTAATGTTTTAAACTTTAATTTCCGTTAATTCTTCCGTAAAACTTGAATTTTTGTTAATAATATACCCACCAGAGTTTTTGTTTTTGCCCTACAAAGCTTGGTATACAATATTCCCCAAGTATTCGACGTGAATCTTTACATCGGCATGAAACAAACACTCTTAATATAATGTTAAGGGAAGCTTACTACAATATATTAGTAAAAACCGCAACTAAAGCGGATAAGCCGTTTCTAATATTAGCGCGCACAGACAAACAGATAAACAGAGAGACAAATATTCTAAAAATTATTGTTTTGGGTACTATTGCGTTGATTAAGGCCCCCATAGTATTTTTTCCTATACAGGGTGTTCAAAACTCGATTGACATCCCCTTTTTTCTCACAATTTTTGAAATTTAAAAACGAAACTTGGTGCGTCTTAACGTGGTCGAATGAGCTTTCATTGGACCTAATGCACGACCTCTCAACTTTCTCCAGTTCTTCTCCAGAGACCCTAACTCTGGAATCCCCAATGGAAAGGGGTTATTTTTATGACGGGTTTTTGTAGAGAATTGAATTGTATGTCGATTTTATATCTGTCATTTTTTCGTTAATGCGCGCCAATGAGTAACGAATTGCCAAAAATCGACAAAACCCTTGTTTTTCATCACTTTTCTGCCAATAACGTAGAAAGTATGCCCGTAGTAGTCCATATGAACGTTGTAGAGGATTAAATTTGCTTCCCAAAAAGTACCTTTAAATGCCTAAAATACTTATATGAATGGAGCAAAACACACTTTTGTTTTTGAAGTTGTCAGAAAAGTGTATTATCAACGTGATCTTCGCTTATCCGCTTTAGTTGCGGTTTTTACTAGTATATTGTAGTAAGCTTCACTTAACATTAAGAGTGTTTGTTTCATGTCAATCGGTTCATAAATAAAAAAGTCCGTCACGCAGGAGCTGCATAACTAAGCACTTTCCTCAGAATTTGGGTAGTGTAGACTGCTTTCCAGAACAATTTGCTTAAAATATCCTACATAAATAAAATAAAAACGTGAATAGTTCTCTTTTAATTTTGTAATGAGTAACTGATCAATTATTAATTTGCTTCCAGAGTTATGTTTACACATGGTACCTACTACACTACGTAATAAATACAAAAAACCTCATATTATCGTATTTTGATCTAACGCAGGAACAGGATACAGTCACTCTAGTGGTAGAAAGCGCTCCTTGCGGCGGCTTTGTGAACCTACGTCTGGCGGGCTTTTCTATCGAAATATATTACAAATTAAACCCCCGCTTCCCGATTGACCGATTCAGCTCATTTTTACAACACTTCTTTCTCATGAGTTACCCACGACGTATACCGCGTTTCGTTACAATACAGCAGAAATTACGACCGGTATGAGTATATTAGGAATTTGGGTCCGGAGTAAACCCCCCCCCCCTTCTATTGAACCGATTTAGTTTATTTTTACAACACATATTTACCTGTAGATTACCACTACGAATACCGAGTTTCGTCGAAATATACCAAAAATCACAGCTGGTAGTGGCGAATTGGTATTGTGGGTCCGGAGTAAACCCCCCCCCCCCCTCCTAATGAACCGATTTAGTTTATTTTTACAACACATATTTGCCTGTGGATTAGCACTACGAATACCGAGTTTCGTCGAAATATACCAAAAATCACGGCAGGTAGTGGCGAATTGGTATTGTGGGTCCGGAGTAAACCCCCCCCCCCCCTCCTAATGAACCGATTTAGTTCATTATTATATCTCACTTTTCTCTCTACATTACCACTACGAATACCAAGTTTCGTTGAAATATAACAAATATTACGGCTGACATAGTCAAATTAGTGTTTTGGGTTTGGGGTAAACCCCCCTTCCGGTGGACCGACTTTGGTGGTTAACGAACTCGTTCAATCGTTTGCTAATTGAATGCTATATACCAAGTTTCGTGACGAAAAAACAAAAACTCTGGCCGCTATCGTGTTAACAGACACACATATATATATATGCATATATATATATATATATATATATATATATATATATATATATATATATATAAATTTTAACGGGGGTCATTTTCGGTGTCTACTAGGTAGGATCGATAAAGATTTGAAGAAATTTTTCAAAAATTCCGTCATGAGTCCAACCTCAATAGCTACTTTCCTTCGGAGGAAAGTGCTAAAAGGAATGCAAATGTAAAGATTCACGTCGAATAATTGGGGAATATTGTATACCAAGCTTTGTGGGGCAAAAAGAAAAACTCTGGTGGGTATATTATTAAAACACACGCACACACACACACACACACACACATATATATATATATATATATATATATATATATATATATATATGTATACACACACACACATTTTCATGAGGGTCTCTGGTTGGTAAAATCAAACAATCTTTCATGAATGCAACCTCAATAGGCACATTCTTTCGGAAAGTGTTAAAACAAAGTTCCTTTAATATTCTCTGTTATATCTATTCAAACGTAACTACACTCTATGCGGAGTACCACACAGATGGCCTAGTTAGTGCCTTCCTTTTCACTAAGAGAATAAATCATATCCCTTAGGAGATTAGATAAACCATTAAATCAATGTTGTACGCTGATGATCTTGTGATCTACTAAGCTGATAAATCCATTACCATCCATTACTATGCTGATTATCCATATTAGGATAGACTCAATCAAGCTCGAGCCTCTACAATTCGGCTTTACAATATCCACAGATAAGACCATGTCGGGCCTCATTTTCCGCAACAAAATTAGCACCACTCTCCGTTTGACGATAAATGTCCCCCGTCCAAATTCAAAATACTGCTAAATTTTGGGGGCTTATATATTCTAAGTTATTTGAATAGGACAATACAAAGAGCATATTGTCTAAGAGGTTTCGATTTATTCAAACGGCTAAGCTCTTTGATTCTAATGATTGGGACCGTTCATTAAAAATGCTCAGAAGACATAAAACATATAATGATGGAAAATTAGACTATGTTAGAACACTAATGATGTTAGACACGGTTCATGATAGCCGGCAAAGAAGTAGCCACCGGCTTTTCCCACGAAGCCTTATCTTATGGGTTAATACTACTTAACACGCCGTGCCAAGGGTCGTGGGTTCCATTCCCACTATCGGGTGGTAGCTTTTCTTTAGAAAAATGAATAGGCATCAGCCCTATCTTGCCTAAAAAAGGGTGGTAACCTGTAGATAACCTGTCCTAAAATTCTTAGTTAATAATAATGGACGTTAAAAATTAAATAAATAAATAATTCTACCTAGCAACTTTCTTGCAAAGACCATCCAATGGTTGTTAAATAAAAGGTTTAGAGACGACTATATATTCAATGAACATAAGTTTAATGTACATGTTGGGATTCTTTAAAGAAATGTGATGATTGTTCTAATTGTCAGTAGGTCCCAACAAGAAATATTTATTTGTGCTCATAAAATAAAAATATTAATTTAAACGAAATATAGAACTCAAATTATATTAAACAAAACAGCTATTTATAAACATATTTACTAAATTATCGTAAGAATATGTACGTGTGCATATCGCACTAGTATTTCTAAAGTGACACAACTCAAAAATCGGTTTTATTCACACCGTCATAGTTATGACTATGAAAGACATGGTAAATATCACTTTATCAACAATCAAAACTTTATGTACCTACCTTCAGGGCTTGTACACCAGAGAGCACTTCTGTCACCCTTCCAGTCTTAATCCTACGGCCTCTACAAAGGCAAGAGTGACACATTTTCAATTGAGTTGTGTCACTGTAGAAATACTAGTGCAACATATTAAACCTTGCGTCAAGCATCGAGAATCGCTAGGAGAATCGCATCGAATTCTAGGAATAGAGTCCTACGTATTGTCTGAATATTCATTCTATACTGAATAGTTTGAGTTCATCACTCACGAACTGTACAGAACATCCTCACGCGAATTGTCTAAAAAATATTGGGTAAAAATGCAGTTTCCAGCCCTCCAAACCGATTTCTTTCAAACTTTGCACAATAACGTATTTTGATGCACTAAACACGAATAGGATAAAAAAAAACGTCGTATTTAACTAGGAAAGAAGTTATTAAGCTCTTAAGTTCACTGTTGTGCAGGTTATGAGAGCTAATGTAAACAACTAAATTTGTCAACATACGCATGCGCGAGTATGGAAAAGTTCATAATAAGGAAGTTTAATTGAAATTTACCATAAATTATCGAAATTCATCAGCAGTTATTTATTTACAATCATTTTTTTAAATAATGAAATACTCTTCACATTTCTTGTTTCGTTCATGAAAAGTATTATATATCAGAAATCCCTTAATAATTAGCTAATGCCTTTATAATTATCGTTCTAATTCGCGCCTACCGAACATCAATTGTCAACAAGTCAATTGTCTAAGCTAAGAGAGATGTCTTGGAGGATTAGAAGAATGTCTAGGACGACTTTAAGGGCATACATGCTATGCGTTTCCGCTCGATCCGCTACGCTCCGTTCGCTCAAAAAGATAACAAAACCCCAGTCAATCCAACTCGCTAAAATTAATAGAATTCTATTAATTTTAGCGAGTTGGATCGACTGGGGTTTGTTATTTTCTTGAGCGAGCGGAGCGAGCGGAAACGCATAGCACGTATGCCCTTAAGCGACAGGTGACGACGGGTGAGGGTGCCCTTAAAATTAACAATATCTTTGAATAAATGGTTTCTGAACATTTCAAATGACAGTTCTCTGTTTCCCAATGTTACATATCTGCGCATGTGCGTGTTTACAAATACGCTGATGACGCCTAGTTTTATAACCTTCCTAACTTTAAGCAGGGTTTGTTATCTTTTTGAGCGAGCGAAGCGAGCGGAAACGCATAGCATGTATGCCTTAAAGTCGTCATTTATGCCTTAAAGTCATGCATGCCTTAAAGTCGTCACAAAAGTTGTTTACATTAGCTCTCATAACCTGCACAACAGTGAACTTAAGTGCTTAATAACTTCTTTCCCAGTTAAATCCGACGTTTTTTTTTTATCGTATTCGCGTTTAGTGCATCAAAATACGTTATTGTGCAAAGTTTGAAAGAAATCGGTTAGGAGGGCTGGAAACTGCATTTTTACCAAATATTGTATTCGCGGCTAGTCACAACACCCTTAATCGGGGATTTTCATATTTCAATTGGTGTAGAGTAAGGCCCAGCGCACACGGTGAGACTGTTTTGCAACTCCAGTTGCAAACTAGTTGCACGCGCAACTGTTTTGCGACCTCGGCAATGTATTTCAATGGACAGGCGTACACGACGCAACTGGTTTTTGACGATTTCAAACTAACCTGAAACCAAACATATGTTAAGGCCCATCGCACACGATGCAACTCGTTTGCAACTCCAGTTGCACGCTCAACTGTTTTGCGACCTCGGCAGGCGCACACGACGCAACTTGTTTTTGACGATTTCAAACCAGTCACATGCAACCGTGGGCCCGCGGTTGCAGTTGCGTTGCATTTGAGTTGTACGAGACTTTCGTCGGACAGCCGTGCATTCTATCGATATTTGCGGTTGCTTAGTTACATGAAGGTTAATTTATTACATATGTTTTTCAGCTATGTTATTTTGGGTTATGTAAATATAAAGGCAGTTTTAAGTAAAGTGTATTTGAGCCATATAGCCAATAACAACATGTGCCATCAAGAACTTAACGTGAAGCAATTTTTTGATTTAAAAACGGATGTCAGATTCGTTTTTAGCACATTAAAAAACCCCTAAATTCAAATTTTGTGAATATTACAAAAATAAAAAAAAAGGGTATTTTAAATTTCACTAAGGGGGAGGGTTAAGTTTGTTAAAGATTCAAGAATCCGGCCATATTTCAAAGAATATTTACCCGATTCAAACCAAACTTGGAGGGTCGATAATCTGACACATTTCCTTCCAATGAGGGTGTTTCTACGTGTTCGGGGATTGACGTTATATGCAAAAAAGTTAACATTTTATTTTTATTTTGAGAACCATTTTTTTTGCAAGTCGAATCACCAGAATAAAAATAGTACGTAACTCACTAAATAAACTAACCACTTGTTGGGCAATTGATTTAAAACAAGCCAATATACTCGCGTGTTTTGTTTCAGTTGCATACTGGTTTGCAACTCTAATTGCAGAAAAGTCGCACCGTGAGCAGAAAGATTTTTCATTTCAGTTGCAAACTGGTTTCAGACGCAACTAGTTTGCAGCTCGAGTTGCAGAACAGTTGCACCGTGTGCGCTGGGCCTAACAAACTCAAAAGATCACATCTCACTCAATTGTTTTTTCAGTCTCTTCTAAAAATCAGGTAATTAAAACAGCTGGTTGCTAGGTAGGGCTATTAATTTTAAGCTCCTTAGTATATTATGGTTTCTAAATTATTTATATGTACGCATCATAATGTCAGAGCAATGATAAGAAAATACGCTGGAGTGAAACTCGTCCTATTATCCTCGTTAAGATGCATTCAACGTTAGACAAGTGGAGCTAACAAGACAGTAAATGGTTCTAATAAAGAGTTTTGCCTGAAGCTGATGAAGGCTTTGCGGTTGTGAGCTTGGTTTATCCGAGTGGTTCTCTAGAGTAGATATAATGAGTTGTTACAATTAGCAATGGTGGGAGGTTTAGCCTTCATTAGGATTCGACGGATAACTCTTCAAGGGATGGGGGTGGCTTTAGAAATCCCAGTTCCAGTTCCAATGCTCAACCATAGAATCTATTTGATTTCAATATGTGGGCAAGCAAGTTGGAACAAAATGTCACTGGCTTTATTTGCCTAAAAATCATATTATATTAAATTCCAATGAAATATAAATGAATTTTATATCTGCCGGTGATTTGGCTCAAATCAAAAGAATTTATTTGAGCTCATATAAAAACCCTTTCTTGTTGAGGGTACTACCTCTGAGAATTGACCCTCATTTAGCATTTATTTTACGAAAAATTATATAAAATATGAACTTCCTTGTAAAATGGTAGCAAAGCCTTTCCCCATATCAGAAATTTCAGACTCATAACACGTTTAATAAATCTCAAGGCAGTGACTGCATAATTTGAACTGAACCGGTCTAACAAACACTCACGATAAGTTAATAAACCTCAAGGCAGGGACTCCACAGTCCTGTTATAGGCGACCCAGCGAATATGAGTCAAATATCGTCCACGAACATCAGGCCACGTTGGACTGTAGAGTTAGAAATCGGTTGGTTTTATGATTCTACTTCGGTGGACTGTACAGTTCAACTCGGGCCCAAGTATTTTCTATACACAGTGAGGTATATCTCAAGATTCACGCAATCCTAATCATGAGATATTTCTCACCGTTTATGGGCATTCTTTTATATGTACTCAAACATTCATAAACATAATATATATATATATATATATATATATATGAATGGCCTGACTGAAAGGACGAGATTTGGAGGATTATTTATTCCCGTTGGAAATATAAATATAATATGAAGGGATTTGTGTGTGCTGATGAAAAGTTAATTATTCCCAATTAGCGGGATTAAAATGAAATCGTTTTTCATGAGTGATGAATGAAACAGATTATTAACCTACATATTCTGGTCAATATGGGGTGTAAAATAATGCATTATTTAGGTTTTAAAAAGGCCACAACTGAAGAAACGGTGACTTCTGAAGTATCTTGGCGTGTTTCTTTATAGGGAACGCTATCGTCACAAAATGATACTTCATGACTATCGATAGTCATGAACTATCGATAGATTTTTGACCTTTTTTTAGAATTGAAGTTCTCATCTTCTGTAGGGCTTTGGTATTAAATACTGACACGTCTGGTGAATTAAATACTGAAAAGGAAACGTCTGGTGAATACACCCAACTACATAATGTATCCAGGAAATACCTTTGTGCTCCAGGCTCGTCTGTAGCCTCAGAACGTGTATTTTCAGCCGCTGGAAAAATCATTTCTGAGCAACGGAACAGACTGAGCCAAAGAAAAGCGGAAAAGTTGTTTTTCCTTTCTAGTAATATGCGGCTCAAGGAGCACAACTAAAATAGTTTGAAATAATAGCACTTTTTTTGTGCCAGTTGATATTATATTCTTTGGAAATGCATTTTATAAATTTAAGTAATTTCGTTTTTCGTTTTAAACCTTTGTGTGACTTTATAAATATGCCTAATCCTGCAAGTAATAGGTAGATAATTCAATTTAATAACATTAAATTCTTTATAGCACAGGTATGTAAGAAATAGGGAAAGCAACTATCGATAGTATCGATATAGTTTAACCGATAGTATCGGTCTATCGATAGTGCTGAACTATCGAATATCGCCCATCCCTAGTGTGATTTGAATAAGCTTCTTAAATTCTTATTTTCTATATTTCAACTCTTAATAAGAAATGCTCGGATAGCTGTAGTGGGTTTATTAATGTGTGATAAAGATTTTTGTGACTCTTCAGAAAGTGCCAAAATTATGCGCGTACAAACTAAGCTATTCGCATTTTAAACTAAAAAAAACTGTTAAAAAATCCAATATATCAACAACCAAATGTTTTGACATGTTTAGGGTACTATCTAATTTGCAAACAGGTGACAGAGTATATATGAAATTGCGTAGATCTGGCTGAAGGAGAGTTATCGGGCCACGTCGTCAGTTCCCGGCCGATAACCGTAAATCCACGGATTTACATGAAGGCTCGTCAATTCATACCAGAGTCCGGTGAATATTCATATCACAATTTGGGGCGGGCCCGAAACCCCGGTCTGCGCCCCCCCCCTTCCCCTCTTGTTGTATTATTTGCATTCTCGACGGGGCACCTATAATAATTGACTAAGTGAAGTTGGGGGAAATTAATTTGTAAAGAAATATTTGAGTTTGTGTATTTTAACAGAGTTGGGGGAAAAAAAAAGAGAATTTATAAATTATTGTACAACGTTGTTAATTGAATTACTGCGAATGATTTTAACCACACATTTCTTTCATTCATTAATTCTATAAGACTCATGAATATGTTGATTCAATTACTTGAATAATATGTTTATTGAGGGCTGTCATGTGGTAGGATGGCTAGCACGCCGGACTGCCACGTTGGTGGGGAAGGTTCGATACCACACTTGATGATTTTCAGTTTTTTAAGCGATAGGATAGCTAAAAAAGATTTTGTGTTCTACTATCGTTTCCTAGGAAAGTGACTTCCTTAAATAATAAGTAAACGTTTAATATTTAATTAAAATTAACAAAATCATATAAACATTATATTAAACAACAATATAATAATAAGTATTTTCATTTTCTTTGTTTCTACTACCTCCACTCTTGTGAGTCATTGGCAGTTTATTGGTGTCATATTTCATGGTATTGGCCAATGTATTTAATAACATTTAGCACTTTTTCTACAGCCGTTTCTTCATACTTTTAAAATTTCAGCCAAGCTGCCTGAAATGTTATATGCAAGCTCGGTTGTGTCCTTTAAGGCATACGACACAACCGAGCATGTCATGAATGTTCGCCTGTTTATTTAATGGTAAAAATTATTATTTTGTCTTCTTGGAGAGTTGATATCTTCATATTCTATCCTACTGGTGCTCCAACACAAAAAAATACACACACACACACAAACACACGCACCTACACTCATGCACACAAAACATTCTCCTACCAAACGATGTGACGAGTTCGTAAACCAGAAAAATCGGTAGTGGGTTTTTATTCTCGAAACAAATTATTACATATTTTCTCTATAGTAGCCTTTATTTTTGCTATGTTGCAACGAAACCTGGTAGTTAATCAGTTGTTTATAATAAACTGTTTCATAGTTTAAATCAATTTAAGATAAAGCTTATATCACTAAATAAATATTATTAAAAAAAACACAACTGATGTCAACTTTCCTAAATATCTTTTCTCTAATATGAAAACGTAATAATTACAAAATTTTTATGTTAACAGTAATTTTCTTTAGAATGTCCTAGTCCAGCCGCACCTGGCTTAAGAAGTTCGTTATAAACGTCAAATCTTGTTATGTGGAGAAACGTATAAAAAAATTGAATAAAGTGGTTAATATTAACACAGTAAAAAATTAAATTGTTTTCCCATTACGTATTTGTAAAAGCCTGAAATATGATTTAACCGGAGAAAATTGAGCAGAAGTTACCCAAAAATTGTATTTTGAATGTCGTCTAACCAGGTTAAAACTTGGGTGTGGAGAGGAGAGAGTCATGGGAGTTTTAGAAGCTTTGAGTTTCAGAGGGAATCGGTAAGCAGTTTAAAGTAATAAAATATTTAAACTCCAATTTGTATATTACAATATAAAAATTACTCGCTCTAAAATTTGAAAGAGATTCTGTAATCAATTTAAATAAAGGTTTTGTCTGTATCTTGAATAGAATCAACCTGTTTCTCGTATCATCCATTACATACATCAAAGACACCTAATCCACTTTTAAAAAAGTCCGACTCACAGGAACTGCATCATCTTAGCGCGGTTACGTACATCTCGAAGAAATGGAATAGATTAGCATCACAAATCACAGGAAACTGACAGTAGCGAACTTACACAGAAGCGGATAATTCTTAATCTGAATAAGTCAATACAATTATGTACTGAAAACGTACTTACTCTTTGACTACTGCTGAGAAAGCTCTATTCTATACAACCACAAATTCGTTGTAATTTTAAGTATCTTGTTTTACTAGCAAATTCGTTTTACTGTTATAATCAACTGTAAATATGTGCTTCATGGCGAATAAAATTCCATTCTGTCGTGGGTTAAATCTTTCTATAAAATAAGAAATAACGATAACTTCAGTTGGAGGCTATGAGGAAGGTTATATAGATAGGAGAATTCAAAACAAACTACGTCATCATGATTAGCCACTGCCATCATGATTACCACAGCCACTCCAAACATATTACCAATACCTTTCACCGCTTCTTAGCTTATTTTACTACAATACTAATTTCACTGATAAATGTAATTTAAAACAAGAAACAACCAATTATAAAGTGAGATAGACAAAGAGAAAAACCCTTTCAAAACAACAAAACAAACACTTTTTAAGTTTTAAGCGCTTATATCTCTGATTGACGTCGCCCTATCGAATATTGCTTCAGAACCTTTTTTGAAGAGAATTTAGTAAGCATTCGAATAGTCACTATCCATTTACCACGATTTCCCAACCGTTATCGAAAAAGTTACGAAAAATGTATGAAGATCCGAAAACTTTTCATGTTATTAATAAAATAATTTTTTTCGCATACTTCCTTAACTCCAAATATAACCAAAATTTGAACATCTTAGTTGGGAATTATTTCCAAGATGTAGAAAATATTTCAATTGAATCCCACGATTCTAAGTACTCACAAAAAAATAATGACTTACAAAAACATTGATTCCACTTTTCTCAGAAACGGTTACAGATATCGCCTTAAAAATGGTTTCATTCGTTTTCTTATGTTAAGGAACGTATAAAACAACTACCTGCAAGCATATAAACTCAAAAACGTAAGCGTTACGATTTTTTTTTGCGCGAATTTCGCCCATTTTTTGGGCGAATTTCGCGAATTTTGCGCGAATTTTTCCCGTGGGCGGATTCCGCTGGTTAACGAACTTGACCTTTCAAATTAGAAGACAGATTTTTGTATCAAATTTGATCAAAATCGGGCCATTTTTGAGCTTGCTAGAGCGTTAACAGACAAGCATATATATATATATATATATATATATATATATATATATATATATATACACAAATTTGGACCACCTATATTTTCAAGATCTATAGGGTCTGAAAAGTTTCTAGTCGGCACTTCCGGATTGCGTCGTGAGGTCAACCTCATAAGCGGGTTCTCCCTATGTAGATAGGGAGTAACCGCGCTAAAAGGTATATTTCTGTATTTATTTTAACGAAATTTTCTCCGCTATTCGCTCAGCAGTGGCTAATGGTCGAACTTTAGAATTTTGCCAGTATTTCGAAGGGTCCTTGACTAAAAACGTAGGATTTGAATGAAAGGAAAATATCGATTGGAACCAAAGTTACGAATGCATGAGTACTTCCACATAATGAACTTGTGGCAAACTGGAAAGTGGAAATGGTACGTGGTAAAGTTCGAGTAGGCTTTGTTACCCAAATACATTGATTGCAATTTACATTGCCCTGAACAAGTACTATAGAATTGGTGGAGGTTTCCGGAAGACAAGAAACAGGGGAAGTGTGTTGTTTCTGTTTCTTGAATCATTAATGAGGTGGTCAGAGTGGGAATATTTTGGTGCCTCCCTCCATCCATAAGGTGGAGACCTGTCTGAGACTTCAACACAGTGGCTCAACCCGGACGCGCTAAAATCAATTATATGCGTTTCACGCATGGGCGTATATAAGGGTGGGGACTATAGGGTCTGCAGCAGCCCCCCCCCCCGAAATTAGTAAAAATGTGACGTAAAAATAAATTAAATAAGATCACTCAGTTCAGAAAAAACATTTTTTTTTTTGTAATACTAACTAGTTGTAGTATAAGTTCTAGATTGTTAGTATTACATATCCCCAAATGCTCTCAGGCCCCCCAAAGGTCTCCAGCCCCCCCCAAATTATTTTATACATATGCCCATGGTTTCATATAAAGTATGGTTCAATTCGAAACTGAAACAGAGTAAATTCAAACTTCGTATTTTTTTATGTCGTTCATGTTTTTTTTTAATTGAAAAAAAAACGTTTATGGTAAATAAAAGTCCACCAACCATCAATAAGTGAGTTTTCATTTTAATGGGGTTCCCGGGCGGTTCAGGTTCAGAATGTTTTTGTTTTTCGGGAATTTTTCACTCTGTCCCCTGAAAGTTTCAATAAACTTTTATTGCTAATTAAGCAAGTTGACAGTTTTTGCGTTAAATGCCTTTTGATAATTCCAAAAATGTGAAGCAAAATTATTTTTCTTCTGTCTATATATTTTTTTTTATGTGACCAGATATCTTTTTATTTATAAGCTCCCGATGAGACGATATAATGGAGTGAAACATGTGCAGCAGAAAATAATGGATTTGGAGCAGAATTAGCAATGTGTTTTTATTATTGACCTCTTGCTACATTATTCCGTAATATTAAAGGTCGCAACATAATTGAATTGTATAAAATATACGCGTAAACAACTCCAAAATGGCTTTGAAAATGTTTTAAGACGTTTGACACTCATCCATACAATGTAACAAAAATATTGGTTCTATATTTAAAAAAACTAGTATAGTAAGGAATGGAGAGAAAAATATTAACAAACATGAGCCGTTTTGGTTTTCAGATTAAATGGAAACAGGAAGCCTATACATTCCCTAAAAAAATTATTTCAACGGAAATCCCTCAGGGGCGCTTGAAATTTCTAAACTCATTTCATGTAATTGAAAATGAAATATGAGCTTTAGTGCGTTTTTTATGCTGAGCTTTCCAAAATACACGGGTGCGAGGTTAGCTCAGTGGTTGAGCACTGGCCTAATATGCTGAAGTTCTAATCCCGAGCAAGCACTAAACATTTTTATCTTCTAGTATCTTCGTTTATGGGTTGAATTCGACCTCCCGACCGTCCATAGGCCAACCCAGCCTTTAAGTAATTCAATAATGAGTACCTGCAAATGGAAAAATCAGGCTGCCGGAGCGTAGTATTGACCACACTATCTCCCTAGTGTGGCGTATGGTCAAGAATCAGATACCTCTATAGCATCTGCCACTCAGGACCCTCGTGGCCTGTTACGGGACTGGTTTTTTAATTTTTCTAAATCACATAAGTACAAAAGTGTTCCTAAGAGCAAGACCCATAGAATCTGACCCTATTAAATATTTGGTCTATAAAGGACAGGAATTACCTGTATACATATTATTATTATTATACCTTTAATCCAGATTGTATATAGATATTCCGAGAATTCTTGTTGCCTCTCATGTTGGGAATTAATATTGCAAGAGTATCAACTACTCAAACAGCGATGAGCTGTAGAGAACTTTGATGTTTGTGTTTAGGATCACTCAGATGAGTAAACAAGGTTTTTGTATGTCTTTCATAACTCCAAGAAGAGTAGAATGAGAAGAGTTAATTGAATACCTAAGGCTTTCATCTTGAAAAAAGAGTAGATTAGGATATTGAAGGCATTTATTTATTCATTTCATTTTATATTCTTATCAGGCCAAGTATGAATGTGTTTTAAATATAATTGTATTAGGCACATTATTTTTCAAATAAGAAAACGTGAAACTATGGAATATCAAAATTAATTTCATATTTTTTTAAGAAATAACAGAAAAAAAAAACTACTTTAATAGTATCTTAAAGAAACGTGAGATTTAAGGTGTCACAATGCACAGTAAACTTACACTGGCAGAAATTATTCCCTCCAATTGAAAAATTCCTTTTGATGCCAAACGTAATTAAAAAAAAAACAATAGATGACGGACAAAAACAGGGACAAAAAAGTTCAAAGGAACGCCCAATCAAAAAGAACGCTTAAGGTCCATTTTCGTAGGCAATTCATTAAGTATTCAAATAGTAGGTTTTCTTTCTTTTTTTATTTTCTAACCGTTTTCTACAAATCGATGAAAGTATCCAAAAATCTTAAATTAGCTCTTGTATGTTATTATATTTTTTTTTTTTATTTATTTATTTATTTTTTTTTTTTTTGTAATGCTACCTCAACTCCCAAAAAAATACCAAAAGAGGTAATGAAAATACCTTTTGTTGTGTGGATATATATCCATTTATATTAATTCTTCTGAATGATGACCCAATATATATTTTTCCCATCTTCTTATTTCATTCTATGGCAGAGGGTCCATAAAGTAGTACACCATTCGTTCTGTTTAACTACTTTATTTGAAATCTTGGCCCAACACGTTTCGTGCTTTATTCGCACCTCATCAGGGACTTTCCTTGTAAGGAAGTCCCTACAAGGACTTCCTAAAAATTTCAAAACACATTACAGAAAACGATTTCTTCGGGATGCCAACATGGACTCAAGCGATTATGTTATTAATGTACTGGATGCGGTATTGTGGATAATGACAGCTGTAAAAGAAATAAGAAACTGTTGTGCACTGCTTTTGAAAGGTGGATTTCATTAACCTCCCAATAAAGGACACCTCCCAATAACGGACATTTTTTACGGACCCAATGGTGTCCTATAAAGAGGTTTCACTGTATATATATTTATATATATATATATAACATCAGTTCTGTAAGAGGACAGTTCAGAGGGAAAGACACAGAAGAGGTATTTGATTTTCGACCATTCGGTACAGCAGGAGATTACGGTGATATGCTCCAGATTATATAACAATACACACACACACACACACACACACACACACACACACACACATATATATATATATATATATATATATATATATATATATATATATATATATATGTAAGCGGACGTTGTATGTATGTGTTAATATAACATATTACGTTTAAGGTTGGTCATTTTTACGGCCTAAGATTAATGTTTGATGGAAATACGAAGAGTTAAAAAAAATCTCTCATAAAAGCATCCTCAATATCATATCCGTGCTCAATATCTGTGAACGTACTAAACTGAACAAAAAAACACCTCCAGAATATAACGTGACAATAATTATCTTGTAGAATTAGGTTCATTTACCCCATGAAAATATTTTCCTTCCCATTAAGTTGAGAGGGCTTTAAGGCAGACTTTAGCAACTTTTAGGAGAGCTTCGTCTCAACTTCCCAAGATAAACTAATCATAAATTCTCTGAAATGACAATATTTAAAAACTTTGTCTAGCTTATTAACTGAGATAGTCTTCGGAATGATGTCTATATTACATTTCTCCCTGAGTAAATTAAAAAGCGTGGAATTAGAAGGAACAAAAAAAGAAGTTTTAATTAACAAAAGTCCATAAGAGAGTTTAATGATGATAACGAAATGCTCATTTATCCCTAATAAGAGGAAGATTCAATAAAAAAGTCGTTTCTTAACGTAATATTGATTACATAACTTTCCAGTTACTTCTTCGACTTCTACATTCTCTTCCCATTATACTCAATGATTTAGATGCGAATAATCAGATTCAATTTCTTTGCTTTCGAATTTCAAAGGAAGATAAATATTTCCAATTTTTGTCATTCACTTTCTCTAAATACTTATTAATAAAATGTGTTCTTAGATTTTTTATCCTTTTATGTATATTCACTTAGGCATATTTTTTTTGTACTTATTTTGTAGGGGAAAAAAGTCCGCCACGTATGTCTATGTACATTCGTCAGCAATTTGGTTGGTTTAAGCCGCATTTCTGATTAGTCTGTTTAACCGATTACTAGCTGAACAAAACAATTTATAATTAACCGGAGTTTTTCTGAAATTTAATAATTGGCAAAACAGGCTTAAGGTCAATGAGACTTCAATTCAAAAGTAAAAAAAAAAAAATTAATCATTTCCCTACACGATCAGGGAATGATACATATGACCGTTTTGTTCATAAGAACATTTGTTATGTTGACATTGATTAGCATATACTTATATGTAATATTACCCATATATTTCAATATGAGGTAACCGTAGTAGTTTCATGATATATTATTTTTGATTGATAATAGTTTTTATAGTTCGATTTAAAATGAAATACGAATTTCGTAGGTAATTGTTGTTTGTTTGTGGTGTTTTTGGGCGAAAGAACCCCATGGTCGTCATATATATATATATATATATATATATATATATATATATATATATATATATATATATAAACCGGTACTCTTTTATTTATTTATTTATTATTATTTTCTACATTTTATTTATTCATCCATTTGCCTTATCTATTTTTATCTTTATTTATTTTTTTTTATTTTTTTAAGCCCGGTACTCTTCATTTCTTTTTTTTCTTTTTTTTTTCTTTTTTTTTTTTAACCCCTTTGGCACATTTAGTCTCCTTACTTCAACATTCATATTTAGAGTTATTGCTTTATTAATCTTAAAGTAAGTTAACAGAAAATGAATTAATCTAAAATTAAAAGTATACACTAAAAAAGTCTATACAGCTAAAAAGGTTAACAAAAAAAAACCTAAGGTAACACAAAATATCACAGCAATGAGTTAAAAGGCAATTATAACTAAACAAGAGGTAACAAAAGTATCACAAGGAAACAATAGGTAATTGCATGTAATCGTGGAATCCAAATAGGAGATGGATTCATATTGAAGATTGATCAATATCGTAGATCGATCTTCTGAGCCCAGAAGATCGATCTTTTGAATCGATCTGAGCTCGCTTATCTTTTTGTGGATCGATCTTTTCATTTCAATTCGAATCGATTCATATTCGAGAATCGCCCATCACTACTCAGTGGTAGAGCTCTGGACTAATATGCTGGAGGACCTGAGTTCAAATCCTGAGCACGCACTAAAGATTTTTATCTTCTAGTGTCTTCGTTCCTAGTTTGGATAGCATGGTTCTGACCACACTTTCTCCCTAGTGTGCCGTATGGTCATGAATCAGACCTATGTATTATCTCCCCCTTTAGGCCCTCGTGTCCTTTTACGGAACTTTTTTCTTTTTTTTTATGGGTACTAATATTTGCCCGATTTTATGAAAATTGGTGATCGACTTTCTATTATATTAGTCAAGCGAAGATATGAAAGGTTGGATGAGTGTAGTAGTGGATCACAGGGAATCCCATACAGGCTTTTAATGCGTCCCTAATATTAACTGGACGCCTTTAAACGGAAAGGAACCAAGAGCCATCTGTTCATTCTTTAGAGAATTGGGTTTAAAGTTTTTTGTGGGTCTAAAATTCCTTAATTACCTGAAATGTTTCATTCATTTTCTCTCATTAAAATAAACTGTTGTTATGGTAATGGGGTTTTATTTTTATAGTTATTGATAAAAATGGCGCTTGATTCCTTTCTGTTTATTACAGCATACTGGATACACCTTTTCACTTTTTTTTTTGGTAATTTTTCTTGCTTTAATGTCAACATTATATTTCAACCAGTTTTTATTACTATATAAATTCACTAATTCTCTACAAGATAGCACCAAAAACTCAATTTCGTTAAAAATGGCACTTGGTTCCTTTCCGTTTAAAGGCGACCAACTATCAAAACTGATCATAATCTGTCAACGATCTCTTCTTAATTTAAAGGGCAAAATTGAGTTAAGCTGCGCGTAAATAAGCCAATTGACTCTACGAATTTATATCGAAAGAGAAGAAGTAGCTAAAAGAAATGTGGGTAATGGTTAAGGAAAATAGGGAAGCGTTTTGAGAGCTGAAGTGCTCTTAAGGCTGCTAGAAGTGAGAGAGGCTGGAAAAAGACAAGACTAAGCCCTTTAAGAAGAAGGGAAGCCAAGCTCACCACAAACAACATCATCGGAGATTATCTATCCTCCATTGCCTCAATCCTCTGTACTTACTCTCTTTCACTAGTTATTTTCCTCTTGGCCGGTTACTTAGCTCTACCAAAGGCCTCTCTACTCTCGGTGGGGTGACGACCACTTTCAAACACTTAGTCTGAGGTACAGAACTAAAGGATAAAAAAAGTCCGATTCGCAGGAACTGCGTCATCTTAGCGCGGTTCCGTTCTAATCTTTAGTGTTTATGAAGGCATAGAATAGAAACAGTTATTACTTTGTTTAGATCAATAGCGAAACACCTATCCAAATGAAATCTCAAACTAACCAGTCTTGAAAGGTCTTGATTTACAATCTTACCTGTATGGGTCAGCTATCCCATAAGTCGGGCAGAAAGGCCTCCGCACAGAGGCATTTGGAAAGCCTTGGGATCTCTCTCTTTGAACGCTACATTTTTAACAATAAATTGATCTTCTTATTTTACTTAATCTGTTTTATTGTCAAATACATTATCCGACTATAAGCAATTTAAAAATAACAAGGAATAAAATAGACAAAAAGAACCATTCGAATAAACGAAATCAATTACTTTAAAGTTTTAAGCACTTATTTCTCCGATTGACATCGCCTAATTAAAACTTCCTTTAGAACCTTTTTTGTAGAGCATTTAGTAAGCTTTCGAATGGTAACCATCTGCTTCCCAAGATTGTCAACGGTTTTCGGACACTAACGAAAGTATACAAAGTTACCAAAACTTTTCTTGTCTGTTAATAAAATATTTTATTCTAACCCTTTCTTTACTCCAAACATAACCAAAATTTCAAGATATTAGTGTTGATGAAATTCGAACATGCAGAAAATGTTTCAACTGAATCCCATAATTCTAAGTACCGAAATCAAAGACAAAAAGAACAGTTCGAGTAAGCGAAATCAATTACTTTAAAGGTTTAAGGACTTATTACTCCGATTGACATCGCCTAATCAAAACTTTCATTAGAACCATTTTTGTAGAACATTTAGTAAGCTTTCTAATGATAATCTTACGTTTCGCAAGATTCTCAACCTTTTTCGAAATATTAAGGAAAGTATACAAAGTTACCAAAATTTTTTATGTCTGTTAATAAAATATTTTATTCTAACCCTTCCTTATCTCCAAACGTAACATAACTTTCAACATATTAGTTTTAATGAAAGTAGAACATGCAGATAATGTTTCAACTGAATCCCCTGATTCTAAGTACCCAAACCAAAAACGGCATTCAAAAACTATTTTTCCAATTTTCTCCAAAACGGTTAAAGCTATCGCCTTGAAAATGGTTTCATTCGTTTTACTAGCCCAGGAAGCATATAAAACGAGTACTTACAAGCTTATGAACTCAAAAACGTAAGCATTACGATTTTTTACGCGCAAATTTCGCCCCAAACGCCATCTTCCAGTAGGCGGATTTTGCTGGTTAACGAACTTGACCTTTCAAATTGGACGACAGATTTTTGTACCAAATTTCATCAAAATTTGACCATTCTTCTGGGAGCTACAGAGCGAACAGAAAAATATATATATATATATATATATATATATATATATATATACAAATTTGAACCACCGTTATTTTCGGTCTCTAGGGGTTCTGAAACGCGAAATTTTCTTGTTGGCACTTCCGGATTGTTTCATTGTATCAACCTTATAAGCGGGGTTCCTCCCTATGGGGGAGGGAGGAACCGCGCTAAAACCATTCCAACTTGTTCTGCCTTTGGAAAAAAGATCTAGATGTACGCTCTCGCCACGCGGCAGGAAATTTTCAAACCAATCGAGTTTGCCTTCTTTCACTCCCCCTTTACAAGGTTAAACTGTTGAGGATATCTTAAAATTCAAGTTTGAAGCCTATGCCTTTACATTAGGTCAGGCAAGAAGTCCATCCGCATTAGAGCATGCAAGGGATTCGCTGACTCAATACCATAAAATGGGGTTACATTAGTACAGTGTGGTGAAATTCGTAGAAACCTATACTCCTTGGATATTTTCATGTAACTGATACCAAAGGGTCGAACTTTACCCAAACAGTGCGATTAGAGAAATATATACCTGTGCATTTGTTTGTTCACTCGCAGACAAATATATAAGCAGTATAGGTTTGTACCAGTTTCACCTCAATGTACTAATGATTTCTATCCCTTCGACACTCACGTTCGCTTAACTAATGTCACTATATCGCAAAATTTCGTTAACATATGACGTATGATATATGGGGTCTGCTATACAGTAGGAACATGGATAATTCGAACCCATAGGGACAGATAAAAGAAGTTCGAATTATCCGAAATTCGTTTTTTAAAATAAAGGTGAAAAATCGAAGAAAAACAAATATTGAACAAATTGATAATTGTTTTCGAAAAAGTCTGAAATTTTTATTTACTTCTTTGATTGAAGCCTGTCGGAGATCACAAATTGTTCTAAAACATTTATTGAAGTAAAAAGATTCTCACTGACATCATGTGCTTCTGAAAAGATGCGAATCTGTTTGAGAAAGTCGGCGATTATTTCAGCTTCAGTTAAGACACCGCACACTGCGACATCTTCATCGACATTAATGAAATCGTCATAGGTTATCGACAGTAAGGAATGACGTCTTCCCATCCGTCCACTGGTTGTAAATCGTCAACAGAATCGATGCGACTTATTCCACTTCCGTTTGATTTTAAAAATCTAGCTTTTTTAAAGCTGTTACCCGGATATTTTGACAAGATTTAAGATCGGCCGCCTCTCTATCCACTTCCACTTGGAGGAACCCACCAATCCACCCATTGGAGGTTCAGAGTCGTGAAAAATTCGAATTATCCAACATTTTATTCGAATTAACGACGATATTTTTACATTGTTTATGCATTAAATTGTAGGGACCGAGAGAAATATTCGAATTAATGACGATTTCGAATTATGGAACTTCGAATTATCCATGTTCCACTATTTTTACATTGTTTATGCATTAAATTGTAGGGACCGAGAGAAATATTCGAATTAATGACGATTTCGAATTATGGAAGTTCGAATTAACCATGTTCCACTATTTTTACATTGTTTAGGCATTAAATTGTAGGGACCGAGAGAAATATTCGAATTAACGACGATTTCGAATTATGGAAGTTCGAATTATCCATGTTCCACTGTTAACTTCGAATTATCCATGTATTATCATGTGGCAAATCTGCCAAATCTACTAGTACTCTCAGTACTAGAACTACCCATAAATCATTTAAAATTAAAACTTGGCAAAAGCATAATTTATGATGCAACCCGCTTATATAGTTAATTTATTTATAACGACACTCTTAAAAATCTTGTGCCACAATTTACAAAGAATCGGATGGCAGAAAAGATGGATTCATCCCGTGAATTAAAACCCGCTCGGTCTCTTACAACGCTGCGAAAAAATATTGAATTTATTTGAGAGCCTTGTCCTGCTTTCTCCCCTAACACTACCACAGGAGAATTATACTTATTTCGTGCCTTTCAACATTTTTTCACGAGAGAAAAAGTTCAATTCTAAACAAGATGTATTTATTTAAATTTTAACGTCCATTTATTATTAACTACGAATTTTAGGGCGGGTTATCTATAGGTAACCACCCTTTTCTAGCCAGCGTAGGGGTTATGCCTTTTCTTTTTTCGAAAGAAAAGCCACCGCCCCTAGTGGGAATCGAACCCACGACCTTTGGCACGGAGTGACCAAGACGTATGAAATGAAATGAAATTTCTATTTTCTTTGCATCAAATCCAAAGTCTTTCTAGGACAATGAAATTAAAAAGCTACTTGTGCAATGGCAAGAAATTGTAGATAGTGGATAAAAATATATCATTGATCAAAATGTGTGTTTTATTTACACTATTTAAAAATGTCCCACAAATACCCTCGAACCTTTTGACCGACCTGGAAGTACGTGCAAACAGATGATTTCTGGAGTCTTCCTTGCAAGTTAGTAAAAACAGAAGTGATGGGATTTAACTATAGCTAAGAAAGGAGTGGTTAGGAGTAAAGAGGAAGGAGCGAGCTCCATGTCCAATGTGCGGAAGGATAGAAATCGGATGGGAGGAAACGCGTATGAGGCATTAGTTATAGGAAAGGGATTTGGAAGGAATTGTATTGTTAAGGAAGGAACTCTAGGAAGTACTGTCGGCGGTTGTAGGGGAATAAAACAAAATTAAGAGATAAATAATAGAGTTTACTACTTAAACTCCTACTTTTGCTTTGGCCAATTTTTCCGAAAATATTACTAAATTATGAATTAACATAAAATTGGAATTGCGAAGACTTCGGAGAGAATGCCGAACAGGATGTTCTCCTTCTTGAACCCGCTGGCTGCTGAGATCTGGCTCTGGATGCTCGTGGCCTACGTGTTCGTGAGCCTTACCATCTGGGTCGTAGCGAGGTTCTCTCCCCGCGAGTGGACCCTCCCTGTGTCCTGTCCATGCACACCCGTCGAAGAGGAGGACGACAGTGAACTCCTTGTCGCCTACGATCTCCAGCTACACAATGACTTCACGCTCGGCAATGCTTTCTGGTTCACACTCGGCTCTCTCATGCAGCAAGGATCCGATCTCAATCCAAAGGTAAATCCTGCCCTTGAAAGAAATGGCACCCGTTTCAGCTTGTACCAATATTAGAATATCCTTTTCCCAGAAGCAGGAGCAGATGACTCATTTAAATAACATTGTTATTAGAATTCTATCTAGATTTCTTTTCCCCCCTTTTTTTTTCCTTATTCCTTCGAAACTTAAGAACCTTTCCGCATATGGAACAGTTTTGTAATCCTTGTGCCTTTGAAATACGCATGATTAAAGTAACATAAAAGCTTACCCTTGCTGATTCTATCATAAGGACGAATTTACTTTAAAATGTGACCTTAATTGCATCTTGTTCGGGGCTGTTCATATAAGCAGTGGAGAGATTACTGCAGTAACGAATTTTTACGAATTACTGTTCAAGTCTTCATTTCAAGCATACATAAATATATTATATGTATATTATATTTATATAATCTGTGTATATAGATGCGACAAATAAAATATAGTTTATAACCTAAAATTAATGTAATAATCAGTTTAAAGAAATTGTTGCACTTATTAGGAGCTAGTGAGTGGCGATTAATTATTTTTAACGTAATAAGCATTTACAGAAGTCACACCCAAAAATTCTTAAATTTATCAATGTCATTACTGATTAGTTCTAAATCGTAATTAATGTTTCTTATAAAAACGATGAACAATATATCAGTTAGTAATTCTATGATTCACCCCTTTCTCTAAAACCATTTCTCGAATATTCCTTCCTAAAAGCAGTCGCTTTTCAATGAAGGGCATTTATCAACCGGAAATTATATTCAAATTTTACCCACAATCTAAGTAACTTTTCCAAAGGGATTAGGATTCCTTTGCGTCTAAATGCGCAGCCTTCACGTGAATACGAACATGACACGATTGAAATACGTAACGCAATAGAGGCAAAAATGTGAGACTTGTAAAATCTAAGCATTGTAATAAACCCTGCAAAAAGCAAAAATTTCTTTCACAGACATATTTCGTGAAATACATGTTTTCCAAAAAAACACCAACATGAGATAATTAAAATTAGCAATCCAAATACATCCACCCATATGGCATACATGACATCCATTAAAAACGTCCATCTTATAAATAACTTATAATATTCGACTTACAAAATAGAATCATTGCAGGAATATTTTCCTAAAAGGACAGATTAAGTTTTATCCAAGTAGTTAATGCCTTTATTCCTGAGTTTTGTAGTTGGTTTTGCTGCTGATTATTTTACCCTTAAGACTATACTAATTTACATTTATTTACTAAGCAGTAGTATAAGTTCACTGGTAAATATTTAAATGAATTTTAGAACCCAATGATTATTCCTAAAACTTCCTAAATATAAGTATGAAAATTGGTGCCATTTTCTTTTTTTGGCGGGATTTCCTATTGGTTTGATAAAATATAATGCAGTTAATTGTCTTCAATTGTGATCCTCCAGAGTGCCAATAATTACTATGATCGTTTTCTCCAAATTTTCGTTTAAATTCCTGTGTTTATTCTTGCTGAGACTATTAATATATGAACGTCTGAAATAAAAACCCTTATCTACATTCATTTCTGAAAGCAAGGCGTTTTCAATTTGGCACCTCCCCGCGCGATTTGATTTTCATGAATTGAGGTAAAGTTTTGAATTATGAAATTTGTTGACAACGTCTAAAATGGTATCTGCATTGTAAAACCTGTTCTAAAAGAAATAATTCTATTTCATTTCTTGTTTCTGTAGACAAAATTTGAAGCCAGACTCTATCAAGATTTATTTACCTTTTTTTTTTCCTTATTCCTTCGAAAGTTTTTCTGACTAAGAAAACGTTTCGTAATTAGGATCGTTTGTAAAACGCAAGATTAATTTAATAGAAAAACTAGGAAAACGTGATTCTGCTATAAAGACGAATAAACAGTAATATGTGGCCTAAATTGCATGTTGTTAGGCGTTTTTTATCGTGTGTAGTAGAGGCGATAATCTAATAACTATATCTTAATTACTATTTGCATTTTCATTATATATATAATCGAAGCAGATGTGTTCCTAAAAAATACTTGAATAAAATATATTCCAGGTTAGTTTATATCATAAATTTAAAGTAATAATCCGTTTAAAGAAATTTCTGCGGAGATAAGAGCTAGAGAGTGCCGTTTTATTATTTATAAACGTATTAAGCATTTAAAATAGTCATGTTTTCAAGTCAGAAATTAGGATTTAGCTATGTCAAAAAGGCTTCCTTGAAACACGGATATTTTTTAGAATCATTTTGAAACCAGACTCTTAGGGTTATTATTGTAACAAAATAAAATATGAAGAGAAGGAAAGAAAACGCTTTCATTTTAAGCTGATTTTTCGGAAACATAAATTTAAGTTAACAAAATAAAACCAATTTTCTAAATAACCGTTCTAACGCAAAATAATCTCAGGCATTAAAAATAATGTAAATTGCCATAAATTAGAGTAAGGAAGTAAATTGAATGTGGAACTCATATAGTCCTATTAGAGGAAAGTAGGTAGAATAAAACCCTTTTGTAGAAAAGTATATTATAGCCATGATTTATTTTGAGCTCTTAAGCCTCAGCCCTTCATAGCTCATACCTCCTCAGCCATTTTCCCAGCATCTGCAAGATGGAATGCTATCTACTTCACTAGATGCAGTCTATAGTTTATTACTTTCAAATGCCAAGCCTTAGTGGAAAAGTAGTAAGTTAAATGTACATATTTTTATCTTTCCATGTGCTATTTATATATTATTTTTCATGCTATTTATACTGTTATGCAGAATGTCATGATATTGTATCTATTATTTGAATTTTGACATATTGAGATTGCCCTGAGCTAATGTTGATATATATTTTAGGTTTAAGGTTACAACTAGCTTTAACACAATTAAAATTCTTAGGATTTAAACAAACATGGAAGCAACAAAATTTCAAGAAAACAATACAGTACTAATGGCCTCAGCAGCCAATCCGCAGAACTAACCGGGCAATTGCAACTTTTATCACGAATAACTAAATACATAAATTGCTCAATTGCTTGCGCCAGAGGTTAAATTTGTCCCTGCTGATCAGTATTATTTTGATTTCATGGGTGTTACATATTTTTTCCCCTCAAACAAAAAAGAAAACAAAGAACAAAAATGTTTTTGTTCCATCAAATGAGTGTTGGACAATTTTATAACTTATTTGGAAAATTAACAGAATATCCGCGCTGACAAAGGATCTGTAATCACTTCTATTAATACCCCATTTATTTGATTTAAGATAGGGTAAGCGGATAGTAACAACAGGCGTTAACAATTTACGAATTGAAGAGGTCGAGACAAAATAGTGCCAAGCAACATTTTTAACAAAATTTAACTGTTGCTGCTGTATATTGGATATTATGTGGGACTAACAACCAATGATGCAAATGCTACTAAAATATGACTACAAGCTGAAAGTCCCACATAATATCCAACATATAGCAGCTACAGTTATGTTTTGTTAAAAATGATGCTTGGAACTATTCTGCGCCGACCCCTTTAATTATGCTTTTACGGCACTGTTGATGGTTGTTTTTCACACATAAGGCAACTGCAGTAAACTAAAATTACATTCCTTACATTTGTTACAGATCCACATGTTAAAAATTCCCCATATAAGAAGTGAATCATACAAAGTTCCATTATAATTTCCTATAATCTAAGTATGTGTAGTCAGAAGATGCGTCTAAAACGGATTTCCATCGATATTTATTATTAGATCTTCTGATAACACTTTCTATTTTTAGAAATGGCCATATAGAAAATTGAAAAGTATTTTTTTTTTTTTTTTTTTTTTTTTAATTTTAGATTCTATTATTTTAATAAATTATTTAACATTGCATGATTATTTGTTAATATTTAGTGTATAGGTGTTACAGGTTAACTAAGTAACTGTTCAAGAAGAACTTATGTATTACCTTACGTTTAATATTTACTTGTTCTAGAAACATATCATTTGAAATGTCGACATTGAGTAAATTTTAAACAAATTTTTTACAGGCATGCACTGTTCTTTTATCTAAGTATAGCATGTGGAATTATTTATGCTATATATGTGTGTTTTATTTCAAGTTGTTTTATATATTCCTCCCAAGTATTTGTAAAATAATGGAATCAGGGTATTATTTATTTAACATTAAACTTTTAAAAATGTAAGAATAATTAATATTTATACTTAAATTCCTTAATACATAAATATTACTAACCCACAACATACCTATTAACTTAGTCTCTTTAGCTGCAGCCCACAAACTAAACGAGGAGGCTTCTCTGAAGTGGATAAATATCCTTACAATCCAGAATAGGCAGGCAGAAAAAAATCAAGAATTGTTGAAGAGTGGCAGACAAAGGATAATTAACTAGCTAAAAATAGGCTTTTCATCTACTGGGTGTTAAAACATCGAGGTATCATGATCAACGAGTAGTCAGACAGCCTCGTATGACTGAGTTCGGACCTACTGCCGTATAAACCACACTGACTATCAGTTAGTTGTCTGTGTTTGAGAGGCAATATTAGCAAAATTCAATGAAAAATTTAGAAAACTTTGGGGAAGACTGAAAATTACATGTAGGAAATTCTAACTAGACCTCAGAAGTTTAGGTAAGAAGGGAATTTTCTTGAGTATGACCAGAAGGAACTTGAGAGGTTTGTAGCAACTATCTCTGGGCACGGTACCCTAAACAAAATATGTTCATTATGAAGATATGTTGATCACTAGTCTGCAGATGGTACAAAACAAGAATGAAACTCCTTAGCTTGTTACATTTGAATGTGTAGCATTGGAAAGAAAACAGCTCTTATACATTTTGGTCAAGCTTTATCTGAAAGTCAAAAGGAGCTTAACCCTTTTCTTGGCAAAGTGTTACACATGACACCTTGACTTTTGCAATGTTTTCATAAATGAGGGTGGGGTAGAACTATTTTTCTCTTTTCTGATCTCACAGGGGAATACGGCTATACAGTAGATAGCATTTTGTGGCAGTTGGAAGACTATCAACTGGTTGTATCAGTAATAATGTTTGGTAAACCACGAAAAGTTGCAAACCTTCTTGCCAAGGTAAGGCCTGACGATTTTAGGACTCGCACAGTAGGAAAGAGAGGGAGGTGCATCCCGTAAAGCATAAGGGTATGAGTGAGTCAACTATAATCTATCTATATATCAAGCATTAAGGAAAAGGAGATTACGACCCGATTTATTTTGCATGGATTGGTCTGATGCGATCTCCAGCCCAAGGTGTAAATCTGTTCCTGGAGATGTTATTCTTCTGGTATTCCAACAAAACCCCTTATATTTCTATGCAATAGGTGGTTTAATTGCATTGTATATAACATCGGGCCGTTATAAACTACAGTAATGAAGGGATTTCTGAATAATTCCTCATGTTTACATCGTAGTTGATAGAAAATCGCAACTTAATGAGGGGTAATAAAAGCCCTTTGTATTGTTTGAAAGGTTTCCAGGAATCGATTCAACCACAGCGAGTGTACTTAAATAACTAGTCGTGCTTTCAGTAAAATCCGCTTAGAGTTGTGGTAGGTTGAACAAGAGTAGGCATCGAGAGTTTGCATGCATAAAATAGTTGTTCGACATCGGTTTCAATTTCTCTGACAGTCAATAAAGGATAATAGTTCATTTTACTGGATTACAAAGACAATTGTGTAAAAACAATTAAAACTTTTGATACTTCAAACAGTCTGGTGTGTGGGATTCCAGATTAATAAAATATAGTTGTTTTTCCCAATGCAATACTGCTGGATATTCTATTGAATTATAAAACCTTTCCACTCCGAAAGTGGAGCCCTAGAATTTAAAGACAACTTTTAAACGGCTCCAATCCGTAATCCTCTAGCGAAAAGGGTTAAATATATTGAATAGCAGTCCAAGCACCGGAAAAGGAGGAACAAAAATAAACGATATCGAATTATTTGCCCGAAATTAGAGAAACTTATGAAGAAAATGAGCCTCAGTCTCTTGCATCTGAATGGCTTTAGAGTCCAGTTAGAACAATAACCTTCTCGATAATCTAGCTTCATTCCAATCTAAATGTTTCTTTGGCGCGTCTAAGTGAGTACAGGGTGATGTTTTGGTGAGTAGTTGAATTTCTTCAACATCCAAGCATCTTTTGTGCGGTTTACCATTCTTTCTTGACCCCCTTCCCCCTTGGCTAATTAAACAACATCAGTCAGTTGGCTTTGTTTCAATACGTTCACGCCAGCCCAATATTTTTTTCTTTATAACTCTTACTACATGTAAGGGCTTTGACATATCGTCCCTGCCATGTCAAACTACCGAATATGCAAATCGGTACATTTCAGGAGAGCAAGATAAAGCTTTAATAGTGATTCCAAAATCAGCGCCTTTACAAAAGGATGATTTTTAAAAAAAATTTTATGTATATTGTTAATCATTTTAAAGTGATCTTATGAACGAACTGTTTACTGTTTTTTAATAACCAAAAAAATCATATTCGTGAGTTTGCATATTGGTGCTAATAATTGATTTCTCTTGGATCGCCGTTCCAAATTATCGAATGTGGCATTTTCGATAGTTTCTTTGCTTATAAGCTTAACACTTTCATATTCGTCACGAAAAAAGGATATCATTAAATGGTTATTGCTTCATAGAAACGTTTATTAATGTGAACAAAACCTTATAATATATAATGTAATAACGGTTACTAAAGTGCTATTAGGAATTAACAATATTTCAAAAATTGTTGAAGACTAACTTGCAAATTGAAAGATACATGTACAAAAGTTAAAAATAGATGAAATACTAAACTAGTAGATACCTTTAGTACTCATGATTCAGGATTGTTTTTAACAATGGAAATTAATAAATAAATTAATAAGTTTTGAGAATTTTTTATTCATTTTAGTCTTCACTGGCATGAGGCTCTAGGAGACAATCTCTCATGTCGCCAGATTCAGGTTGAGATTCGTAGTATGACCTTGGAATGAAATTTTGTGTACCTAATGATAACAGTTTTTTTGTTTTGTTTTTTACATCGGTGATTGGTAGTCTCTCTTTGTTTGCCTCTTCTTTGCTTCGTTATAAGTGTTATGAAGTTTCGGTCAATGCGCGTTTTCATGAAAATTTTATTAGTTTCGTTTTTCTGGGGTACTGAAACCATACACCATCGCTATATTTATAATTCGTATCTACATACCTTCCTTGTTCTTCATGTATTGGTTTCATCCATTTTTTTTTTTTTTTTTTTTGTTTTATTTTATTTTCAATAGTAAATGTCGCCGTTCTTTGGTAAAAATTGAAGAAGTCGTTATGAAGTAGCTGTGTCACTTCAAATGGCTTAGGCCTTGTCCGTGCCAATCTTATTGTTTGAGTCCAGCCCTCGAGAGTGTACATATTCGATACTTTGGCATAGTAATATATTGAAAAATAATCATATTCGAGACTTTATTTAAGGTATTTCTGGCTATTCTAAAGGGGCTAGAGTTTCGACAATTTGCCAAAAGCCTTATCGTCCACAATGCATGTGTAAAATACCAAATCTGAAAAACGAGATTTTGCATATTCGATAGTTTGACATGGTAAGGACGATATAGTAACTGTTTTAGTTCGAAGTTCGACTGAATCACAAACATTTTCATAAGGAGTTATCTTTTCAGCAGTACATCTTAGCAGAAGTCACTACTGTATGCCACTAGGGGCCTGATTTTAGTTCTATAAATCATTAGCTTAGCATTTCTGGCGAGTAGTCATACACATACCTTTTGCCTGCAGAAATTCGGGCAAAATACGTTGCACTCTCGAATGCTAATCTCTATCCAATTCAACTATGTAATGTTTCAGCAGATTCAATCATGAGACTGAGAAAATAACTTACAATGATATTTTTCGACCCTATCTTTCATGAGATAACTCTAGTTAAAACTTGAGCTAACCGCCCTAAATTTTGGTCCGTCTTGGAGACGAGTATTTAATTTCGATCTCGTTGTCAGACATATTGACCACCCTCTGGCCCATCTAAGAATCACTTTCATAAAGTAGAGGGTCGTTTGGAAAAGTGCTTTTCCTATTAGCCATTCTCAGGCGTGGTCATCGCACACGTGGCTTGTAACATTTCGGGACCTACGCGTTATGAAATGTCGACTTTTCTCGGCAGCAATTCCAGTTAATGTCTTTCGGTCAACATCTCGACATTGACTTCTGGTGGACTGTGGCATTGTTGACTTTGACGTCTCCGAAACGCCAAGCACATCCTTCCGCAACTTCGTGCGATATATTATTACGTTTAAAAAAGTCGCCACGACTTTACTTTAAGCATGTTTTGTTTATGATATTTCGCCGTTTGGAAGCTTCGATGCGCACATTATTTATATGCCAAGGCGGTAAGCGGGTTTTTCTCCCTGTACGGATGTAAGAAACACATTAGAATATTATTGTCTATTAGTATGGATTCATGAACGCTTTATAGCAGCTCGGATTCAAATAAACGTAGCTGATCTCAAACAAATGTCTCAAAGTGTGATTATTTAAAATTCTCTTGAAATTCTGTTAAATTGACCCTTCCTGAGATAGAAGAAGATATGGTTTAAATATGCAGAGGAGAGGGAGTTAGGGGTTTGGTGGATACCAAGGAACGATAAATCACAACCCAGCTCCACTCTACCTTTACTGCCTCCCCATCCCTGGCCTTGATCAACTTCCCAATTTACATTCTGATGGATAAGGTGTTTTTTATGAAGAATAATTAAGAATGGAGATTGGAAGCAATGCTATCAGTAACCTGTCGATTTATTTACTCAGATTAATATGGAATTATGAATCGATTCATTTGGACTGATGGAGTTATTGCAATCGTCCGTATATTTATGGTAACTCAAACTATGAGCAATTTGTCTAATGTAGGTAGAATATAAATAAAACTTAATTAGCACCTGATTCGTGTTCTGCAGGACCTCAGTTTGAAACTCACGAGGGCACTTCCGCTTGATATTTCCCACAGGGTACAAATTTTTATTAGAGTATTGCTATATACATACACACATATATATATATATATATATATATATATATATATACAGGGTGTCACAAATAAGACGGTTCAAATTAATTTTGTGGCCAAACGGTTGGTCTGAGAAAAAAATGTCAGAGGCAAATGTTGTAGGGCTTGACTTAAGCTTTCTAAATATGTCCACCATTTAACATATTCACCGCGCATGTGCGCTCGGCGCTGGATGAAATGTTTGGGTTTGCAGATTACCTCTATTATTATGCACATCATTTTAAAGGGAATTAAAAAACAAAACTATTGCTGCAAATCGCACTTCGATATCTTCTAGTGAAAGAGAAATGTCTTTTTCGGGCGTAAGACACCACGAGCAAAATCATTTTGTAAGACGGATGAACTCGGTTTGGGTAATACTGCGCGTAAAGTCGAGCAGCCATCCGAGCTTTTGTCTACACTCCCCGGAAACAATAATTATATCCACAATCTCACTGCTTTTGAACTTCATGGTTGAAAGCGAATATTAAACTAATAATGAACAAAAGCAATATAACGAACCATCATCCAATAAGGAATATCAGATCCAAAGGATTAGATAGATAACATGAATGATCAGATTAGATAGCTTTAGCTTAGGTAATCCCTAAAGAAGAATTACACTAAATACTTAAAAAAAGATGCCTTATTTTCCATTTTATTAAAGTTATTAGAAATAATATTTCTTTTAGAAGATCGACCATATTTTTTTTTGAAAGTTGAGGAAAAAATACCACAAAGTCATGTATCACACATTTTTAACCGACCTCTGTATGTTCCTACAAAAAATCGTTTTAATTTAAAACGTAAAATTTTAATCGCACGAAACTCATTTGATTTTAAAGATATCGAAGTGCGGTTTGCAGCATTAGTTTTGTCTTTCTATTCCCTTCAAAATTATGTGCATAATAATAGGGGTCATCTGTTAACCCCAACATTTAATATAGCGCCGAGCGCACATGCGCGGTAAATATGTTAAATGAGCGACAACCGTTTGGCCACAAAATTAGTTTGAGCCGTCTTATTTGGGACACCCTGTATATACATATATATATATATATATATATATATATATATATATATATATATATATATATATATGTGTGTGTATGTATAAATATATATATCATTTCCAACAAAAACGTTCATTAGAAATATGGTCCGATTCCGAATGGAAAAGCAGTTATGTCCAATTTTATGTTTTTTAGCGTAGCCATGTATTTTATTAAATAACGAAAGGATTACTCAAAAGATGTTCAAGATAATTAAATTCTGATTATGCCATCATAAAATAGACAAAATTTGCTTTAACAAAACAGTGATTTCTTTTGACAAAAGATACTTTCTGGACGTACAATACTAAATGTATACGTTTTCGTGTAAGTATTGATTCTTTAGTCCTTTGGGGGGCTCAGGAAAAAAATCGCAAGAATCGTCTGATGCATCGAGAAAAAAGTCCGTCTCGCAGGAACTGCATCATCTTAGCGCGGTTCCGTTCATATCCCTAGTCTAATTTGGAAAGATTAAAATAGAAGCAGTTATTATATTGGTTCCACCAGTCTTTATTTTTTTAAATTAATTATTATAATGGCGTGTCAACTCTTAAGGTCACTAACGCCATTCCTGTGTGTAGTAAAGTCTTGAAAGGTCTTGAAAGGTCATGATTTACGATCTTACCAGGAAGGGTCGGCTAACACTAGTCCCGCTAGTTACAAGGTCTTGAAATCTTGGAAATCTATATTTCTAACAATAAATTGTTTTTGTTATTTCACTTAACCAGTTTTATTGTGAAATACATTATCCAACTATAAGCAATTAAAAAATAACAAGGAGTAAAACAGACAAAAAGAACCGTTCGAATAAACTAAATCAATTAATATAAAGTTTTAAGCACTTATTTCCCCGAATGACATCGCCTAATTAAAACTTTCTTCAGAACTTTTTTTGTAGAGCATTTAGTAAGCTTTCAAATGGTATTCTTCCGTTTACCAAGATTCTCAACCTCTTTCGAGATATTAAGGAAAGTATACCAAGTTACCAAAACTTTTTAAGTCTGTTAATAAAATATTTTATTCTAACCCTTCCTTAACTCCAAACGTAACTAAAATTTCAACATATTAGTTTTAATGAAAGTAGAACATGCAGAAAATGTTTCAACTGAATCCCATGATTCTAAGTACCCAAACCAAAAACGGTATTCAAAAACTATTGTTCCGATTTTCTCGAAAAAGGTTAAAGCTATCGCCTTGAAAATGTTTTCATTCGTTTTCCTAGCCCAAGAAACATATAAAACGAGTACTTACAAGCTTATGAACTCAAAAACGTAAGCGTTACGATTTTTTTTGCGCGAATTTCGCCCCAAACGCCATCTTCCAGTAGGCGGATTTTGCTGGTTAACGAACTTGACCTTTCAAATTAGACGAAACATTTTTGTACCAAATTTCATCAAAATCGGACCATTCGTCTGGGAGCTACAGAGTGAACAGACAAATATATATATATATATATATATATATATATATATATATATATATATATATATTTATTTATATACATATAAAAATTTTAACCACTATCATTTTCGGTCTCTATTGGTTCTGAAACGCAAAATTTTCTAGTCGGCACTTCCGGATATCGCCATAAGATCAACCTTATAAGCGGGGTTCCTCCCTATGGGGGAGGGAGGAACCGCGCTAAAACAGAAGCGCGTTATTGGACGGCCAGAAAGTATCTTTTGTCAATGGATTCAGTAGATTAAATCACTGTGTTTTTAAAAGGAAATTTTATCTGTTTTATAATAATATAATTATTTTTATTCAATAAAAAACGACAGCGTTAAAAAAAAAAAAAAAAAAACACAGAACACTGGACATAACTGCTTTTCCCTTCGGAATTTGACCATACTTCTAATGAACTTTTTTGTTGGAAATTGTGTCCAACATCGCCTCCTCGAGTTTGGCTAATTAGGCCTGAATCACCCTGTATCTATAATTAGCGCGGTTCCTCCCTCCCCCATAGAGAGGAACCCCGCTTATAAGGTTGATACAATGAAACAATCCGGAAGTGCCGACAAGAAAATTTCGCGTTTCAGAACCCCTAGAGACCGAAAAGAACGGTGGTTCAAATTTGTATATATATATATATATATATATATATATATATATATATATATATATATGTATATATTTATATATATATATATATATATATATATATATATATATATATATATATATATTTGTCTGTTCGCTCATTTCTGGCTTCCCTGATGGTCCGATTTTGATGAAATTTGGTACAAAAATCTATCGTCCAATTTGAAAGGTCAAGTTCGTTAACCAGCAAAATCCGCCCACTGGAAGATGGCGTTTGGGGCGAAATTCGCGCAATAAAAATCGTAACGCTTACGTTTATGAGTTCATAAGCTTGTAAGTACTCGTTTTATAGGCTTCTTGGGCTAGGAAAACGAATGAAACCATTTTCAAGGCGATAGCTTTAACCGTTTCCGAGAAAATTGGAAAAATAGTTTTTGAATACCGTTTTTGGTTTGGGTACTTAGAATCAATGGATTCAGTTGAAACATTTTCTGCATGTTCTACATTCATTAAAACTAATATGTTGAAATTTTTGTTACGTTTGGAGTAAGGGTTAGAATAAAATATTTTATTAACAGACATAAACAATTTTGGTAACTTTGTATACTTTCCTTAATATCTCGAAAAAGGTTGAGAATTTTGCGAAACGTAGGACCACCATTAGAAAGATTACTAAATTCTCTACAAAAATGGTTCTAATGAAAGTTTTGATTAGGCGATGTCAATCGGAGAAATAAATGCTTAACCTTTAAAGTAATGGATTTCGCTTATTCGAACTGTTCCTTTTGTCTTTGATTTTGGTACTTAGAATTATGGGATTCAGTTGAAACATTTTCTGCATGTTCGAATTTCATTAACACTAATATGTTCAAATTTTGGTTACGTTTGGAGAAAAGAAATGGTTAGAATAAAATATTTTATTAACAGACAAGAAAAGTTTTGGGAACTTCGTATACATTCCCTAATATCTCGAAGACGGTTAGGAATATTGGTAAACGGAGGGTTACCATGCGAAAGCTTACTAAATGTTCTACAAAAAAGATTCTGAAACAATTTTTGATTAGGCTATGTCAATCGGAGAAATAAGTGATTAAACTTTGAAGTAATTGATTTCGTTCATTCGAACGGTTCATTTTGTTTGCTTTTATTCCTTGTTATTTTTTAATTGCTTAAAGTTGGATAATGTATTTGACAATAAAACAGATTAATTAAAATAAGAAAAACAATTCATTGTTAAAAATATATCAGGCTGTACCGTATGAAATGTCAGTTTTGGATTTGTCGATTTCCTTCAAATGTCTTGAAACTGTCGAGGCTCCTACTCCGAGTTCTTTGCCATATTCCCTAGTGTTTTTAATTGCTTATAGTAGTCAAATGTATTTCTCAATAAAACAGGATACGTATAATTAGAATCAATATTTTGTTTGTTAGAATTCGAAGATGCCGTATGAATATCTAGATTACAGTACTGGTGTTGATTTCGTTCTTTAGAATTATACTTGGTATTCCCTATTTTCATCTGTTACCCATAGTTTTTTATTGTTAGTAGGTTTTTCTTATTGATTATAGAATATAAATCTATTTGGCTAAACAGGATACGTAAAATTAGTGACAATATTTCGGAGATTTCTGAGCGAAATACTTTTAAGATTTTCTACCTCCACGAACTGCTTTTTTCCTCTATTTTTATCCACTAGATAGGCTTTATTTTGCATATTATTCTATATAAGTTTTATTCAGCAGGGGATTCTGATGAAATGTCGTGTTTTTGCTGTGGATTTTAAATACGATGTATCTAAGATTGCATAACATTAGCGAGTCTACATAGTTAAGAACCGACGACGGAGGATTACTTCTTGCTATGATTTAGTCTACATATGTTTATTAAGTCCTAAATCCAAAAAATAAACTTCACAACGGTTAGATACTATGAGCGAATATGTCGGTTCAATGCCCGTAGGAACAAGGGGCCGCAGGAAATTTACCTGCTCAGAGTTAATCCTCAAGAGCTGTAAATATACCCCAGGTATCTGCCGACACAAATACAAAGCCTAGGCGGAGAGCACCCCAAAAACACAGATCCAAACATAGGTTATATACTAAATATTCATAAAGATTACTTAGTTGTAAACCAATTCATCAATTAGCAATCAATAGTTTTCAACAAAGGTTATATACTAAATATTGATAAAAAGTATTTAATTAGAAAAAAAACAATATTCCACAACACTTGTTTTTGGTCCATTTGTGTCTACTCCATAGACTTAATTAGGTATATTATTCTATTGTAGTTGGGCAACTAAACTTTGTTTTATTTTGTTAAATAAAGGTTTTTTTCTTGACTTGTTATTCGTCAAGACTTTTATTTGTCCTTGTGTGTTTACTAGATAGGTTTTATTCGGCATATTATTCTATATAGGCTATATTAGGCAGAGTATTCTACTCAATCTTGTGTACTTCTTCTTGATCCTTCTGTACATGGGCGTATATAAAAACAATTTCGGGGGGGGGCTGAGACCATTTCCAGGGTATGGAATACAAAATATTTAGAGCTTGGAATAGTTTTAGGCAACTAAAACGCTATTACACGTAACATAAAATATGTTTTATGAACTAAGTGATCTTATTTAATTTATTTTTAAGGGTTTTACGAGAAGTTTTTATCATCAATTCAAAATTTCGGGAGAGGCTGCAGCCCCCTCAGCCCCCCCTCATATACGCCCATGCTTCTGTATCCTCTAGAAAGACTTTATTAGGCATATTTTGTATTGATTTATAGAGCTTTGCTTTAGAATGAGAGCTAGATTCTGTAATTTCCGCTTCTGTGTAAAAGTTAGCTACTGTAGGTGTCCATGACGCCTTAATATCACTTTTATTCGAGATGTTCGAGAGGATTTTGACAATTTTCACGAGATATATAAAAAAAAAATAAGTTTATTTCTTTTCTAAGCTTATCAAATGGCACTAGGGACATGAACGGAACCGCGCTAAGATGCTGCAGTTCCTGCGAGTCGGACTTTTTTGTATTGGAATTTGTTGTTGCTAGTAATGTTTTATTATTTTCAAGGCCAACAGTGTGATCGTTGGACATTTAGTTAATTGAAAAAAATAGTGGAATTTGTTATATTCATGATGATTTCTGCATATCCCGAAAAAAGCCACCAGGGCCCAGAGGTGCAGGTTTCATTCTCTCCCATATGACACACTAAGGAGATGGGTGTGTCTTGACACGGCTCCGACCCTAGAACGACGGTACGAGAAGAGAAGTGCACTAGAAGATTTTATCTCTTGGTACCGTCGCACAGTGGAACCAAACACCCGATAATGAACTAAACCCTGAAGGTACTTGAATCTTTCTGATTTCGGCATCATTTTAGCGCGGTTCCTCCCTCCCCCATTGGGAGGAACCCCACTTATAAGTTTGATCTCATGAAACAATCCGGAAGTGCCGACTAGAAAATCGCGCGTTTCAGAACCTCTAGAGACCGAAAATAACGGTGGTTCAAATTTGTGTATATATATATATTTTTGTCTGTTCGCGGATTTCTGGCCTCCCTAATGGTCCGATTTTGATGAAATTTGGTACAAAAATCTGTCGTCCACTTTGAAAGGTCAAGTTCGTTAACCAGCAAAATCCGCCCACTGGAAGATGGCGTTTGGGGCGAAATTCGCGCAAAAAAATCGTAACGCTTACGTTTTTGAGTTCATAAGCTTGTAAGTACTCTTTTTATAGGTTTCTTTGGCTAGGAAAACGAAAGAAACCATTTTCAAGGCAATAGCTTTAACCGTTTTTGAGAAAATAGTTTTTGGTTTGGGTACTTAGAATCATGGGATTCAGTTGAAACATTTTCTGCATGTTCTACTTTCATTAAAACTAATATGTTAAAATTTTTGTTACGTTTGGAGTTAAGGAAGGGTTAGAATAAAATATTTTATGAACAGACATGAAAAGTTTTGGGAACTTCGTATACTTTCATTAATATCTCGAACACGGTTGGGAAATCGTGGTAAGTGGATAGAAACTATTTGAAAGCTTACTAAATTCTCCAAAAAAAAAGATTCTAAAACTATTTTTGATTAGGTTATGTCAATAGGAGAAATAAGTGCTTAAAACTTCAAATACGTCTGTATTGCTCTTATGAACGGGTTTTTGTCGTTCTTTTTTGTAATTTTTGTCTCTCTCCCTTGGTTTTTTATTGATTTTTATTTTTGTAATTTCTTATTTTGGGAAAATGTATTTGTGTGTAAAACAGGATAAAACTTAGTTAGTTAGTTTCGTTTATTTAAACGGATCTATTCGTGTGTTTCCCGCAGTTTTGTTTTCACTGCTCGTTATTTTTGTAATTTCTTATAGCAGTCAAATGTATTTGTGATTTGTGTTGAAGCAATATTTTGTTTGTTGGAATTCGAACATGCCGTATGAATATCTAGATTACAGTACTGGTGTTGATTTCGTTCTTTAGAATTGATCTTGGTATTCCCTATTTTCATCTGTTAACCATAGTTTTTTATTGCTAGTAGTTTTTTCTTATTGATTGTAGAATATAAATCTATTTGGTTATAAAACAGGATACGTAAAATTAGTAAGAATATTTCGGAGATTTCTGAGCGAAATGCCTTGTAAGATTTTCTACCATCACGAACGGCGTTTTTCCTCTATTTTTATCCACTACATAGGCTTTATTTGGCATATTATTCTATATATGTTTTATTAAGCAGGGGATTCTGATGAATGTCGTCTTTTTGCTGTGGATTTTAATTACGATGTATCTAAGATTGGGTAACATTAGCGAGTCTTCATAGTTAAGAACCGACGACGGAGGTAGACTTATTGCTCTGATTTAGTCTACATATGTATTAAGTCCTAAATCCAAAAAATAAACTTCACAACGGTTAGGTACTATGAGCGAATAGAGAGTCGGTTCAGTGCCCGTAGAAACAGAAGGTCCGCAGGAAATTTACCTGCTTGGAGTTAATCCTCAAGAGTTGTAAATATACCCCAGGTATCTGCTGACACAAATACAAAGCCTAGCTATGGTACAGAGAGCAACTTAATGATATCATTCACCAAAACTTCTTAAGCTATACTAGATTCTGAAATAACAGTTCCAAACATAGGTTAAATACTAAATATTCATAAAGACTACTTAGTTGTAACCCGATTCATCAATTAGCAATCAATAGTTATCAACACAGGTTATATACTAAATATTGGTATTGAATTAGAAAAAAAAAACAAGATTCCTCAAGACTTCTTTTTGGTCCATTTGTATCTACTCCTTAGACTTAATTAGGTATATTATTCCATATCTTGACTTGTTATTCGTCAAGACTTGTTATTTGTCCTTCTGTATCTACAAGATAGGCTTTATTCGGCATATTATTCTATATAGGCTATATTAGGCAAGGTATTCTACTCAATCTTTCTTGTACTTCTTCTTGATCCTTTTGTATCCACTAGAAAGGCTTTATTAGGCATATTTTGTATTGATTTATAGAGCTTTGCTTTAGAAAGAGAGCCGGATTATGTAATTTCCGCTTCTGTGTATAAGTTAACTACTGTCGGTGTCCCTGTCGCCTTAATATCACTTTTATTCAAGATGTTCGAGAGGATTTCGACAATTTTCACGAGATATATAAAAAAAATAAGTTTATTTCTTTTCTAGGCTTTTCAAATGACACTAGGGATATGAACGGAACCGCGCTAAGATGATGCAGTTCCTGCGAGTCGGACTTTTTGAAGATGTGCTGAGTCGAAAATGAGAACTCAATGGATCGAGTGACGTATAATTCCAAATGTATTTTTGAGTGCTGACTCAAAAAAAGTACCAACCAATGTGAGGCTGAGAATTGTCTTCAACGAATACCTCTTTGGTTTTAATATGTGCATTTACAACAAAGAAATATAACAATTCCACACAAGATAGATGGTAGATCTCATTGTTAATGATCAGTTACTCACTAAACTAAAAAACAGTGATTTCTATTGACAAAAGATACTATCTGGACGTCCAATACTAAATGTAGACGTTATCGTGTAAGTATTGAATCTGTAGACCGTTAGGGGGCTGTGGAAAAAAAATCGAAGGAATCCTCTGATTCATCGAGAAAAACAGAGGCGCGTGATTGGACGTCCAGAAAGTATCTTCTGTCATTATGAAATTACGTTTTTCATAAAATTGTTACAAGAAGACTTTACACATTTATTTTAAGACGTGTACTAATGCGGTGATGAAATTTATAGTATAGCACTTTAGGTAAAATTATTCCAAATTTGACTAGGTATTTATCTGAATTAACTAAATATTGAACGATCACGCTTTAGGCCTTGAAAACATTTCTGACAAAAATTCTCAAATACAAAATTAGATTGACATATATTCAAATAAAAATTCGTACTCTGGGTGAAATATCAAGCGGAATTACTTATATTAATATTGAGAGCAGAAGGTTCAGAAGAAGATTTTATTCAAAGTATCTTTATCAAAGACTAAATCTCTTTTTACTTCTATATTATACCTTTGAAAATTCTCCATCCTATTGATCTAATATATTTTATAAGTTAAAGTATAACTCTTTTCAGGCACACCTTTAGTTTAAGAATAAAGAATCTTCCTTTTTTTTAAGTTCAATCAAGTAAACATGTAAATTCAAATTGATCTGAAATCCTTTCGTTTAGAAGAGATCGTTGACCGTAGATATTGAGTAGTTTTAGAACGTCGGTGTTCTGTCTATGCTAAATAAAACCACATCTTAGTACAAAACAGAGTCCGTTTTTTTTGGTCGACGTTTCGGCTTGAGGTTCAAGCCTTCTTCAGGTCTATGGAGAACAGTGAGAACAGTCCCGTATGATTGAGGGTACATCTCTGAAATCCTTTCGTTCATTACGTAGTAGGGGAAGGTGTTGTACCTCTGACCATATTGTACCTTTGACCACCTAGGCTGTGGCGCTATGTAGCATTATTTGATTAAGTTTAATGTAATCAGGGTTTAGCGCCTTCACTAGAGGGCTGGTGTAACCTACTTTGGATTATTCAAGTCAAGGAGGATTCTTGCAAAAAATACTTATCCATTTCTATCATAAAAATATAAGTAATTTATTGATAATGTTTAGCCTAATAATGTTTTTTGTGTTATGTCTTTGTTGATAGAAATCATATGAAATAGTAGCTATTACATTTAGGAAATATAGTATACCTTGTAAAAATTATTAATATTAATAGCGTGCTTTTTAATTTTCACTATCATGGTGTTGTACTTCTTACCACGATTAGTTGTTGTTACTTTGACCAAGTCAAAGATACAGCACTCCTGATTGATTTTTCTCATTTAACTTTTATAACTTTGGTTTAATGTTCTTCTGCTACAACTGTTAAAAAATTAGTTCATTTTTTTTTCTTTAAACTGACTTTATCAACTCTCAGTGTAGCAGTTTAAACCTATCTCCTTCTCGAAACGAAATGGGGATTCATGGTACTCTCTGTGATATACTTGGAGACGACCATGAGTTAACCCAGTGAGCGTTGAATTTCTTGAGAGCTACCAATCTCTATTATAAAATATAATTACTTTAGTTACGGATAAATATATAATGTAATTTGGACGCATGAAATGCATTGTTTAACTCTGGATTTCTATATCTATGTATTTGTATATTTGTGAAAATATATGTTTTATAATTACAGTTCATTATCTTTTTGTTTCTGTTATACTTATTTGTGTGTGTATGCATGTGTATGTATGTGTGCGCGTTTGTGTACATGTGTATATGTATGTGTGTGTATGTGTGTATGTTTATGTGTATATATATGTGTGTGTGTGTGTGTATACATATAATGCATGCGTTCGTTTGTGTAAGTGTATGTATTTAAGCGGGTCTATGTACAAAAATAATTTTTGTTGTATTACCTGATTCCTGCATTGAATTTACATTTTGTTAATTATTACATTTCATTAAATTAAATAGGCAACAATGACCCGCGTGGTTGAATTGCCTTTAAAAAAAAAAAAAAAAAAAAAAAAAAAAAAAAAAAAAAAAAAAAAAAAAAAAAAAAAAAAAAAAACTAATTTCCCTTATCGTTCGTTCACCTGAAGTTTTAAGGCCTCATCTAAAGGCGTAGGCAAGTGAAATGTCAAATAGGGGCCGGCCTAAAGGAAAACCTCGTATCCTGACAAATATTCCTGAAAAGCTAATTATTGAAGCTGAAAAGAAAAAGAAGATAAAAATTTGTATGATATTTATATAGAAGGCATTGTGGCTTCCATACCTTAATATTGCTAGTGGATTTGCAAACAGCTGATCCTAAAGACTTAAGAGAACATTCAGTCATGATATGGTCTTTGTTGCAGGAGGTTCGATTCTACAGTTAATTAAGCTGTAAACATAGAATTGATTTTGCTCCTGATGATGCGTCCAATATGCCTAAAACTAATAGATAATATGTAGAATGGAGTACTCGTAGAATTATTTTTTATTAATTGTCCTTATGTCAATTTGTTATTGGTGCTGACATTTTGGATCACAAAAAACATTGAAGTTTTAGTGATGTTACTAAAAAATGAATAAATAAAAAGAACAGTGCATTTCTGAAAAAAATATTTTTTGTAAATATACTAAATAAGTTATGCATATATATATGTGTGTGTGTTATATTGGTGTTATTTTCATCGCTGGGAATAATACTTTTCGATGGAACGGTTTTATTCTCCAGTGTTATTTTGCTCTCCTACTTCTTCCTGCTATATGCTGGAGAAAGAAGCCGTCCCATCCAATATATATATATATATATATATACATATAGTTTTTCCACAATTTATGTAAATGTTTTTAATTTTATATTATTGTTATTTTATTGTTGATATTAGGCAACTTCAACGAGGATAGTAGGTGGAATCTGGTGGTTCTTCACCCTGATTATAATCTCTTCGTACACGGCGAACCTCGCAGCTTTCCTGACGGTGGAGAGGATGATAACGCCGATAGAAAGTGCTGCGGATCTGTCTGAGCAGACGGACATTGCTTACGGCACTTTGGATGGTGGTTCTACCATGACATTCTTCAGGGTGAGTATTGCTTTCAAGATGACCAGTTTCATTATTTATTTTATAATATTTATATTTTATACGAACTCATTTACTCCGGTAATAAACAGTACAGGCCTTTCTGGAAGAAAGAACCAGTTAAGCCGAAACACGAAGGCTCATGTCACAAGATAACATGTTCGTGTCTAGAAATCCATATCAGTTCAGCTAAAAGGCCGTTGCATAGAAAGGCGCTCACATTCCTCAGAAAAGTGGTAGCTGCATTTCTGCATAGCCTGCTTAAAATAACCTACATACATGTAAAAAAAACATAATTCTAATGAAAAGCTGGCTTCTTTATTAATTTGTATTACATTTCTTCCGGAGTAAACCCCAACTTTTATTGGACGGGTTTTGATTTATTTTACAACACACGTTTCTCATTAGTGTGTCATTTGCCGAGTTTCGTTGCAAGGAAGTACAAATAACGTCTGAGTAAGTTTAGTTTTACAAGACATATCTCTCTTTAGATACAGAGTTTCTCTGTATATCTCTGTCGTATATAGAGTTTAATAGCAAAATAACAACATTATGGCCGTTATGGGAAAATTAGTAATTTATGGCCGCTATCGTGTTAACAAACACACACACGCATATATATATATATATACACACACACACACACTTACATTTTAACTGGGTTCATTTTGTTAGGTTCTATGAAGATTTGAAGAAATGTTTGATCTCAGAAATTCATTCATTACTGGAACCTCAATAACTTAATTCCTTCGGAAAGTCATAACAACCCTCTTGGAAGCTAAAAATTTACTTTTAAAATATAAACAAACATCCTAAGCTTTAAGATTAGCTCTTAGAAACGAAGGAGCAGAATCCTTTAGTAAACTGGTAGACGTTATGAAATTGTAAGAAAGATTACCGCATATTTATTTTTTGGTTCTTGATAACCCCAACTTCTCGATCGGTTGGGAATATTGTGTTCGAAGATAAATATCCTGATAGAAACAAAACTTCGGCAAATAAAAAACAGTCAGGAATCCCCGATATTACAAATGAATTCAATATAATATAATAACCTTTAGGCAAATAAATCCACTTGCTTTCCCACATATTGAAATAAAATAGATTCTATGGTTGAGCATTGGAAATGGAACTGGGATTTCTAAAGCCACCCCCATCCCTTGAAGAGTTATCCGTCGAATCCTAATGAAGGCTAAACCTCCCTAACCATCGCTAATTGTAACGACTCATTATATCTACTCTAGAGAACCACTCGGATAAACCAAGCTCACAACCGCAAAGCCTTCATCAGCTTCAGGAAAAACTCTTTATTAGAACCATTTACTATCTTGTTAGCTCCACTTGTCTAACGTTGAATGCATCTTAACGAGGATAATAGGACGAGTTTCACTCCAGCGTATTTTCTTATAATTGCTCTGACATTATGATGCGTACATATAAATAATTATGTGTGTAAGGCTGCTAAACAAGTTAATTATTGTCCTGGAGTGAATGAACTTTACAAGTGCATTGACTTATAGACGTTTACTCATTAAATATATACGAGTATAGTAATCTCTAATTATTTTATTTAACAATCATTCTATGGCCTTTCCATTAAAAAAAGTTTCAATGGGATAATTAAGATAAGAAAGGAAAAACTATTTCAACAAATATAGAAAAATATGTTGTGAGTGAGAATTTCTGAGAATAAAGCCACACCCTTAATGAACCGGTTTGCCTTATTTGCACGATACCTCATTAGTTTTGCATTGTATATAATTGATTTTGGTGCAGAAAACCAAAATTATGCTATTATTTTACACGGCACACTCATGTATGTATACTAAAACATATTTCAACAAATCATTTTTTATTTTTATGGCATGTCAACCTTCCGAATAATTAATCTAAACAGTAGATATTCTTTGATGATTATCCATATTACTCGCGAAATCCTGGTAAACAGACGACTAATAACACTGGCAAGCAAAGATAATTATTTCTGTTTATTTCTAAAGAAGATTTGCTTGTGAAACGAAGATACCTCTTCAGGATTTTACCTCATTCGCAAAATTCATTGCGCCATCAATTAATCTTTCAAAAATGCAAAATTACCTTATTTTTATTTAATTAAATTTTGGTGTCCATTTATTAAAGACGACGAACTTTAGGACGGGTTATCTTTAGATTAGCACCCTTTTCTAGCCCGGATAGGGCTAATGCCTTTTCTTCTTAAAAAAAAAGCCACAACACCTAGTGGGAATTGAACCCTCTAGCCTTGGCACGGAGTGTTAAGTGCTCACTACATTACTTTAAGGCTAAAGACACACACAGCGGTTTCGGCCGTGTCGAAATTAAATTAAATTAGATTAAACGAAAAAGGCCTGAAACTTTTCTCAAAATTATTCTTTTTAAATGACGAATTTTAAACGGATGTTTAGGTATATATAATACTTTCTAATGGATTATTCCTTTCCAAGCCTTTAAATTTAACACTATTCCCTATATAAAACAATAAAATTATTATTATAAAATTGTGACCCTTTTTTCCTTCAATATATCATGCATATATAAAACTCGTCAACTTCACTTTATATGCTTCATTTTATTTTATGCTCTACATGTTTCGCGTCCCTTGACGCCTCTTCAGGAGCAACTTAATTACATATACATAAATTTAGCCTTAGCTACGGAAGACCTTCCACAGGTAGGGCCACGTCCATACTAATACAATGACGTTAAAATGGCTGTTCTCCATCAGCTGATTCAGATCGATCCTGGCTTATATCGATTCCAGAGAAAGCTTTTGTCATACAACTGTTTTTTTTTCCTATTTTTAATTATATGTATATTTTCTTTTATTTTTATTTTTTTTATATTTTCTTTAAAAGAAAAATAAAAATAAAAGAAAATATACATATAATTAAAAAAAAAAAAAAAAAAAAAAAAAAAAAAAAAAAAAAACTAAATAAAAAAAACGGAGATAAAATATTTAAACAATATATTTTTTAATATACTCGACGGTAATTAGGAATATTGATATCATTCGTCGTTGTATTTTAACTTTACGTTGTATGACAAAAGCTTTCTCTGGAATCGATATAAGCCAGGATCGATCTGAATCAGCTGATAGAGAACAGCCATATTAACGTCATTGTATTAGTATGGACGTGAATGTATGTAGATGTAATTAAGTTGCTCCTGAAGAGGCATCAAGAGACGCGAAACATGTAGAGCATAAAAGCATGTGAAGTGAAGTTTACGAGTTTTATATATGCATGACCTTCCGCCTATTCAAATAATATATTGAACAATAAAATTAAAATCAGAAGTGACAAATTGACAGCGCTTAAATTCAGAAGTGATCGTCTAAAGCCATTTATAAACAGTTTATACTCCCTAATAAACTTAAGTCGAATATCTGTTTTCCAAATTGAAGAAATTTATGTTCACAAACTCGATAGCTTGGCTCTGAGTGAAACTCGCAGTTAACTGTAATTAACAGCGGTTGATTTATATGCCGATGAATCTTCTCCCATTTTGTAGTTTGAATAGATTTGCTGAAAGATAAATTATTTCAAGATAATATATGGAATACACGTATTTAATCTAGATAACTCGAGAAGACTGCGGTAAATGTAGCGTGAAATTTGTCATTTGACTCGCGGCCCATTTATTTCTTCAGGGCTATTAAGATATTTCATATCAGAATGTGAAGCGGCGAGTGGAAATAACTAAGTCTGCAGAAACAGTTTCTGCTTAGAAGAAACATTTCCATGTACTTGCTATTATTATTTCATTTCCACGTATTCTTCATTTTATTTCATCCTTTCTCTTTAGACAAAATTATTCATTAAAACATTTAAATATTTTGTTGCGTAAAACTACTAGTGTATATTTAATGAAGCAGGTGGTCAAACTTCAATGCCTACACAACATTCTTCATTATTTCTTTGGTTTGCTCTACAAGTTTCTAGTATTTTTGACGCATCTTCAGGAGCACTTGAAATAATATAACATTACAGCCTTCACCTTCGAGAACCTTCCGTAGGCAAGGCCACGTCTAGAGGAAAATAAAGGAATATTGAAGAATGTTGTGTAGTCATTGAAGTATCCTCTTCTTACACATTAAATACTTTGTGAAAAGGAAGGACAGCTTATACTATGAAAACTACTAATTAGGCTCCCCCCAAAAATAAACATTGCTGCGGCTTATAAGATATGTTTGCTACACTCCGCTTCTAGCATATATATTTGTCATATTCTTATTACTTTTTTACAATAGTTCTTGGAATTTTCCCAATCAATTTTTCAGGTCATTTTTGAAATTTTAATTTATTTTTATATAAAATGTTTCATCCTTTTATAAGGGATTTTCCTTCTCATTTCAGTTTGCTCTACTAAAGTCTTTGTTCCGGTGGCGTTATCTTGCACCAGTTCGCCAATTTTGTCGACTATTGCATTTTCTTCTTTCTGATTAGATACCTCACTTGTCTAAAAACACATAATATGCCTAGTATGTATTCAGGGTGGTCCCGATGGAAATCGTCATACTTAGGGGTGTGTACGACGACTAAAGTGTATTTGAATGCCACCAAGGAGAAATTTTTACTTGCATTATTTCCCTAGATATAGGCGTTTCCGTGTCTTTTGTCTATTCGCTAGTTTTTGACCATTTGAGGGCTATTTTTCATTTACGCCATAAGGAAAACTTAATTCTGATGAAATTTTCAAATTCGGCATCAAATTTCCTATAAGATCTCATGTACCTTGTGCAAGGATTTCTCAAACCAAATTTACAGCAGCCACCCAAACATACTCCCAGACAGTTTCCGGATGAATCTGGACAACTTTTGGCCACTTCCGGTTTCACTTCCGGGTTCTCAAAATGGCTTCTGGGTCACCAAAATTGCTCCCGGACAGTTTCCGGATGAATCCGGACAACTTCGGACCACTTCCGGTTTCACTTCCGGTTGCTTACAATACTTTCGGGTCACTGCTGGTTCACCTCCGGTCTATCATGAGTGCCTGGAAGGCCCTGGGGTACTTCCGGAAACGACCCAGGGATGAATATAGGACCGGAAGTAACCTAGATTAAGGAGTGTCAGGGTGTGCCATTGTCTGTGAGGGACCGGAAGTAAGCCAGATAGAACAGGAGTTACCCAGTGATAGGCATGAGTCGACCGGAAGTAACCGAAATTGACATTCATGTGATCGGAAATCCTGTAGATTGAAGCGGAAGTGGAACAGGAGAGAGGTTGCTCAGGGCAGACCGGAAGTGAACTTTGAGATGACAAAATGTTGTAACTATAGCTTAAGCTATTAGCAATTACGATATTTCATAAATAGATTAGCGCTGGCTTTCTACAGTTTCGCTAAATTAGCGGAGAGGTATCAGCTTTTAGCGCGCGCTAACGTTTGCCCAACTCTGCTCTGAATGGGTGAATTGTGTTCAATTAGAACAAAACAAAAAATAATAAGGAAAACATTTTGGCTATCAATAATTAACTCATTGGAACATTGTAAAAAAAAAGAAAAAAAAGAAAAAAAAGAAAAAAAAAAAATTAAAGGATATTTTAAAAATGTCATCATAATTAAATTTTTCGTATGACGTGAACGACAAATAGAGCACAAATGGTCAAAAACTAGCGAAGAGACAAAAAACACGGAAACGCCTATATGTAGGGAAACAATGCAAGGTAACATTTTTCTTTGGGGGCATTCAACTACACTTTAGTGGGCGTACACACCCCACAAGTATGGCGATTTCCTTCGGGACCACCCTGTACAATCTGTCTATTGATTTAGATCCATCTATGTGGCTAAATGTGTTTTAGATGAGATATCTGGGAAAGGAACAGAGCACGTTATGACAGAGGGGTATAATTAGCGTCTGACTGAAGGTTCTTGGCCCATTACCCTTAAGTCGGTTAAGTCTGCTTAAGCCGGATCCTAATTCAACTAAGACCTCCTAAGCTATTGTTTAGACGAAGGGATACCACCTCGAGCGGTATCCAGTCTTGGTCATTTTCGCATTTGCATAATTTATCTATTCAAGGGTGGGAGGGGGCAATGAATTCCTGGCCGATCAAATTTTCATCCTATACACCGATCATTTTCTACAAAATGTATTGAAATGAAGAAGTGATAGTTAAATTAATGATAATAAGACATAGTTATAAAATGTACGTCACGGGAGAGCTGCATAAGTAAGCACATTTCTCAGCAAGGTGGGTAAACAATGTGCTTAAAATAACATAAATATAGTTATTATTATTTATGTAATCACTCTTCCACAACTTATATTGTTAACAGTTAAACGGTTAAATTTTAACAATTAATTGGAGACAATATTCAAAGATTCGAATATTATTTTTTTTTTTGTTTTTCCTTTTACAATACAATGTTTGTTGTACCTGATGCTTCGAGGCTTAAAGAACAGAAACTTTGTTAAAGCTTTGCTTCTAATTAGCTATTTTTTTTTTATTATGACTTCAATGATTTACACAACCCGCCACATCGCGTCACAGAAGGTACCAAGAGAAAAAGATCACCTGAGATAACATGTTCTTGTAGGAAGGCCTCGGCAAGCCTCCAATAATTTGTTTTTGTTTTTTTTTCTTTCTTGAATAACAGTTGATTATAGAATAATTTTAGGCTATAGACGGTTTCATAAAAATTATATACATATATATCTTTATAGTCTTAAGCACATGGAACGCGTTTCCTTCATTTTCACTTTTAAATGTTTCTAAAAAATTAATATTTGAAAATGAAAGCACTGACTAAATAACCGAATCTCAATACCTAGCCCAAAAATTGATTATTCGACGTCGCCCTTCTCCTGGGTTCTGAACTGCGCTGAGTAATCCTCATTCATCAACCAAAATATTCAGGATTATAATTTCTTAAGACCAATTAACGTTTCGACTTATTTTTTTATATGCTTTGATTAATCATAAATTTTGTCTTCACCCGGAGGCCTTCTAATTGAAAGAATTTCTGAAATTACTATATAATCGTCTGTGGCGGCTCGTCCTTAAAGATTGATGGGACAAGAACAGGCGGTGTTATGATGGATGATAGCGAGAACACCCAAAGCCCAAAGCTCCACCATACAAAGTGCTAACAAAATGGCCAAATACCATACCCATAATCCGATCTTATACTTTTAGCGCGGTTCCTCCCTCCCCCATAGGGAGGAACCCCGCTTATAGGGTTGATACAATGAAACAATCCGGAAGTGCCGACTAGAAACTTTCGCGTTTCAGAACCCCTAGAGACCGAAAATAACGGTGGTTCAAATTTGTATATATATATATATATATATATATATATATATATATATATATATTTATATATATATATATATATATATATATATATATATACATATATATATATATTTGTCTGTTCGCTCTCTAAATAGAAGACGAATGGTCCGATTTTGATGAAATTTGGTACAAAAATCCTTCGTCCAATTTGAAAGGTCAAGTTCGTTAACCAGCAAAATCCGCCTACTGGAAGATGGCGTTTGGGGCGAAATTCGCGCAAAAAAAATCGTAACGCTTACGTTTTTGAGTTCATAAGCTTCTAAGTACTCGTTTTATATGACTCCTGGGCTAGGAAAACGAATGAAACCATTTTCAAGGCGATAGCTTTAACCGTTTTCGAGAAAATTGGAAAAATATTTTTTGAATACCGTTTTTGGTTTGGGTACTTAGAATCATGGGATTCAGTTGAAACATTTTCTGCATGTTCTACTTTCATCAAAACTAATATGTTGAAATTTTGGTTACGTTTGGAGTTAAGGAAGGGTTAGAATAAAATATTTTATTAACAGACATAAAAAGTTTTAGTAACTTTGTTTACTTTCCTTAATATCTCGAAAAAGGTTGAGAATCTTGTGAAACGGAAGAATACCATTAGAAAGCTTATTAAATGCTCTAAAAAAAAGGTTCTAATGAAAGTTTTGATTAGGCGATGTCAATCGGAGAAATAAGAGCTTAAAACTTTAAAGTAATTGATTTCGCTTATTTGAACTGTTCTTTTTGTCTGTTTTTTATTCCTTGTTATTTTTTAATTGCTTATTGTTGGATAATGTATTTGAAGATAAAAAAGGTTAAGAAAAATAAGAAAAACAATTTAATGTTAGAAATATGGATTTCCAAGATATATAGCTTTTCAACTGCCTAGCGTCCTTCCTAGGGAGGGTTCTTTGTCTTTGATTTTGGTACTTAGAATTATGGGATACAGTTGAAACATTTTCTGCATGTTCGAGTTTCATCAACACTAATATGTTGAAATTTTTGTTACGTTTAGAGTAAAGGAAGGGTTAGAATTAAATATTTTATTAACAGACAAAAAAAGTTTTGGTAACTTTGTATAATTTCGTTAGTATTTCGAAAACCGTCGACAATCTTGTGAAGCGGAAGATTACCATTCGGAAGCTTACTAAATGCTCTACAAAAAAGGTTCTGAAGAAAGTTTTAATTAGGCGATGTCAATCGGAGAAAAAAGTGCTTAAAGCTTTAAATTAATTGATTTCGTTTTTTTCAATGGTTCTTTTTGTCTGTTTTATTTCTTGTTATTTTTTAATTGCTTATAGTTGGATAATGTATTTGACAATAAAACTGGTTAAGTAAAATAACAAAAACAATTTATTGTTAGAAATATAGATTTCCAAGATTCCAAGACCTTGTCACTAGCGGGTCTGTTTCTAGTGTAGCGGACCCTTCCAGGTAAGATTGTAAATCATGTATGTCACCTTTCAAGACTTTACTACTCACAGGAATGGCGTTAGTGACCTTAAGGGTTGACACGCCATTATAATAATTAATTTAAAAAAAAAGACTGGTGGAACCAAAATAATAACTGCTTCTATTTTAATCTTTCCAAATTAGACTAGGGATATGAACGGAACCGCGCTAAGATGATGCAGTCCTGCGAGACGGACTTTTCTATTCTTCCTACCTTAGTCAATGTTCTAGGAGTACATTTAATGAAGTAACATAAGTACAAATAGTGTCCCTTCCCCCCAATGATTTAATGATACAAAAAGGAAAATGTAAAATTGTATGCTATAGGCGGTTTCATATAAATCTATTATATAAAAATGAATCGCTAAATGTGTTGGTAAGCGCAAATCTCGAGAACAACTGAACCCATTTCGCTAATTCTTTTTTATAATATTCCTTGAAGTACGAGGATGGTTCTTACGGAGAGAAAAATTTAAAAAATTGCCTGAAAAAGTCTAAAAACAACACTTTTCTGGTCTTTTTCACTTCCTTAACACAAATTCATTTTTAAATAAAAGCATATGTTCTCAATTATAATATTTTTAACAGTTAACGTATTAGGTTATTTGTGTATAAGCAAAAAAAATTAAATAAATAAGAACAAGTAATCACTAGGTGACAATAGAATCACATGTTAATAATAATAATGCAATGTAAATTAATTTATATTTACGTTAACGAAGTAAAAAGGACCCCACTTTTCTACATTCCCAAACAAAAGATTCGTAATAATACTTAAAGGTCAATTAGAACTTTAATACCATACCATAAAGTTTAAGTGTTAGTGGAGAGGTTCTGGGCAGGAAAAACAATTGAGTGACATTAGTATCGTGTAAATATTAATGTCAATATTTGTCAAATTTTATTCGATGGTAACATTACTCAAAAACAAAATTTGTTAAAATGTAAATTGTCTGTGGTAAAATATCACTTGAAATTTAAACATCTCTTTGCTGTGCATCTAAAATATTACTAAATCTAAAAGCCACAAATTTCTAAAAAATTACTAAAGTGTTGTGTGTTTGTGACTTACTAAATACGCCTCCTATAAGGCGGCGGACAAATTTAGGCAGAACAACCCGAAATTCAAAGAATGAAAAAAAAGAAATTAATTATCAATCTAATTGTTCGGCCGAGGAATGTGAAAATCTCAATGAACGTGAAGATCGCAATGAACGTGAAGATCGCAATGAACGTGAAGATCGCAATGAACGTGAAAGAATTCTGTTAAGACAGACCCGTGAAGCGCGACATTCGACTAATAATGGTGCAAGTTTGAATCGAGCTGCTGTGAATTCATTACAGTGCCTACAACTGTGTTGCTATTGGACCTATGAACTCAGTTTGACTATAAACAAATCCCAGGGGCAGTCATTAAGTGTTTGTGGTATTAATCTAGAAAACCCATGTTTCTCGCATGGTCAATTGTATGTTGCCTGTTTCCGTGTTGGAAAACCATCTGCTCTGTTTGTTTACGTGTCAGGTAATGAAACAAAAAATATCATGTACCATTAAGTACTACTATAAAAATGAAACTTAATTTAGAATAAGTAAAAATAAAATTAAATATTGTAATTTTCATTGTGATTTTTAGTGACTATTAAAATAATTTTAAGGGTTTTATAATTTTTATTTTTTGACAAAATGTAATTATTGACTTATTAAGTTTTTTTTTTATCTTTCTAGTTGACCCGTTGTCCCAAATAGCAGAATAAGTATTAAAAGAAAAAAAAATTAAAGAATCGACTATTAGGCGGTACGAAGTTCGCTGGGTCAGCAAGTTATAAATAAATTCAGAACGTAGATGTTGTCAGGGTTTAGTCTTGTGTTTAATAATACAACATTTTATAAATAACAAAAGTGTTTTATTTTCCGACGTTTTAGCCTGAGATTCAAGTCTTCATCAGGGCTGTAAACAACAATGAACAGCGTTAATAGTAATAATAATAATTTTATATATAGAAGGGATAAGAAAGAAAAAAGTAGACACAAAGGAAGAATAATATTGACAGATGTTAAATATTTGCTACAATAATTAAATAGCACATATTTAACATCTGTCAATATTACTCTTCCTTTGTGTACATTTATTTCTAATTCTTAGTGATTTCATTAAATCTAGATTAATACAGATTTAGATTGATACTGCGCAGTTCAGAACCCAGGAGGAGGGCGAACTAGAAAAATCAATTTTTGGGGTAGGTATTGAGAATCGGTTATTTAATCCCTGTGCTGCTCAATAAACATGACGGTATGCGTATTCAGTGGCTTCATTTTCAAATATTAATTTATTAGAAACCTTGAAAAGTGAAAACGAAGGAAACGCGTTCCAAGTTGTTAGGACTATATATATATTCATGTAAGGTCACTAAAATCTAAATTTAAATAGGTGAACTTTCCTTGAAAATTATAAAACGTTATTTTTAGAAAATTTATAGAAACTTGAAAAATAGCAGTATCTCAAGGAACGATTGCAAGAAAATAATACACACACGGTAGGCGAAATTTGCTGAAAATAATATTTACTAAATTCCTATGAGTAAAAAAGAAAAAAAAGTTATCTAAAAAGCTCACTGTTCTAAAGCGTAATACAAATGTTAAATGGTAAAGTGGTCACCCGTCGGTCGGGGGCAGGGAGCACCGGGTGATTTGGGGGCTATGGAAAACCAACAACCTAGGATTTGGAATGGTTAACAAACTAAAACGCTATTGCGCGAAAACAAATGTTTGACCTAAGTGATCTTATCTAATTTATTTTAGAGGTTTTTATGTCACATTTTTACCGATTAAATAAAAATTTTGGGGGGGGGGGGCTGAGCCCCCTCAGCTCCTCCATTATATACACCCATGGTCATTCCTTTCACCTTTTAAACAACATTAAGCGTTAGCATGAGCTTATGAAGTAGAGTGGAGGTAGAGCTGCTATTTCCAGAACCAGGGTTCTTTTAAGTTGAACGCGATCCACGACCTTTCCCACTGCCAAGGAGAGAGCGATGAATTCCTTCAGGAATAATGTTATATGTCAAACAGCGATTCGACTTCTTGAAGATGAAGTCGTCTTCTTGAAGTGACTTCAAGAAGATGAACGTACATTGAGAAACGTTGAATCGCCACAATAAACTAAAAAAAACTAACGAATTACATTGCTTTATGACGTATAAACGTTAATGTATAAATGTTCTACAAAAATAGTTCAGGCTTAACTTTCGATATTGTCGCCTTAACAGGAAAAACGGATCTTGAAGTTGCAAAAATTTTGGTGCCGTTCCATTTAAAATTAAATACTAAGATTTTCTATTTTACCTGGCCAAAGCATTGTATGGTCTTAGGTACGTTATGAATACATCGTTCCTGCAAATCGGAGATTTTTAACTTTTTCAGTGAAGGCTTTATATTAACTTTGAGATACCGGGTAAAATATTTAATAAGTGCTTTGTAGAAATAAGTTCCTTGAATTTATGAAGAAAGAGATAAGAGCTAAAAGAAATATAAGCAGGGAGCTAAAGACTTACATCTCTGTACCTCAGGAATAAAAATCTCTTTGTATTTTCAATCGCACTTCCGCAAAATTCCAAGAAATAAATAATAGCTTTTTGTGAATAACTTTAATATACTGCTTTACGAACCTTCATGCCTGCCTTTACTTCATGAGGGCTGTAAACAAGAAGAAAGAGAGTTAATTCTAATGACAGTTTTTTATACAGAATAAATAGAAAGGGGAGAAATTTGTGTATATGTATATCAGGAACTTGGAAGAGGAAGGGCGAATCACGATTTCCGGATGTTGGGAAATCGAAGTCAAAGTTCTAGAAGTGCATCAGGATAGCACAGACGAATGTTTACTCTATGGAATGCTGATTCATAAACCTGATTCAAAAAGTATGCAATTGAAATTCAATGTTTTAATTTTAATTTATTCGAGTGATTTATGGGTAGCAAAATGATAGGAGGGAGTTTCAGACCTGGGAGTTGTCCTTGAAATCGAGCATTGAATTTTCCATTGATGATGGTGTCATTCACATTAACTTGAAACTGTGAGAGAACTGAAGGTGAAGCAGAGAAACAAGGCGAAGCGTCGTGCTACCTCTCAGTGATTTTAGAAAATAAAATTTTAAAAAAGTCGATTTTTTAGATTCGCCCTTTCTCTTCCAAGGTCCCGATGTAGAGGGAGAGGAATACTGAGACGTGGTAAATATCTCTTACAGTTAGAGATTAAATTAAAGGCAGCTTTATGCAGATTTAATTTGGATTACATAGAAATAGTTACTGAATGAATACATTCGAGATTGGCGGGAAGAAGGAGAATTAAACCCTCGGACGTTAAATTATTTCTGGATCTGGAGTGTCTGGAGATCGGGATTAGGTGGAAGAGGAGAGGAGGGCGTGAGGATTAAGGCGACCTACCAAGGGTGGGCGGCTGTAGATGAAAGAGTTTGGAAGAGTGATGTCAGAAACAAGGGTTGCTAGGATAGCAGTTTGATTTTAGTTACGAAGTGTAGGTTTCAAACGCAAAGCCTTTATTAAGTGGAAAATATTCGTGCAAGTAGAGGAGATAAAATAGGACGCCTAAGTACAGATCAACTCCATCAAATAATGCTGTTATGATTAGGGAACCAAAGACACTAATATAAAATTTTTTAAGGTCTTCTGTATACGACCAAAAGAGAATTTGCAATCAATCAAGTCTTGAAATGCCAGACCCCAAAAACGAGGCGATCAGATATAAATAGGATCCGGACTGAAACCAATCTTCATTGTCTGAAGAAGCCCTAAGGAAGCCGGCACAATTTCAGGCGAAGCTCCCTTCCCACTATATCTACTCGGTCATATCCAGAAGACCTTGAAATTTAAGTTTCCCAGGCTGTAGAGTCTACAAGAATTGTTAGTATTTATAATTTTGTACACACAATTATCCACTGGTATAAATATCCCCAAAAGATCTTTTAAGTAATAGTATACGTGTAAAAAGATAATTTCTCATTCTTATATACCAATCAAAATTTAAAACGCTGAACTGAAGAAAAGGATTATGCACCTATGTGCATTTCCACCTAGACAATCCTCCCAGACGGCTTAAGAGACAATGGCCCCGAAACATTTTACTCACCTGACCTTATCATAATCATTGTAATATTTATTTAGGCAGCCCCGATAGTGCCAACAATGGTTGGCTTCTTCCAAATTTTGTACGTTTTTTTTTATTATTATTTTATTTTTACCGTTTTGTTCAAGCATATATCTGTACCAACTAACTTGATTATTGTAATTATAATGATTTGTACAGATTTCAAATAAACAAATTAAAAAAAAAAAAAAAAAAAAAAAAAAAAAAAAAAAAAAACAATGTGCATTTAGCTATGAGTAAACTCTCATAAAGCATTCACTTAAAAACATAAACATAGACAAAAGCTTGTAACTATTTATTTTATTTCCAAGTAATTAGAAATAATGTCTGAATTTAATTAGAACTTAGAATTTAAATAAACAAAACTATGTCTAATAAGGAAAAATACAATAAAGACATCCCTAATAAACTAGCAGTAATAGAGTAAACCATATTATTTATTTTAATCAACAATTAAGATCTTTCGCGCATTTTCCACATCTAACTTACTCCATAAATCGTAAAATTTATGTAAAAACTTTCGGATTAATTTCTACATTTATATATATTTCACAAGAGACACGACAGAGCAAATAAACGTTGATTTCATAAAAAGGATGTCAACAGCTTCGCTTGAATTCCTTGACAAGTCCCATTAAAAAGTTTGTCCCCAAGGATAAATCATATGGCTCTTTCGGGGCAAGGCATTATGTCCCACACTACCATTTCCTCTGAATCTGATATCATTCCCTCATTATATTTTAAAAAAAGAATAATTAACAACAATTAATCTGTTTTTAGATTCGTGCAACCACATTATGAAATGTGAAAATAAAAAGATAAACAATCAGAAGGCCCTCTTAAAAAGGTTACTTACACTGTCTATGATTATCAAAAAAAGCAGTGAGTAGCGTGTATCGTCTCTCCCTAATTTGATCTAATATATATATATATATATATATATATATATATATATATATATATATATATATATAAATATATATATATGTATATATATACAGACATACATATATATACAGCTAGTAGGAGTACTGCCGATTTCGGCGGAAATAAAGGTAGCCAAACTAGATAACTTTCTCATCATGGACGAGAGCCACATGTGGAGAAAAACTGCCTTGATGCACAACTTTTTTAGTTTTTCTACACTTTACAATTCCTTAATTCCTTAGACCTTCCTACCTCGGTTTCAAGCTCGATTTACTGAGTGGTGGAGGTAATAACGAGAGAATCGTATTTCAAGTGCGGAAAGTGTCACCATCTATTGGCCACTTCGCAGATCACCACTAATTCTTAAGCACGTGTAATACAAAGTACTGGGACTCTTCATCTGCACATTACAACAGCAGACAAGACTCTGTCATGTACCATGTCGAAAATACAGCGTTCCCCCGCCAATATTCACTTATCCTGAGGAAAGGGCCTCACCGTGTTTCCATTTGAAATCTGCACTGGAGTCTTCCTTGACTTTGATGTCATTATTTTATTTCTAGTTCTTAGAAATAATTTTTCGTCAATCAGTGTTCAGTAATTTCTCAACTATTATCCGTAAAAGTTTCATAGTGATTAAGATTAATTATCTTTTGTAGAAAATGAAGATTTTTAGTATTTATTATTTTAGTGGCTTACAATATGACAATAGTTTTTGGATCTGTATAATGCAGATTATGCACTCAGCAATGTGAGGGTTCGTATTTAAATAACAAAAATATCCTAAGAGTAACTTGAGATATTTTCGATACATCTGGTTTTTAGTGTTTAGCTATCGATATAGGGTTTTTGTAATTTTTATATATGATGCAGCTCTCACACATCTATGAAACTTTTACGGATAATAGTTGAGAAATTACTAATGTTACGTGATTTTTTTGGTAGGTGTACTTGGAGGGGTAGTTAGGGAAAACCGCCCTTCAAATCTTTACATTTTTTTTTCTTATAAGTGGTTCGAAAATTATGAAAAAAATACGCAAGGTACACCTAATCAATAGCTTCATTTCACATTAGTTTCATTTAAATATCTAGTATAGTTTCATAGAAAAACGACTTTGAAGTTTGGGGTTTCAACCCTTATTCCCTCAAAACGAGTACAGTTAGAGGTTTGATAATTGACGAAAAATTATTTCTAGGAACTAGAAATAAAATAATTACATCAAAGTCAAGGAAGACGCCAGTGCAGATTTCATATGGAAACACGGTGAGACCCTTTTATACATATATATAAAATTTCCTTTTAAATGGTTTCTGGCGTATTTCGGCAGGAGCACTCTAGTTCTGTAGGAGTCACCAGGTATGTTGGTTTCTTTCTGTCAGAGGCGAAATATTTAGTTTCCATTCTTGGTGTTCGAAATTAATCATTAGATATAAGCATTTCATGGAGATTGATCAATCATTCCATCTTGGAAACATCTTCCAAGAAACTTTAAGTAGAAAATTAATTGACCTTAACATCAAGTTGGCTTCGAAAAATCACCTGGTCTGCCACATTTAGCTTAGAGACTGAGTAAAAAGAACGGATAAAGTTCATTAGTTTTTATTTTATTTTTATTTTAATTAACCCTTTTAAAGGTTATGGAGAGAGGATTTAATATAAAAAGAATAATTGGAATCCTAAAAAGCCGTATTTCGTTTCATAAAAAGAACTTCAGCGTGTGGGGCTTTCCGCGTCCTCCATTTCTTCTTTGTTTATTCGTGGTTCCCACATGAATGTAAAATATTTTTAGCACACCGTGGAAATTAAATCTTTAGATAAATATATTATAAAATACATTTCTATATGAATAATTTAATTATTCCAGTAACAAATTCATTAGATTGAAAAAGTCCAATTCGCAGGAACTGTGTCATCTTGCCGCGTTTCAGTGCTTATCCCTAGTGTTATTAGAAAATCTTAGACCAGAAACAGTCAATGTTTTGTCTGAATCTTTCATGAATAATGTAAACACATGTAAATATGTAAAATGACATATCAAAACGAAGCAAGATTTTAGGCACCGCAAGAGGAACTAACAGTCTACTAATCGGGAATTACTCCATTTAATGATGAAGATGTTCTACGTTTACTACTATTTCTTCCCCAGTTTGGAGAAACATAAGGATACATCCGAAAATCCCAAGAAAACACTATTTTTCCATTGTCCTAAACAAAGGTTATAGAGATGGCTTTGGAAATTATTTCATTAAATTCCTCACCCTTTTAGCCAGCTTGAGAGCAAACAGACAAATATAAAGTCCGTCACGCAGGTATATATATATATATATATATATATATATATATATATACATATATACGATTTTTAAATTCAACTCACCGTTTCGAAGCATGAAAGTTTCTAGTCGGCACTTAGAGGTGCCTACGAGATCAACCTCATAATCGAGTTTCCACACTATGGAGGGAGGGAGGAACAGCGCTAATAATAAATGTGTGTTCATGTTCTTATAAAAAGCTCCTTAGGATAATTGTATTTTTTTGATAAAATAATTCACGCGTTTAGGTAACTTCGATACGAAATAACCAGGCTGTTATGTTTCAAAAGAAATAATAAAACGCGAAAGAATGCTAAAACATGCTTTCCTTTATAAAATAGAGATTTGCTTTGCAGGTGGCGCCTTCACAAATTTTACAGGTCCCGTTTAACGGCTTACCGGGCTTATATAGTAACTTTGTGAGCTTACCTATTAGGGAGACTTCATGAAAAACTTGGGATAAAGAAAATTTACCTCATCTCCACCTGGCTGTTTAGTGCTTCGAACTTTAAAAAAAATAAATGAAAACTGAAACGTCCGTCGCGGAGAAGCGTGAATTGAGCACATTCTTTAGAAATACAAGGACAGCAATAAATGCCAAATGCCAATTGATGAATAACTTATAGTATGACGGGAACCGTGCTATAATAAACAGCACAAAATTATGGAGTAGCGTTAATTTTGATGATACATTATTTAACGCAATAAAATAACTACTTATCTGCAGTGACGAACCACGAGTATTCAGCTAGTGCATAAATACTGAGAAAAAATAGGAAATAAAAACACACATGCGAGTCAATAATTAAACAAATTAATCAAAAATGGTCAGTATTTGCATAAACTATTTAAACATGAATACATGTTGTCCAAGTTACTTCCGTTTAGAATCTTGTTATATTTTTCCGGGGAGAGTAGATCCTTGCCGTAGTGCCTCTCCAAAATTCGTTCATTGCCGCAACTTCCTGCAGGTTGTCTTCTTTCTCCTTCAATGTAACGATCTCTAGAGGGGATGGTTCTGCGAAGACACAAAACATCCAGTCCAAATGAACACCCCCCCCCCCCCGGGGACTTAGACCGTCCCTTGGCCCACCCAGCCTTTAATGTTCCTGTCAAGGGTAATGTTCAGCGGTAGGAACATATATAAGCCTAGCTTGTATGCTACAACAATCTTCACGAGACTTGTACGTCGGTTAGTCCGTAGGTACATACATTTTATTTTTATTTTTTTGTTTTTTCGTGAAGGTCTTTATTTAATTTCGGCGACAACGTGAAATACTGTCTGCCGAGAGCAACGCACGGCCATGAAAATTTGTTTTTTGTTTTGGGCATAACCGCACGTGGGAACCCCTTAATGCTTAATTGAGCTTGTGGGGATGCAGCTTTAAGTAAAACTCGCATCTCCGAGTAGTTTCAAAAGTTGAGAAGTGTCGATCCAAGATCTGTCTGGATCTTGGGACCCCTCTACTTCAAGAACTGAGGACAACCCTAAAAAAATGTACATTCTGGTACTTGAAGATCATCGTCTAGCCAGAGGGCCAGCCTATATACCTTGGAGGTTTGAAGAGACTGAAAGAGAGCATTCGAATAAAAAGACGGATCTTTGGCTCTCAGGCCACTGGTTCTTTCATCATGACAACACAAACTCCACCCTATCTGTGAAACAGTTTCTCACAAAAACTGGCATAGTTCACCCTCCCCCCCTAATTATTAACCTCGCCCCACGCGACTTTTTTTTTGTTTCCACGAATCAAAAGGGACATTAAAGGTAAACGTTTTGCGACTGAAGAGAGGTGAAATTGCTGGATGAACTAAAGGCACTTACATTAAGTGAATATCAAAACTGTTTTGAACAAAGGAAAGACGATAAGAGAAGTGCATAAATATTGAAAAATAAAGAAGTTTTAACAAAATTCCCGTTTTCTATGGCCCTCCTCGTACATGTATATTTTCAGTTGGCATGACCGAACACAAAAATGACCCGATTTTGATTATTTATTTATTTACTTAAATGTTAAGGTCCACTTATACACAATGAAGATGTTTGGGCTATCTACAGGTTACCACACTATATTAGCCAGGATTTGGCAGATAACTTTTATTTTTTTCAAAAGAAAAGCCCCCACCCCTAGTAGACATAGATGTATGTGGAAAATAATTTCGGAGGGGGCTGAGACCATTTCCGGTTTATGGAATACTAACAATTTAGATCTTGGAAGAGTTTCAGCCAACTTAAACGCTATTACACCCAAAATAGAATATGTTTTATGAACTAAATGATCTTATTTAATTTATTTTTAAGGGTTTTATGAAATTTTTACCGATCAAATCAAAATTTCGGGAGGGTGACTGCAGCCCCCCCCCCCTTATAAACGCCCATGCTAGTAGAAATCAAGCCCATGAGCATAAGCATGGAATGCACAAGCCTAAGCACTCACAACAACCGGGCCTCCTTACAAATTATAATTAACATACCTATAATTATAATTCTATTTTTGAAACAACAACAAAAAAAGTACCTTGAAGATTCAAGGATTTTGACAAAATAAGTCAAAACTATTTTATGTAAAACAAACTATGAAGTTAGTTATCTACACATACTACCATTTTTCAGCAAGAATCCTTTTGAAAAAATGGTAAATATCAAATTTTTGGCTTCAGGGGTCAAAACAAAATTATGCACCGTAAAAGCGCATTAAAAATTCAAATAGTTAAACATCTGAATAACTACAAGAATAAGCCAGTTCTATGAGGTACGGTTATGACACACCAAGTCATTTTCTTAACTAAAGGTTGAATAAAATAATGCCTGTGATTTAATTTTGAGATCAACAAAATGGCTCATAAAATTATTTTGGTTTTTAGGACTCTAAAATTGGTATCTACCAAAAGATGTGGAGGTACATGGAAAGTAAAAAGCCTTCTGTCTTTGTTTCATCGTATGAGGAAGGGATCAAGAGGGTTCTTGAAGGAAACTATGCCTTCCTCATGGAATCGACAATGCTGGATTATGCAGTCCAAAGAGATTGCAATCTTACTCAGATTGGTGGTTTGCTGGATTCTAAGGGTTATGGCATAGCTACTCCAAAAGGTAACTATGGAAACTTCTAAACTGTTGTTTATATTGATTAAGCCACTGTTTGAAGAGAGTAAACTATTCCCCATCAGAGTCCAGTGATTTCATTTTCAACTCTTTATTTTTATAAAAATAAAACTCACAAGGGTGGGATTCGAACCAAGAACTTCCTGATTAATGTTTGGACATTTTACCAATTTATTGCGTTTCATACCTCAGCACACCAAGTAAATACATCTAGTGGAGCCTAAGCTATCTGGGCGTATTTATTTGAAGCCTGACAACTTTATCAGAGCATAAATTCTTCTAACAACAGAACAGTGCAGCAAATAGTAATAAGTCTAGGATAAAACCAGAGGTTCTGTTGTGATTTAATAAATTTAAATTTTAGTAGTGGTACATACTCTGGCATTACATGACAATTGTCTGGCTTCAGATAGATATGTTGCAAGCCATTAGTTAAATATACTGGTTATGCTGTGATAAGTAGCATAATTGGCAATGGTGAGTTAATTTTACAAAAAAAAAATAACCATTTGAAATTGTATACAAATATATTACAGTTTTAGCATGCTGCAATTTTAGACCCAAGGCCTACAAATTGGTCCTATTTTGATCAAAAAGTACCAAGAGATTTGGAATAAAAATGTTTCATGTGTTCAAAAGATGGCAAAGAAAAATGTTTGAATGAAACAGACGCAATAAAATTACAGGAAAAAAATCCTAGTGGTTAAACAATTTCTGTAAAAGAGTAGAATAAATTAAAATTTGTGACTTGCCTTGGGAAAATAGTTTAATAATAATATATCATCTTAGAAAAAGTCGCTATTTTTTTTTTTTTATATTATTTATTTATTTTTTGTTTCCACGCTTTAATAATGCCAACACAGCATGTGATCAGTCACTCATTCAGGTAGTGGCCATGCTGGACGATGGTTAACTTCGGTGACCAAGCAATATTTTTTCTCTTGAACATAAATATTTATCCATCCCTAAAAAATTTTAAACAATTTTTACAAGGCAAATTCAAATTTTAATTTATTCTAGTCTTTCACAGATGTTTAACCACAAGGATTTTTCTCCTGAAAAGTGATTTTATTTTATGCTTCATTCAAACATTTTTCTTTGTCCTTTATGATAAAATAACATTACCTTTAGTTCAGTTTTTGTACTGGTAGTTTAATTTATTAAATAAAAATAAATTGAAATGAATAAGCGTTTTTAAATATGTTTTCATTTCTTACTTTCCAATTAATCAAAATTATTCTCAAAGGGTCGCCTTGGCGAGACAAAATTTCCTTAGCAATTTTGGAACTTCAAGAGAAAGGTGTAATACAAATTCTATACGACAAGTGGTGGAAAAATACTGGAGATGTTTGTAACAGGGAAGACAAGAACAAGGAATCTAAAGCAAATGCACTTGGAGTTGAAAACATAGGTGAGTTATAAAAATAAAATGTTTATATATGTGTGAATTACCTAATATCTTTATTTCACTTGAATATTGAAAAATAAAAACTCTTAGGAAATTGTTTTATCTCAATTTAAAGAAAAATAAGTGAAAAAAAGTTCAACCAAACCTCTTTAAAGATATAATCATTTCATGATTTAAGTAATAATGTTACCAAAAAGCGTGGCTAGGAGAACTGAGCCAATACCAGCATAAAAACAAATAAAGTCTGTCCCTCAAGAGCTGCAAAGGCAGAGCACATTCTTCTCAAAGGAAATAACTACAATTTTATCCCTTAATTAGTGGCGTCGGGTCATATTGACCCGAATGTATTTGTTTATTCGAACTTTGTCCTTTGAAATCTTTGTATTTCAATAAATATTATTGTTTATTATTATTTATTTAAATTACTTTACCCAAAAAAAATGAATTTAAAGTTTGTTTCACTGGGGCCCCGACACCATTAGTTATGGAAGAAAAAGCACGCCACTAATTAAGGGTTAATACATTTTATTTGTTATAATATATTTTATTTGTTATAATATTAAATGTATTACTCAATTATTTAAAAAACATTTAAGATAAATTCCTACTTACACATGTCTGATTCTGGTGGTCCTCATAATTCCTTTTTTCCCAGTATTTTCAAATACTGGAACATTTAGGTGGAACCGATTTTGCATATTTTCACAATACATTTCTATTATAAGTTCTTGGTGTTTCATAGTGAGTTTTGATGAAATTTAACAAAAATTAAAACTATTTGGGGCATATTAATAATTAGGATCCAGAATACGCCCGCCAATCCTGATGGACCCATTGTGCTGCTGAACGAATTCATCCGATCATTTGCTATTCAAACATTTATAGAATAAGAAATTATTAACCCAGATTCTCCTGAATATTTTTTATTTTTTTTAATAATCAAAATCACTTTTAGAAATGCACTTTGTTTTATCCTGAAAGGTTGTAGAAGTCCTGTTACAGGTTATAGGAACCACAGAGGATCTGTATATATAATTTTAAACAGTCAACAGAGAATATCTTAATAAAAGAAAGTTAATACACATTTGCAAACAAAAAATGCAGTGTCCTTCCAGAGAGACGTCAGGAGCATCTGGGTTAAAATGTCTTCATGATCAATGCTTATTTAAATAATAAACTATAAACACTTTAAAGAATTGTCGTCATATTTCTGAAGTACAAACAAAGAGATACTAAAAAAATCTGGATATTTATGTCACAAATTTCTTTTGTGATACCCAAAAAGAATGTTGCAAAAAATAATGTCCAGGATACTTCTCTAAAAATTATAATAAAAATAATTAGATAAAGCAGAACCAAAGCTATTTGAGTAACATGTAAGCCTTACACATGATTTACTATAATTAGAAGTCTCAATGATATGGAAAAGTTAGTTCTTCCGAATCGATTGATATCTTGTTATACTTCACAAGATATTTCCTACATATATGGGATACAGTGTTTGAACTTTCAGTTTAAAAATCTTTATTATTAAAAAGTATTTTGAAGATAAATAATTCTCCCAATTTTCTTAATAATATAGATTGTGTTAGTTTTTACTAATAAAGAAGGATATGTCACTTACTTGTTCTTTATCTTCATATTTTTATTTTTGCAGGTGGAGTATTTGTGGTTTTGTTGTGTGGCCTTGCATTAGCTATACTTGTAGCCATATTGGAATTCTGTTGGAACTCTAAAAAAAATGCTCAAACAGATAGGGTAAGTTGTCCGTTATTCAGCATAATAAAACAAAGCAAATTTTAATTCATGTGAAAAATTCACTCTCGGCCCCTTCATTCGCCAGCAATAAAAGGGTTAAGGAAAAAAGGTATTATTACCCTATTTAGAAGCTGGCTTTGTTTGGCCACTTGTAATTTCAAACAAATATAATTTGTTGTCATACCTGTCAAATATAATTTGAACATTATTCTGCCTAACCCCTCAAACAACGAGACACTTGTGGCTCATCTTCTACAGAAATCGCCAAAATAATGCCGATATCTCAAATATAAATAAATATTTTAATTAACACAAGATAATTATGTTTGTGCAGCAATCTCTTTGCTCTGAAATGGCTGAAGAGCTACGATTTGCTGTCCGTTGCCATGGATCGAGACAGAGGCCAGCGCTGAAGAGGAGCTGCACTAGGTGCTCCCCTGGCACTACCTATGTACCTTCAGCACTTGAAATACAGCATATCAATGGAGTAAGTGTCTTATTAAGTTTACAAACATTTTTTTAACATATTCAATTGTTGAATGGGTGAGCTAACATAAGGAAATATTGAATATGGAGAAGATGATATTTTTTTAGTGTGCAAGGTAAAATTATAAAGAAAGAGAAAACAATTTTTGCTAGCTAAAGCAAATCAATATTTCCTTTTAGATGAGCGTGCATTTCTGATGTAAATAATGTCAAAATTACATTTTCCTCAATGAAGATAACCAATTCTAATGTATATGTTTCATTTTGTCTAGGAAACAAGCATCCTTCCTATGATTGAAATGAAAAAATCGTCATTGAGTTACGATGGAGATACCTAGTGAAACCTTTCGGGCTCCTCCCGTTCGGGAGTTGAGCCCGCAAAGCTCTACTGGCCTCAAGAGCATTCGATCGAACTCCCAGAGCAAACCTATCAAGAAACGTATACATAGCACGACCAACTATTCTTCCTCTAATGACCGAGAAGGTCGATAAAAAGACTCAGATATCCTGAAAACTGAATGACTTATGTTGTTGTAAATATGTGGAAACGTATAGTTGGACTCTGGTAGAACTTTAAGTGCATAATTACAAATGGAAAAGCTACAGTGTCTAATTGAGTTCTCTTGAACTTTCTTTGATTTGTAAATGGGCAGTTTTGAATACTTAAGTAAGTTTGTACATAGTTAGTTCCTAAAAGAAAATGTTAATTAAATTACTTTTTTTCAAATTTGAATATGCCATGGTGCATTGGTTCCCAAACTGAATGATTATCAAATGGTTTTGAAAAAATAGTCAGCACTTATCAAGTGGAAGTTTGTCATCATTTTGTCGAAACTTAATGATGAGCTCACACTTTGACAAATGTTAAAATTTTGAAAGAAAATGCTGGATATATATAATTCCTAAATATTAATATCAAGATCAGTTTTAGTCTCATAGAAAAATTTAATGTCAATATTAAAATAATTTATGACAATTATCTTTATTAAAATTTCTCCAAGTTCTCTAAAAATACAAAATAAACAAGATGAATATTGAATAAGTATAAAGATCAACAGTGAAAGTTCTTGCCTATTAGACAAAAATGAAGTTAAAATTAATGAAGGGTTTAGTTATTTTAAAATAGCAAACAAAACAAACTCAAAATTATTATGTACAGTAACTGGTCTGCAACTAGTCGACACTAAACTTACTTATTTAGTGTCCGTTATACAAAATAAACCTAGCATTATACAAAAGTGCCTATTACAAGTAAGAAATTTCAAATGTTAAAAAAAAAAAAAAAAACCCTGGATTTGAACTAGTTTGAGAACCATTGCTATGAAGATCTGCTAATGTTTTAAAACTTTCTAATAAAAGAAAAAAAATACCAACTTCAATAGATTTCCAAAATGGAAAGCTTGAATGGCTAAGTAATTGTATAAGATAAGCAGTTTGTAAAAATAAATTAAATAAATAAAAGCTTATCCTTTTCATATGGGACCCAGGAATTGTGAAGTAATAAATAACCCCAAAGATTACTATTAAATAAATGTGTAGTATTTTTAAAATATATTTTCTTCCTTCTGTAAAGTTGAGTGTATTAGCTATAAATTGCAGTCTCTACAAGTACATAAAACAAATGTCTCTCCAAAAAGTGTATTATTTAATTTTTTTTAACGATTGATTTTGCCATATAGATTAGGTTTTTCCAGAAACTTTTTTTTTTCTTATTTAAATTTTTTTTTCATTACTTTTAATAGAAATATTTTAATACTAAAATGGCACCTACTTATCTATGAGTAAAGCTAAAATTTAAAATTACAATGAATTCAAATCAAAATAAACCAGCTTTTTTTTCAGAAAGGCAATTAAATATTTTAAAAGGTTTTGGAGGCTACTCATAATATATCATTGATTTGATAGCAATTAATCACTGTACCCTTGCCTTGTCTTGGAAATATGCCAGACAAATCTTTGTATTTGAATATTTACTATTGTTTATCTGTTTTTGTTTTTTTTCTTTTCAGTAAACTCTTAAATACCACTGCAAGGAACAATTATATCGAATAACGTTATGAAATATTTTAATGGTTGCTATAATTACATTCAGTCCAAGTAAGCCTAAAGCAGGCTACACACGATCAGGCAGTCCTGTCAGTTAGACCTGAACAGTCCGCCGGAAAGCCAGTCGCCTGAACATGTATATATTCCGGCCGCCTGAACAGTCGTAACTGACAAACCAGCCGGAATATATAGAGGTTCAGGCGACCAACCAAGAGGCGGACTGTTCAGGCCTAACTGACAGGCCTGCCTGACCGTGTGTAGCCTGCTTAAGCGTTTTGTTAAACATATATTGTGTTCAGGATTTAATAATGTCCTGGGGCTAAACAGCCCAAATGGATATAAACTTGAAGGAATAATCAGGTAGACATGATATAATCTTAGAATATTACCTCTTCAGTCTACCATCAGGTGAAAAGTCTGATATAGTTCCAGCCCCCTCTGAGCTTTCGATGCTGTACAAAAAAAAAACAAGGACATACAAAAAGTAAAAAAAAAAAATCAAACGTATAGTCCATATTTTTTCTCTTTTTGCTTTAAAGTACAAGCAAAATGTGAAATTATATTATGAACATTATGCTTGTTATTCTCAAATTATATATAACGTTGAGAGAAAAAAAATACAGTAAAATTGTTAGTATTTAAATAGTGTCAAAGGCACTATTAATTAATGTTTTTTTCCCCCTTTTACTTTCCTTTTTTAAGTATATCAACCAGAATTCAATAAAGCCACTGCATGAATTCTTTAAAACAATCAACATATGTTTATAAAGATACAACTTAGGTTGGATCCTTTCCAACTATAGTTTTGAAAAATTCGACGAGGTCGTCTGCATTTAACCATCTTCTGATGTTTAATTTTGTTCCCTATTGTAATGGCAGTATACTAATCCTACATTTCGTTAAAACGGTTTTATATGTGGTAGGTAAAAATAAAATAAATTGTAAAAACAAATTTTGTGTATCTAAAAGAATGAGGGTTTTAAAAGATGAAATCATTTATAAAAATTGCTAATTTTTTCTATCGACTGCAAGCTCAATTTTTGGTTCTTATCTTTGGAATTTTTGAATGTGTGAAAGTCACAGGCAATCAATATTATTTTCTGGTGTATATTTAATGTAAAAACATTGTTAAATTATTTACAAACTTTATACATTATTGTTATGTGACTAACTAATGGAAAAATGTAAATAAAAAATAAAATTTTAAAGAAATAATAAAATAAACTTTGTTATGTAATTTAAATCAATAAAAATTGTGTGTAAATATTGTTAGATAAATAGAAAGCCATTTTGTAAGAAATTTCATAAAGTGCCTATGCCTTGATAATTTTAATGTAGACTTAAGAATGAAAACGTTATAATTTAACGTTAATAATCCAAAATTTATGAATTATGTTTTATGGATATGTGACAAGTTTGTGTTAAGTTTATATAAAGTAGGGTTATTCTGTTTTCCAGAAACCAGTTGGAATCACCAGCTTAGACATAAGCTATATGAAGAAATGGAAGTAAGGAATCAATAAAGTTGTTTTTATCAAATGTATGATTTTATTTTGACTCCTATGCACCCAACAAGCGTACTTTTGTACCAAAAAGGAGTACCAAAAGGATTCAAAATAACTGATATACACAATGATTTTATAGCTGCTGAATTGGGTGCAGGAATTATTTACATTAAGGAAAATGTTTCAGCTTCATGAGGTCCTCTGCTTGCTATCTCAGAACCATTGAACTAGCTATGTCCACATTTATGAGACAGCTCAAATACCGTAATGTTCCCCGGGAATTTTAAGTGCAATTTCTCCGTTCGACATATCTCCTGTAGCCTACATTAAGAAGAGAACCACTACGTAAAGGAACAAGGTCCAGCCAAAGATTATGATGACCCTCCACTTGTGGACAGCGATGATGATACCAATCTGGGGGCATATACTAGATTCAAGCGACGCAACTTGCATCTTTTGTGATGGAAAGTTCCCTAAAGACCCTCAGGGGGAGGAGCGGGTAAAATGTGTTATGTTCCAAATGCGGTCACACTTAGATTGTGTCGGGGCTGAAAGAGCCAGTTATCTTTGCGATTTCCGTAAATAATTTTTTTTTCCTGTAATAAATATATTCTCTATCGTTTTATCCTGTTTTTAATTTATTTGAGGCGACTTTTTTAAAGGGCCCGTATTCACACCCCATTTTTTCTGGTCTGTTTCAAAAGCCTCTTGTAAATGATTGTTTTTAAAATTAAATAATTAATGCTAATCATTGTTTTGCTTTCAAGCGTTTAGGAAACCTGTTTAAGTTGTTAATGAAAAAAAAAAATCCAGAATTTTTCAAAATGAAGTAACTTTAAATCAGAAACAAAAGAGGGAACTCATATTTACATATTTTCCTCTATATTTATATATACTTTTTGGGCTAGATAGGCTTCTTGGCCATTACCACCAGGATATTTCTATAAGCTGCTACAAACTTACAAAACTAATCTTTGTTCTAATTTTTGCCAAACATAGAACATGACTAGGTGGTATTGACATAGGGGATCATCCATTATGAAGAAAGGCGATAGAGGCATTATGCCAAGACAGTATTTGCATCACCATGTTGGGGAAATCATGCTATGGATAAATTTGGCTTCCTGAACGATAGCTCACCAGATGTCCCCGCCCTTAGCGTCAGTCACTCTCAACCCCTGAGGTCGTCTTCCTCATCATCCAACCATCTTCTTCTCGGCCTTCCACTTCCTCTGACACCATAAATTCTTCCTGTGAACTTTTTTGGAATTCTCTCATCTGGTATTCGAAGCACTTGCCCAAGCCCTTCGATCCACCGTGATTTTATAAAGCTCACAATGAAATACACAGAAATTTATAATTGTAGGAAACAGGTAATACAATTAAACACGTCATAAGAAAAGTTTCATTTTATTATTCAACTTTCATTGATAAGGATACTTTTCAAGACAACCTGGCATGCTATTTTAATATCAATATGGACATGACAGTATCAATATAAACCAAGACATTATGAACACCTAATTATGTAACTGTGTTGTTTTTAAGTCTTGTCGATTTGTAAAAATTGAGGTTTGAAACAGGGCTCTTCCCTGAAGCCAATCTCAGGATATAATTTGAATTGTTTTAGTTAAAATGAATTTGAATAATAATAACAACACAGCTACTTATTCACACAATTAATCAAATTAAAATGAATAACAAAATGATGGAGATCAAACAAAGATGGCTAGAAGAGTAGCCAAGATTAGATCTGGGAGATGAACTTCCAGAGACTCTACTTAAAATACCAAGAGATAATGTATATATGTATTTATTTATACAGTATAAATAACACATATGTCAATCATTCTTCGTTATGTGAACATGATTTTATTATTATTAATGTCTTTGGAGTTTTCCCTTTTCATGAATTGTACACTTTAGGTAAAAAGAGAGCTCTTCAAGAACATTGTATAGTAACAGCATTTAAATGGTCTATTTAAGTCCTAAATTGGAGGAAAGAGGGATTTTCTATAATTTAAGTGGGAAAACTCGAAATATAAAAGTATAGAAAATGTTTTCTACTCAAATTAATACGATATAACGAAAGCAAAATAGAGGGTTTAATACTATATTTAAGAGCACTTACATTTTCTTCCTTTTATCTTTTTTTTTAAGTTTTTTTTTTTTTTTTTAAATATTTTTTGTCCTTAACCACTGGAAGATAATTCCTATACAGATCTACAAGATGTGTACAAAAGATACAATACTTAGCTAAAATAAAACACATCTTTGTAAATGTAAGAAAATATGAAAGATTTTACTGAGAAAAACTGTCTTAATCTGATTTCATTGGACCTATTAAATAAAATTATAAATGTATTTAAATTAGCACATTCCAGAAGACGAATAACACTTTTTGAACAAGTTACATAAAAATAGTACCTCCAAATAAAAACCAAGTTACTTAACCCAAAAAGTTTAACCTCTTTTTCAGAAATACATAAAAGCACAAAAATAATAAAGAAAGAACAATTTTATGTTCTAAGCCTATAAAAATTTCTGATTTACAAATTTAATGCAAATTTTATAACTATTCATAGACCTAATATAAAATATTAAAATAAATGTCACTAAAATTCCTATATATATGTATATATATATATATACATATATATATATATATATATATATATATATATATATATATATATATATGCCTTTCAAATAAATTAGCTTGTTAAGAAAATCATTTTTTAAATAACGTTTTTATCAAGATTTAAGAAAATGTTTAACTAAATTAATATACTCAAACCAATTTCTAGAGCTGATTCAGCTGTAAAAATAAGAACTTAAACATCCTAATATATGAACATTTCAAGATACATTTCTACTTGCCACATTTTTTTTTTTTTTTTCTAATCGAGCGAAACTATTCTATACTTCATATTTAACTATGTACGAATTGAATAAACCTGATTTTTTCCCCTCAATTTTAAGAAAAGACATGCTATATTTGCAGCATATAGTAGAACACTCGTATTCTACACACTACCAATATATTAAGGTTTAATTTAAATTTCTAATAAAGAAGATTATAACAATTAAAATAAATATTTCATCGCTTAAAATTTAGAAGTGCAAATAGATGTCCACAATGTATAAAAAAAATAAATAAAACTAAACTTGTCATTTAGAAAATATCTAAATGTTGCATAATGAAACTATATAAATTAATTTTAAACATAATTTTTTTTTTTTTTACTTACTTTAATGAATTATAAAAAAAAATAAAATAAATAGTACAATAAAGTTATAATTTAATTTAAATATAAATATAATCTATAAACTATACAAGTCTTATCGTTGAGTTCATAATTTAGTTTTCTGACGTAAGGGAAATTTAAAATAAAATAAAAAAATAATAAAAATATGTTGTGCCTGTGATGAAATTATTTCAATGTGACTAATATATTTAAAATCGAATAATATCGTTATAATACACGCCAATTTGTTTAAATAAAGAGATAATTAAACTTCACTATATTAATTTCACAATGATAATTAAAAAATTTGATGAAGATACTAATAAGCTAACTAACAGAATTATAAACCTAATTTTATGTTATTATAATTAGATATTTACATCAGATCTTTTACCTCTCAATTCAACTAAATGAAATGGACATATACTTATGCGAAACTTAAATGAATACAGTAATTTGAGGAAATAACAAAAATAGTAGCATGATGAAATATACTATAGTCAGTTAAAACATACAACAGCTATTGTTACATAAGAATTTGAGTTATGAATGTTAAAAAAAAAAATAGTATTCATCTTAAAGGCATTTAATAAATGGATGCTCAGAAATATTTTGTGAAAAGTACATTAATAACCATACAAATCAACAAAACTGAAAATGTCATGATTAGAAAATTCAATGAGCTATTAGACTAACAGAAGAAGAATTTTGAGAAGTCAAATATAGCAAATGAAACGAATAATGGATTAAAATATCAGTAGACCCCAGAGGGGCCAATTTTTACCTAGAGCTTGAGCAATGAATCAAAATATATAGGTTTGAGCAAGAGGAACGGTCTCCATATATAACCATAGTGTTGCTGCTAATGACATGAAATAAGCAATAAATGCTCAAAATTATAGCTATAAACCTGAGTCAGTTAAGTAATTATTTGGGAAAAAAGTAGACTAAAATGAAAAAAAAAAAATTGTTTTGTGGCCATGGATGAATCAAATATTTTGTTACAACATAATATAGAGAATAATGATTATGGAGAATAAGAGAGTACAGCGCAGAAAAATATAAATCACTTCATGTTTTCTTATCTAGACACTTTTCCTTTAAGACGTAATAAAAACTCTATCTTGAAACTATTCGAACAATATGACACTAAATGAAAATATTTAGTGCTTAATAAAAACGATAACAATTAAAAATAATACTATTTATTCAATCCACAGCTAACAACTAGACTGACTTTCCTCACTGCTTATTCCTTCAATAAATGAGAGTTAGTGACTGTCTTGTAACAAGAACAGATAGTAGAAAAGAGACAGGAAAGGTTGAAAGCCAGGCACGGAGATGAGCAACACCTAGAGGCAAGGTGCAGCTCCATCTAGTCTCTGTCACTTTCCATTTGAAGGCTGGAGGAGAACACTGATCTGGGCCCAAAGCTCTTTCTTGCAGGACTTTGACCTGATAACAAAATCAAATATTAACAAAGATACAAATTGATATCTAAAAGCAATTAAATAGAAATAAAAAAAAAAAAAAAAAAAAAAAAAAAAAAAAAAAAAAAAAAAAAAACATAGACTGCTAAGTTTGTGAGCACCAGTGGCTTTTCTGCTAGCTGCACATGGGTCAAAGCCCTTGATAAAAATACAATGCAATCACTGAAAGAAATAATTATTGAAATAAAAATTCATAAAAAGTGTGTTTTAAAAGATTTTGCAAAGTAACCACACTTTGTCAGAGTTAATGTTAGTTTAAAGGAATAAGTTTGAATTACTGGAAAAGCTTTTCACAACAAAAATTTCTATCTTGGTAAATGGATCTCCTACAACCATTTCTTGTAAAACTTTAGAATTCACATTGTTTTTAAACAATATTAAAAAATGACTTATTAGAGACATTAAATACTATTACATTAATTGTCATTATTAAAGGGGCAATAGGTTCAATTAAATGTATGTATTGGGGGGGGGGCTAAGGAATAGATAACATCAACCAGTTGGAAGAGAGATATAATATGAAAAGGGCTCTAAATCCATTATAATAATAGCATAAATCTATTTAATAAATAAATAATAAAACTCTATCATAATATTCTTGGTTATAATTCAGTAACAACCAAACGATGGCAATCAATGAAAACAATTTCTTGGTGAAAATTTTACTAGAAAGTATATTTATTTATTTATTTAAATTTTAACGTTATTAACTATGAATTTTAGGACGGGTTATCTATAGGTTACCACCCTTTTCTAGCCAGGATAGGGCTGATGCCTTTTCTTTTTTCTAAAGAAAAGCCACCATCCCTAGTGGGAATCGAACCCATGGCCCTAGAAAGTATATTTAAATTTATTTAAAGAATTTATCACAAATTCATTTATTTTGTTAACATTTTTACTAGCAAAGAGACAGTGTTTCTTATTATGGATTTTGAAATGTAGTTTTCGATTCTATACAATGATTTTCTTCTTCACAACAAAAATTTTATATTTGAATGCTACCATCCAGCTTCATGATGATCCATATGCCCTAAACGAGTCCTTAATTGATACTTTAAAAAAAAAAAGATGAAAATTAGCTGGACCAAGCAATAGGCTGACCATGCTATCTCCTAAGTGAGATGTAAGGTCTAAAATAAGGTATCCATCCTGGTAATCTGCCTCCGGTCTGATCAAGAGACTGATTTGTTCCTAATAACTTATTGACAGGTATTTTAATAAGTCATATGAATCCAAAGCTTACCGACGAATTGACTGTAGCCACTCCTTGAACTGTTGACTTCCTTCAGGTGTTATTTGAAACGCAGCTCGAGCTGATAAGACAATATTCAAAAATTCATCATACTCAGCTGCTGACAGATGATAAAGCTTCTGGTGTAAACACTGAATATACCTAAGGAATGCAATAAAAATATTTCAATCAAAAACACTAATAATTAGGAAGAGCCAAAAAAAAACTCTAGTGACCATTTATACTTAAATTCAATTATTTAGTAAACTGACACTTATATACCATAAAATGGGGTCACATTAGTAGTGTGGAGAATTTGGTACAAACCTAAACTACTAAATATATGCTTATATATTTGTCTGAAAACGAACATTCAAATATATAGGTATATATTTGTCTGTTTCCACTCTTTGGGCAAAGTTCGGCCCATTGGTATCAATGAAATGAAAACATCCTAGCACTATTTCACCACACTGTACTAATGTAACACCATTTTATGGTAGTCGTTTAACCCTTTCCAAACAGATACCACGGGAGGTGCATGTAAAGGGCATACTCCCACTATGAATGCAATAATCCTCCATTCCAAAGTGACTTACAACTATCTGTTTGCGGGATTAAAACTCATATTTTTGAATTTTTATTTTTATTTAGTTTACTATCAACAATGTCTATCTTCAATTTATTATTAATTATTTTTAAATTGAATATCATTGTTTTTGTTAAAAAAAAAGTACATTCAAAATATGTACTGTTAATAAGTTTTCTCTTTCTTCCTTTGTGGCTTTGGTCACAACATTGCTGAGTACAGTAGGGTTCCGATTAACCGAGTCAATGGGGACCAAGGTTACCTCGGTTAATCGAAATAATCGGTTAATCGAAATAATCGGTTAATCGGAACCATACCAATAGCCATTGGAAATGTAGGTTGTTTTTGAATAAAAACTACTTATATGCTAAAAAAACTAATATTTAATAATTAAAAATAATGCATCATAATAATAATATGTAGTAATAACAATAATAACAGAAACCGTGACATTATTTTTTAAAAAAGAAATCTTTAATTGTGGCTTGCCTAAATGAACTCTTTCTGTCGGCAGCAGCTGTGTCCCTCCATTTTCTTAGAATCATGAGTTCATTTGGCAGTACATCGCTTCTGCTTTCTAAATAGAGAAGGGATCTATCAAGGAGATTGAAACACTCTTCATGGGTTATTTTAGGGGGAATGGTTTCCACGTCTTCTTCAACATCTTCTTCGGGATTGGACTTTATTATCTCATTAATAATTTCATCTTCCTTAAGGACTGTCGCTCTGTTTATTGTGTCATCGTTTAACCAATCTATAACTTTGGAATCCATTATATCCGGGGAGTTAAGGTCTTTTAACAAATCGCACAACTGCTGATTTGTTGGAGCTCCATCAATTGTCTGGCTATCATGGATAATTCGAGGCAACAGGTTTTTCGAAGCTTTATTTACTGTGCTTTTTTGTTACAGAATGCCAAGAATCAGCAGCCATATAAACCACAGCCTTAATAGATATTTTCTTTAATTTTTGAATTAACCCTTCCTCTTCTGCTAATAGCATTTCAGACAAAAGCTTCTTTTTGTAGTATCGTTTGAAGGCTGAAATTACTCCTTGGTCCATAGGCTGGATTATTGATGTGACATTTGCAGGGAAAAACATCGATTTTATTTCGTCCCCCCCCCCTCAGGCTTGACACCTCGGTTAATCGGGATCTCGGTTGACCGGACCTTGGTTAATCGGAATCCTACTGTATTTACAAAAAATAAATTTAGAAATGATTGTAGTGTTTCAGAAACATTTTAATGGAAAAAAAAATAACAGTTAATTAAAATTAGAGGACGGAGGAACACATATTTTCTTTTGTAATATAATTAAGGCTTTAACTTAACTTGGTAATTATATAGAAGCAAGAAGTGCTTTAAGTTGGAGACTAACATATAAAGGTGGAAGTACCTAAAGGTATAACAATTAAAAGTGATTGGACGCGTGCTGACGGGCTGAATGGGATTGAAAGGCCTGTATAGATAACCCAAAAAACTAAATTAAATTACCATCTAGTAACACAAGATATAACTATAAAGTCGAGAAATAATATCTATAAGAATAGAAGTAACATGAAAAATGTAACAATGATTAAAGTGCTAGAGCAGTCCTTCCCCCCTGACTTCAACAGCAGTCAACTGGCAAAGGGGCCCATCTTCAACTGCTGGAGCAGTCAATGGGGGAAAAAGAGTGAAATGATGCATAATTTGGAGAAGGCGGAGATTATCAGGGTTGTGTCATGACATGTAGCCACTTCCACATGGATCAGTTCTTCTAGTCCTCACAGCCCAGATGAAGGCTTCAAACTCAAGCCGAAACCACAAATATATCTCGTTATAATATAAAAAATGTAATTTTATTAACTCTCACGAACGAACCCCAACAATCTCTACCTTTGCAATATCAACTGTCAACAATCTATTCTCAATATTTTGGATACAATCAAAATAATAATACAATCCAGAAATATCACTTGACTTACATCTGTTGACACTTCTGAACAAGAGGAGTGAGAGAACTTCTAAGATGTTGCATGACGAGTGTAGGATTATTCCTAGCTAAGTAATGGGCGGCTTCAATTGCAACATCATGCAAAATGAAAGGAGACACAATACTGTTTACTGCACAAACACAGAATTGCTGCAGATACTGAGTTCCTGAAAAATAAAAGTAGAATATTTGTTAAAGCTACAACATTAATTCTAAACTCATTAGGTGAGAATAAAAATGTCAGAAACTAAAATGTGTCGGTTTTGTTATTGATCAATAGCCAGCATAATCCATAATTTTATGCCTAGGGTTTTTTCTATTAAAAATAACACAAAATAGTTAAATTTTATAATAATTAACCCTAATAAAGAACTCACATTAATATCTTGGAAGGCTTCATACAAAGCTTCTAAAATTTCACATTGTATTATTAAATGATTTGATTAGAAATGTCTGTATATGGGCAGAAAAAAAAAAAATTATTTGGATGCAAATATTTGTACAGGCATACTTCGGGTTAAGTTGTTTTCATTATGTGATGATCATCTACTAAAAAATAAAAATGAAAAATCATAACCAAGGTCCTTGTCATTTTATTCTACTCTAGATCAGACCGCCACATAAATTGAAGTTGTAATACAGGGTGTCTACTAGTTTTTTTGTGAAAGCCAATTTCAGGACTTTTTCATCACATTTTCATGACTTGAAATGCAAATTTTATACCCATTAAAAAGAAAAAGTCAGACTCACAGGAACTGCATCATCTTAGCGCGGTTCTGTTCATATCCCTATTGTCATTTGAAAAGCTTAGAATAGAAACATTTTGTTCGACCTTTCTTCAAAGGGGTTTATGACTTTACCTGGTCGGGTCCGCCAGACCCCAGAATCCTCTTCTAGAGATACTTATTTCATACGTTTCAATGCATTGAAAAATATCAAAATTTTTCACATTTACTTGTGTTCTTCTACTATATTAATAATTCTACAAATAAAAGCAATTAAAAAAAAAATAAAAAACCAACAGCATAAAGACAGTTGAAAATATTCAAAAGACGTCATCGAATCTCTTTCTCATGGAAAGCTATATTTCTAACAATAAATTTCTTTTCTTATTTTACTTATTATGTTTTATTGTCAAATACATTCTCCTACTATAAGGAATTAAAAAATAATAACAAAGAAAAACAGACAGAAAGACCTGTTCGAATAAACAAAATTACTTCAAAGTTTTAAGCACTTATTTCCCTGATTGACATCGCCTATTCAGAAATTTCCGTAGAGCCTTTTTTGTAGAGCATTTGGTATGCTTTCGAATGGTAACCTTCCGTTTACCATGATTCCCAACCGTTTTCGAGATATTAAGGGTAATAGCCAACGGTCATAGCCACGTTGAATACACCGGTTCCCGTAGATCACCGAAGTTAAGCAACGTCGGGCGTGGTCAGTACCTGAATGGGTGACCGACCACGTGCGTTGGCATTATAAAAGGGTGGCAACCTATAGATAGCCCGGCACTAATGGCCAAGTTGTAGATGCGCCGTAAAAAAAAGAAAAAAAAAAAAAAAAAAAAAAAAAAATTAAGGGTAATAGGGGTCTCCCCCCTTTTGTATAATAATTTTGATCTATTATTTTGCGGGGGTTCCCCTTGGTCTAGTGGCTAGCGCGCTAGATTCATAAGCGGGAGATGGTGGGTTCAATCCCCACCGGCGCCAGAAATTTTCTCATCTCAGGGCTCGCTGAGAAAATTCCTGGTTGCACCCTGGACCTCGGCGCTAATGGCCAAGAATTATGTCGATGCGCCGTATAAAAAAAAAAAAAAATTAAGGGTAATAAGGGTGCTAATGACCTTAGTAGTAGATGCACCTAAAAAAAAAAAAAAAAAAAAAAAAAAAAATTAATATACCCTTAGTTCCCATAACTTTACATGTCTTTTAATAAAATATTTTATTCTAACCCTTCCTTCACTCCAAACGTAACCTGAATTTCAAAATATTAGTTTTAATGAAATTTGAACAGGCAGAAAATATTTTAACTGAATCCCATGATTCTAAGTACCCAAACCAAAAACGTTATTCAACAACTATTTTGCCACTTTTCTCAAAAACAGTTAAAGATATCGCCTTAAAAATGGTGTCATTCGTTTTCCTAGGCCAAGAAGCCTTTAAAACGAGTACTTGCAAGCATATGAAGTAAGCGGAACGATTTTTTTCGTGTGACATTCGCTCCAAAAACCATGTTCCGGTGGGCGGATTTTACTGGTTAACGAACTTGATCTTTCAAATTAGACGAAAGATTTTTGTACCCAATTTTATCAAAATTGGACCATTATTCGCTGAGCTATGCCGCGAACAGACAATTTTTTGTTTTTACGGCGCATCAACATATCTTGGCTATTAGCGCCGACATCCAGGGTGCAGCCAGGAATTTTCTAGTCGGCACTTCCGGATTGCGTCATGAGGTCAACCTTATAAGCGGGATTCCTCCCTATGGAGGGAGGGAGGAACTGTGCTAAAAGCATTAACTATTAACTTAAAATTATATGTAACCTTACATGGGTTACCATGATATCTATGTACTTAGAATTTTACATACATTTAAAACAATTAATAAAACTGTATAAAATGTACACCATATATTAACAGAATGGTTAAATTAACTTTAAAGTGAAGAAACGATAATACTAAACATTTTAGAATGACTATGGAATTAGCAGCCTCAAAAATATTAAACAATGGCAGCAGAATTAAAAATGTCTAAAAGCATTATTAACTAAATAATTATTGTCAATATACATGGAGTGGGGGAGGCAGATAGAATTGTGTTGCCATACAAAACCATTACAAATGTGTGGAAGTCGTTAGACACTGGCAAAACTGAAATATCGTGATATGGTTTCAAAATTCATGACTTTTTCACGATTTCCGTGCCATATTTTCAATTTTGTGACATTTTTGTGATTTCCGTGAATTTTTCGTGCAGTAGACACCCTGTATAATCACTATAAAATTGACTCAAGCATATAAAATCGTGCCCCTCTGTGTAATCTCATTTAGGAGCTTAATTTGAGGGAATTCGAGTAAAGGTTTCAATTTTTTCAATTAAGTAACATTATCAGCAACAGTTTTGTTTTCCAAGAACTTTTATAATGTTTATTTGTGGTTTAGCCTTGAAAAAATAAATTTGGAGACAAGTAAGTTCTACTTTTCGACTTACATCTCCTCATCTGGAATAAAGTACTGATTTAAAGAGAGGTTTATTTGTATGCATAAAAAACTTGAAAGCTTGAAAGATTATAATTACCTAATTTTTCTGCTATTCTAAGAAGCCATTTAACATCATCACCATAAGGAGGATGTCTGGCATATTTAGCATTAGGTCTATCATCATGAACACGTCGGGCAATAGTTTCCATAGCCAGCATACCAACCCTATAAGCAGCAAGAAGATAGCGAACCTGCGCTGGTGTGTATTGTTGATGTGTGCGTTGAACCTGGGGAAAAACAAACACATATATTTTTACTAATAAAACTAACTTCAAGCGTTTCTAATCATTAACCCATTAGCTTCGGAGTTTCTATTTTTTCAAAAATTCTTAATACAAATAAATCAATTTTATGAACTTAGATATAATATAATTTTTCTATCTTCTATTTGAGATGTGAAAGCATTCCTCGCAAACTGATTTGTTATTTAATGATTTAATTTGTTTTAAAATTTATAGCCACTGAAGTCAATATATTGATGATTTTCTATCCTAAAAAAAAAAAAAAAAAAAAAAAAAAAAAAAAAAAAAAAAAAAAAAATGACAAAATTTACATAGAAAATATTTCCAATTGAGCAGCATTTTTTTTTTTTTTTTTATTTCAAATTAACATCAGAATTTCAGAATTAACTTTGTTTTATAGATAAAAGAAAATTGATCAGATTTGACTTTAGATTATTATCTAGAAGGTATACCTGCTGCTGTTGAGGTCGAACTGGTGTTTGAACTGCTACAACTGGCGGAGGTTGGGAGACAGGTTGAGCTGGCGCCTGCGCAATATTAGCTATTTGTGCCTGTCCTGGACCAACCTGAATATTGTACAGATGATAATTTAATAACTATTGAAATAATGTACTATCTCATTTTTTTTTTTTTATTTCATAAATCTCTTTACCCACAAAACAACTCTTTTTTTTTTTTTTTTTTTTTTTTTTTTTTTTTTTTTTTTTTTTTTTTTTTTTAAGACAGTTATATGTATGAATCAACTGACTTTGACAAAATTAACAACAAATATTCTTTATGTTATTATCTAAGATGTAAAAACAGGAAAACATTTCAATTTTATTATTCGAAATTTCAGTTGTTGAAAAAAAATTCTTTTGACATTTTGAGTTCAAAAAATCAGCACATCACTCAATCAAAAAAAAGAAAAAAAAAAAAAATCGATTGTGTAAATCTTGAGTAATGTTTAACATCAGTTTGAAAACAGGTGTTTGGAAAACATACTTTTAAAATATTCAAAAAAGTATTAACAATTTATCTAGTAGAGGAAAAATACATTTTTCTTAAAACCTCTAAGTTGTACGATTCATTATTAATGATATCGGTGGAATATACCTGAATTGGTGCAGCAGAGAAAACATGAGCTGGTTGACTTGTTTGGTAATACTGGAAAGGAGGCCCTGGTATATGGAATGTCTGAAATGTTAATAATGCAATCTTAATTTGCTATTTTATGACTGATAAAAAAGAAAATATTTATTAATAATTGAATTTATACAAATTAAATTGTAATAACTAAATTACATGATTCATTTAAATACACACATCTAACCTACCATTAGTGGAACTAAATAAAACAAAAATTCTATATGTTAAATGGAAGAGGCCTTCATACATCAACAGATTGGAAAAATACTGGAACTCAAGTATGTGTACCTTAATAGTCCAAAAAAGTCTAGATAGTACTTTACGTTTCTTTTCAAAATACTTAGTCCTATTGGGTGCATAAATAAAATAAGTTTTTTTTCCTTAACTGGGTTATAGAAACCTGTCAACAATGCTTTTACATTTAATGGTCTAGTCTTCTGTGCGCAAATAAATTGTATTTGTTAATGACTAACTGTATTTGTTAACGACTAACTGTATTTGTAAACTGAGTTAAATAATAAAAATCACATCTCAGATCAATGAATAGAGAATAAAGCTTATAACTAGCATTTATGATTATTTTAGCCATTAAGATACATAGTCAAAAAGGTTTGGAGATTACTGTTCCAGAACATGAAGTTCCAGCACTATATTAATTATTTTCTAGCCATTACATTAATAATTAAACAATTTACAATTAAATTCTAAATATTTACTGAGACAAATACAGTTCAAATTTTATCAGAATGGATATCTGAGTTAGTGAAACATATTATCCTTCCAAAATTCTTGATTTTTTACTACATTGAAGGGCCTCTTGTATTAAACTATATAAAATAAAAAAGTCCTCTCCTCTGTTACGTGTATTTTTTTTATAAAAAAAATCCACCTGAGGCTTCTGACAATTTTAAAATAATTAAAATAAAACGTAAAATCTAAAGGCTAACCTGTAATGCTATCTGGTGTGGATGACGAAGTTGATAGTGACCTGGGGGCGGGGCAATAGTTATGAGTGGGTATGGTAAAGCAAGAGGAGAGACGTATTGAGGTGGGGGAGGGGGAGGAGGTGTTGGAGGAGGCTGTGGTTCTACCCAGGTCACCATTGCAGTGCTCACGTGTTGGGGAGGCTCAGACATTCCACTCATTTGTTGGTCAGTACTGCTCACAAACGTTTCTTCTATATACTGCTCGCCTTGAGAATTCTGTAAGACAAATAGCAATTATTTTGGGTCTGTAGGCAACAAGAAATACTAAAAGATATTTTTGTTTTTGCTTAGTTCGTAAACTAAAAGAAATATTTTTAACCTTATGAGGAGATACACTCACCTGGGGACAGCATAAACAATTTTTTTTAAATTAAATCTTTTAATTTCATGCATTACCAGTCATACTGTCCTGCGGTGTACCGCAGGCATTGAATTTCTATCCCTCTAGTCCTTCGTCTCATAACTGGAAATATTTTTAATATGGCGCACTATTCTAGGCAATCAGCTGGTCATTATAATTCAAAATAGTTTCCACCTCACTCAATAGGTGCTTTATGAATTGCTGATACATAGTAGCTTCTAGAAATTTGTGGTAATTATCACCACAATTTTGGCTGCAGTTTTATCCTCAGCTTTCATTTTTTTCTGCCTTTTAATTAGAAATATGGGTGGAAAGAAGCTAGCTAATGCTTATTGCAAGACAGACTCACAAAATCCAGCTCTTCACACTGGGGAATGTTTGAGAAGTATCATTCCCCTCAATAAGTGTAGATAAGTTTAGGTATACCTCTTCACATATTTAAATAAATTACTTTTTCATGTAAATAATAATTGAATCTTGAACGAAAATACTTATGACCACAAAAACAAAATGTGTGATTCCGTAAAATACTGTACAAACCATCAGGGCACCAGGTAAACAAAAGGGCACAAGGTAAACAAAAGGGCACAGACTAATGGCAAGGGGTTGTTTATGCCCGACTCAGATCAGCAATGAATGGTATGGTCATTCAAGAAATTAAGACTGAGATCGCAAAGGGTTAATAACATTGAAATACTTTCACCTCCAAAGATCCACATGGCCACATATATTCACCTTTACATGAAAAACTGCAGACAAAAGGAATAAATAAAGGGTGCTGCACAAATGAATAGGGTTGCTATAGACACAGCCGTGTAGACACAATCGTTCATTTGAGCACTTTTTTATTAATGTTGGATATGTTTATTATTCTTTTGAAATATGGAGAAAAGGAAATTTAGTAACTGAATATCTTTAAAAATGATTTGGGTGGGGAATAATGTTTTTTTGGGGGGAGGGGGGGATTTTGATTATTTTAAACTTTCCAAATGATGTGCAGTAGTTATAAACTACAATGATCTCCAAAATGAATGATTAATAGCTGCTCAGCTACCAAAAATATGATACCTGTGAATCCTCAAGGAATCTAAGAGAACTGATTCTACGAGCTTGTTAACTCTTATTCAGTCCTAGTGTGTCAAGGAAGTCTTGAATGGCTTTTGGGATTGTTCTCTTGTACCGAATCATGAGCCTTGGACAACACAGTTTCTTCTGTGTGATTCAATAAATTTCTTATTGTATGTCATTTTACTGTTGGTTTTATATCTTCAGACAACTAAGAGGTCTCTCCTCATTCATATTTTTTGCAATGACTGATCATAATTTAGACCAAATTGATTTTTACGGAATAAGTAAGTACAAACTTAAAGCCATATTTTGAGACTAAAATAATAGCTAATAAGAATTATTCATAAATTACTCAGAATCGATAAAAACTGTAGAAAAGTTTACTTACCCTGTAAAGTTCAAACCAATATTTAGCAACTTGAAACAGAACATCTGGATAGACGCCACCTCCTTTCGCAGCACCTTCAACAGTAAGGCATGAGTGCTCCAACATCCGATCCGATTGTTCTTTGCACTGTAACACAAAAAATCTTGACTTAAGAGAATCATTAATAACCAAAAATAAAAAATTTAAATTTTACATATTTACTTCTACTTTTAATGTCATTCATGAAACAATTTATTTATTTTTAATGATTGGAGTTTTACAATGGCTCTAGTATAATGAAGAAGATCTAGTGAAAGAAATGTCTTTTATCTATCTGAATATACATACACCATCACACACATTGTATATATCATGCACATGAATATATATTTTTTGCATATTGAAAGACACATCTTGTCCCTACCATCTCAAACTATCAAATATGCAAATCGGATCAAACTAGAGAACGAACATATTCTATACATTGTCGAAGTAATATATTGAAAAATAGTCTTATTCGATACTTTATTTAAGGCATTAAAGGCTATTCTAAAGGGGTTAGAGTTACGATAATTTACGACAAGCCGTATCGTCCACAATCTAAGAGCAAAGTTTTGAATCTGAAAAACGAGTTTTTGCATATTCGATAGTTTGACGTGGTAGGGACGATACGTTCATCAAAAAATGAAAATGAAAATGTTCAAGCTCAGAAAGATATTTTATACATTCTTTGAATACAAAAATTTAATTTTGAGAGACAACATCTTGAAACCAGATTAAAAAGATGAAGATTTTTTATCTTTCTTCCTGAGTAACCAACTTATGAGATCATGTATTTCTCAAATGAGTTTAGCAAGAATAATGAAGCTGATGTTTCATTTGTCAATGTGTAATTTTTTAATAATAACAATAATGCTTCATAATGTTAATAATTTTTTTTATATTTTCTATTAATTGAACCTAAATTAACAGCTTCTCTCGTAGTGAGCTTTCAAAAGATTATGGCCTTTTTACTGACATACGCACACAAATCAAACAGAGCTGCAATATGTTCATATAAGTGTTTCTTATAAAACTGATACATCTAGGCCATCACTTTAAAATCACAATCTGAATAGCAAGAACATGTCAACTCATACAAAAAGTAGAAAAACAGTCAAAACTAATCATAGGGGACTGACGAGAACACAAACATTTTGTGGAATCTTATTTTATGTTTGTTTCCTCACAATCATAAATGAAATATGAAATACCTGGAGAATAGCTCGTTGAATTTCGTTGGGATTGAGCGCATGAGCATGAGGGAGGCAGGAGAGAGCCAACTCAGCAGCAGCTCTAGTCATGTTCCTATCACAGCCTCGAGATGCACGGTCTGCTATACTTGCAGCTTCAGGAGGTGTTAGGTGACCTTCCCAAGTATCTTGGAGAAAAGAAATTGCTGGTGCTCCTATTTCCATTGCTTGCCCTGAAAATAAATAAATATTAGTTAATATAGTAAAATCCTGTAATTTATTATTTGTAAATGTTCCTGATTTCCAAAGAATAATTGAGAGGCGATATTTTCTGAAATTTCAGCAAACCTCATGCCAAAAATGCGCTAGCGGTTGGCTGCCTAGGAGGTTCATTTGGGCAGACAGCCGCCTGACGCTGTCGCCATAGCGGTTAACCACTAAGGCGCCCAACCACAATGAATCCATGCCGATTGGTTGGGCCATTCGAAGGCATGTTGGGGTTCATTATTGAAATGGACGCCGACGAGGTAGCTTGTGTTATCTATTTCTACTACAGAAAACAACAAAATACAAAAAATAAATATACTAGATTAATCCTTTACTGCAAACACGGAAAAAAATGCCAGCTTTTTATTCAACCACCGCGGTTGAAATTTTGTGGCGGTTAAGTGCATACAATCACAAGCCGTTGCATGGGATTCCCAGTTTGAAGCGGCTAGCCGCAGGATTAGCCGCCCCTGCGATTAACTACTTGTGCATTATAGGCCTCAGAGAGATGTAATGATCACTTTTTCCCTTAAAAGATGGGTTATATTTTTTTTAAAATTAATATTTCAAATCTTAAATGATTTTTAGGACGGGTTATCTACAGGTTACCACCCTTTTCTAGCCAGGATAGGACTGATGTATTTTATTTTTTGGAAAGAAAAACCACCATCCCTAGTGGGAATGGAACTCACAACCTTATATATGGAGTGCCTCTCCTGTCCATCAGGCCTCCATTAGAGAATATTCCATTAATTTTTCTAAAAAATAAAGATTTGAACAATTTAATTGGGTTAAATGTTGTGTATAAAGGTATTTACTGAATGCAATTACCTGTTATCCATGAGACATGTGACGAATAAGTTCTGCTTAACCAATTAGGAGACACACAATTATGCAAGCCCAAAGCATAAAGACCCAGCTGGAAAGCACACATGTGGAGTGCTCTGTGAGGACCATGATGGTTCTGACTTGTAGATGCCTGAGTGAATAAAGACGTTGAACTATTTCCACCTGCTTTATTTAAAACAGTTTTGGCAAGTTCAAACATAAAATGAGCTCCTGCTTCTGAAGGTTGGTTAGGGATTGAAGGGTAAGCTCTTTTCCCCTTAAACCTACAGAAAGAAATGAACAACATTTTAAAAATATTGATGATAGTTCAAATACAATCAAATTATTTTTTTAAATTACTAAAAATTACAGTAGAACTTCTGTATTTTGAAATTATTGGGTTCACTAATAAAATTTTATATAAGGAAATTTTGCTACTTGGAAACACATGTACATTTTTAGTTGACACTAGGTTTTTGCACATTATCAACCATACGCATAAGGAATAAAGGGATGCACTTTTGCATGACTAACTCATATACAAATTAAGAAGAAAAAAATGAAATGCTTGCATTCATAGGAATGTAAAAATCGTATATACATAAATATATACTGTTTAAGCAGGAATTTACTTACATAATACGAATTTCATTACATGTGTTTCATGAGTTACATACTCTTAAAGAAGATCTTATGTCAGTTAGTCAATACATGTTGATTTGTCCTTGTAAAAGAAGTGTTTGCACTAAGCTATATTCTAGTGCTTAAATTTACACTATATTATATAAATAACTAATTTTTTGGGGGAAAATTGCTTAGTTTCAGCCTTTGACGAGTTGGTGTAGCTGCTACAAAACATGTAGGGTAGAGTTTCCAAATAAAGCGGTTCAGAAAAAATGTAGTGCAGTTTGTTTTACTAACCCAAGCCAGAGATGTAGAAAAGAAAGTAGATATATTTATTTTTGTCTAAAATGTAAGTGAACTCCCTTCTGTATTAAATGTAAAATCAAATATGTAAAATTCGCACCTAATATTCTTACTATAAATTGATACATTTATATTTATTTATTTATTTTTTTGCTTAATTTGTCTATAAAATTAAGCAAAAAATACAAATTTCCTCGGTTTAAAAAAAATAACTAGAACAACATTTATGCTACAATGAATATAATGAACTGGATGTAGGATGTAAATTTAATAATTTTGCTGAATAATACAAAAATAGCGAAGTATGGGTCCATACTGGACCCATAATCGAATGAAAGAATATTTAGAACTGTTCTAATATGTTTGCATAAACATAATTACCTTGCTTCTTTAGGCCTTGTAGTTGTTGGCATGGTTGGAGCAGTCGTTTGAGGTGCAAGAGGAATATTTATTGGTTTTGTAGGCAGACAAGCTTCCACTTCAGAACTACTTGAACTAGGAGCAGCCCTCATAGGTACACCTAGTCACAAAGATTATTGTTTTATATTTCAACAAGGTATACAATTTTTACTATTGTTTTTGTTTGAAAAAAAAACAAAAACTTATAGGCCAAATAAAAATTAACATCCAATTTGAAAATTATAGTCCAACCTCTTTTCTATGTAACTTTTAGCACTTTCCTCCGAAGGAAAGTAGCTATTGAGGTTGGACTCATGACGGAATTTTTGAAAAATTTCTTCAAATCTTTATCGATCCTACCTAGTAGACACCGAAAATGACCCCCGTTAAAATTTATATATATATTGTAATGATAATTTATTATAAAAAGGTTGCGCCACGTTGGGTCGCCAATAAATGTAATGATTAATTTTTACAATAAGAAATAAAGAAATTTTAATTAGTTTTATTATGTTAATTTAACTTAATCTCATGGATCAAGGTTCCGAGTGAATGACTGGTATTACATTTATCTCCAGACAATTCTGAGATACAAACAATATTAAATTACATGCAAACAATAATAAAATAATTGAAAACTACAACAAAAACAATTCTTACCTCTAAATCAATCCGCTTCCAACGAAATCTCAATATATTCGGTATTCCTTGGAGGAGAGCTCTGACTTCGGCCAACGCTAAGAACCAAAAGACTTAGGACCAACCCCAGTTCCTCAGTCCATGAATGCGGGAATTAGACGGACGCCTTCTCTCTATCGCTGCTGGGACTCGACTGGGCTGACGCCATTCGAGAGAGAAACTTTGGCTTCCCTCTTTCCAACTTCCGCAGTTTGCCCGATTATATATATAAAGATAACAATTGTTTTTTGCCATACAAAATAATTAATTTATTGTTATCTGAATGTACATTTAATATGGATATATTGTACATCAGTATTGTCCAAAAATATTATTAATTTTGATCGTATATAATACAATGTTATTTGTACCTATGGTTTGTGATTTGCGCGGGCTTTTCAAAATATCGATGGTTATTTGAATTTAAAAATATTTTCAAGAATGTAATATATCATTACATTTGCACTCCTGTCTAAAAAAAAAATATAAAAAAAAATGTTTTTAGTCCGGTATAAAAAATAAATTTAAAATTGAATTTTTTAATTTGAAGTTTCGGGATACAGAAATATTAATTAGATTGGTAAGCCTGTTTTTTATTCAAATTTTCAATAACTTATTTCGTTGCATAATTTTTATTCATTATCATTTCTCAATCCAAACTATCATTCTTCACTGTTCATTCCCAAACATCATCATTATCAAAACTATCCCATCCCAAACCAACACGATTACTAAATTTATGATAAATTTTTAAATATTATTTTTATCAATTAAATCTTATATTAATATAAATCTTATTTTCTTAAAAAAAATATGCTAAACTAATAAATTTTATAAAAACACACTAAACTAATAGATATTAATTTGAAAATTTTTCATGAATTTATTCCTGGTCGTTAATATTTTCTTTGCAGCAGTCCAATTTCTTTCTATAAAAGTGTTTTATTCTTTTCCTTGGAGGCCGATTTAGCTTTGAAATTTTTTCTATTCCAAGTTGTCTTTTACATTTATGAAGAATTTTTATTCTATTTCCACATTTGACATTCAAAATCTTTAAATGATTATCTTTATTAACATTTTTATTCAGCTTCTTTGTTGGAATATTTTCATTTAGTATATTATAGCCTCTTATGTTTATAATAAATTTGTAGTCATCAGTTAATTTTTTAATGCTATTTTGTTTCACAATCTTATTTATAACTTCTGTCCTTATTATATTTCTGAAATTATCATTAATTATCTTATTATTAATTATTTTATTTGTACCCTCATTATTATTATTTAATTCACTTAATAATTCTTGAATTGTATTATCTTCATTTATTAAACAATTATAGTCATTTTTATTTTTAATCAACATTTTATCATTTTCAAATATCTGGTCATTACAACCATCACCACTATCTAAATTGTCCTTTATTGTTTCATCCAAATCGTCATTATGTATTAATGTATCATTTTCGGCTTTTTTAACTAAATTTTCATTATTATTTTCATTTATCTCAATGACCTCTTCACTACTGATATTATTTTTATTTAAAAGGTTATTATTCGATTTTTCCAACTCTATCGTCTCTTCATTCTGATTTTTACCCATATTATTTAAAGTATTACATAAATCGTCCAATTTTTTATTTTGTTCTATTCTATTTGCATCTATTTTATTTTCCAATATTTCATTATTTTTATCAATTTTATTTTCCAATATTTTATTATTTTTATCAATTTTATTTTCCAATATTTTATTATTTTTATCAATTTTATTTTCCAATATTTTATTATTTTTATTTAGCTCAACCATATTTTGATTTAGTTCTTTATTTTGTTCTAATAATAGCTTCATCAAATGTTCTAAGCCTTGAGGATGCATCTCATTATCCCTTTCGGAAATATGGTCCCCGCCATTGGATATAATTTCTGTTCCTAAGGAACACGCCGTCGATTCTCTGAATGCTATTGCATCATCCTCCTGCAATTCGTTTTCACGTGTTTCGACTATAATATTTATTTCTCCTGGCGTAAAAAATACGTATTCCGGTGATTCTACATTATTTTCTTCACCGTTATTTTGAAATTGTTCAATATTTACGTCAGACATTTTTATTTTAAAAAAAATTACTTTTAAGTTTCATTTTCAATATTTATTTACTGTTTTTAATTTCAATTCACTCGGCCGTCTACGTTGGGCGCCATTTAATGTAATGATAATTTATTATAAAAAGGTTGCGCCACGTTGGGTCGCCAATAAATGTAATGATTAATTTTTACAATAAGAAATAAAGAAATTTTAATTAGTTTTATTATGTTAATTTAACTTAATCTCATGGATCAAGGTTCCGAGTGAATGACTGGTATTACATTTATCTCCAGACAATTCTGAGATACAAACAATATTAAATTACATGCAAACAATAATAAAATAATTGAAAACTACAACAAAAACAATTCTTACCTCTAAATCAATCCGCTTCCAACGAAATCTCAATATATTCGGTATTCCTTGGAGGAGAGCTCTGACTTCGGCCAACGCTAAGAACCAAAAGACTTAGGACCAACCCCAGTTCCTCAGTCCATGAATGCGGGAATTAGACGGACGCCTTCTCTCTATCGCTGCTGGGACTCGACTGGGCTGACGCCATTCGAGAGAGAAACTTTGGCTTCCCTCTTTCCAACTTCCGCAGTTTGCCCGATTATATATATAAAGATAACAATTGTTTTTTGCCATACAAAATAATTAATTTATTGTTATCTGAATGTACATTTAATATGGATATATTGTACATCAGTATTGTCCAAAAATATTATTAATTTTGATCGTATATAATACAATGTTATTTGTACCTATGGTTTGTGATTTGCGCGGGCTTTTCAAAATATCGATGGTTATTTGAATTTAAAAATATTTTCAAGAATGTAATATATCATTACAATATATATATATATATATATTTATATATATATATATATATATATATATATATATATATATATATATATATATATATATATGTGTGTGTCTGTTAACACGATAGCGGCCAGAGTTTTTGTTTTTTCGTCACGAAACTTGGTATATAGCATGCAATTAGCAAACGATTGAACAAGTTCGTTAACCACCAAAGTCGGTCCACCGGAAGGGGGGGTTTACCCCGAACCCAAAACACTAATTTGACTATGTCAGCAGTAATATTTGTTATATTTCAACGAAACTTGGTATTCGTAGTGGTAATATAGAGAGAAAAGTGAGATATAAAAATGAACTAAATTGGTTCATTAGAAGGGGGGGTTTACTCCGGGCCCACAATACCAATTCGCCACTACCAGCCGTGATTTTTGGTATATTTCGACAAAACTCGGTATTCGTAGTGGTAATCCACAGGTAAATATGTGTTGTAAAAATAAACTAAATCAGTTCATTAGAAGGGGGGGGGTTTACTCCGGACCCAAATTCCTAATATACTCATACCGGTCGTAATTTCTGCTGTATTGTAACAAAACGCGGTATGCGTCGTGGGTAACTCATGAGAAAGAAGTGTTGTAAAAATGAGCTGAATCGGTCAATCGGAAAGCGGGGGTTTAATTTGTAATATATTTCAATAGAAAAGCCCGCCAGACGTAGGTTCACAAAGCCGCCGCAAGGAGCGCTTTCTACCACTAGAGTGACTGTATCCTGTTCCTGCGTTAGATCAAAATACGATAAAATGAGGTTTTTTGTATTTATTACGTAGTGTAGTAGGTAGCATGTGTAAACATAACTCTGGAAGCAAGTTAATAATTGATCAGTTACTCATTACAAATATAAAAGAGAACTATTCATGTTTTTATTATATTTATGTAGGATATTTTAAGCAAATTGTTCTGGAAAGCAGTCTATACTACCCAAATTCTGAGGAAAGTGCTTAGTTATGCAGCTCCTGCATGACGGACTTTTGTAATTAATGAATCACCATCTAGCCATGGAGGTTTTGAGACAAGGTGTACAATTAACGTTGAAAATTTTCAATTATAGTATAAATGTGAATGTTTTATTCATGATGTAAACAAAAATTCTCAAATCCAATTATTTTAAAACAATGTAGAAATTTTTTTTCAAGTAATTATTTGACATATTTTTGGAAAAAAAAAATAAAATAAAATAAACAGTAACAGGCCACAAGGGCATATACTGTTGAGGTATCTGATTCTTGACCATGCGCCATACTAGGAAAATAGTGTGGTGAGTACTATGCTCTTTGCAGGTTCCCATTAATAAATTCATTAAAGGCTGGGGTGGGCCTAGGGATGGGTCTGGGACCCCGAATCCAACCCATGAGGAAAGACACTAGAAGATAACATCTTTAGTAGGCTCGAGTTTTGAACACACTCCAGCATATTCGTCGAGTGCTCTATCAATGAGCTAACCTCGCCTCTGATTTATTTTTTATAATTATTATGATGTATTTATAAATAAGAATGATATATTTGTATATAAATATTTTGTACTTCCGTTAGTAATTTTACATTTATTTCTTGTAGTTGGCAAGGTACATAAAACAAATTATCTTCCATAACTGATTTTTATTTCTTTTAAAATCTTCCAAGATCTTGAGATCTTCCGAATGGTGTCGTTCACTTATTATTATCAGATGGTTAGTGTGATCACATTCTGTGAGTGCCACAGAGATCACATTAAGCGGTGCGTGTTGGAATTGCTGCTGTTAAAGAGACTACATCAAGCTTTTTTTCAGTAACGCAATATCAAGGATTTTTTTTGTTTTTTTTTATTTTTATAAATAAAATTCCTAACAATTATTTGTTACCAACTTTTTTTTCTCGATAGTATGTTTTATGATTGAAGATTGAGGGTTCTATAAACTTTTGCCAACTTAGGGGTCTTCAAATCTTATTTTATTTTTCATTGAGACGTTTTGGCTCACAAATGTATTTATATTTATGTCAGTCCCAAAGGCCATATAGCCATCTGTGAGTGAATCAATCCTCACAGATGCCTAGCTTTTGAGACTATGATGTAAATATAAATACATTTTTGAAAATAGTTAATACAGCCACGATAAAGAAGAGATTGATAAATGGCATGAGCCGAAACATCTCAACGAAAAATAAAATAAGGTTTGAAGACCTGTAAGCTGGTAAAATGTTATACAACTTTTTTTTTTTACTTGATTAATTGTACCACCATAAAAAGAAAAGACTAACAGATAAGATTATATGATATGAAAAAAGAAACGAGTACCTAAGCCAGCATCTACAGGCAAAGGTGGTGTATCTATAGGAGGATGTTCAACCTCTGAGTTCCAATCATTCATTGTTGACATCATACTCTTGACAGGAGGGTGCGTAGTATAATAACTGCTGGATAGTGGTCCTTTTGTTAGTTGGTGAACTTCCCGGTCTAGAAGCTTCTCCATTATATGCGATATTTTAGTTGGCTGATCTTTATAATGTACTAGCAGAGTCACAGCAAGGTCTCCTCTAAAAATACATAAAAATGTTTAAACAAGAAAGGAAATACCTCAATAAAAAAAAAGAGCTTAGGCTCTGAAACCATCCTTGTGGTTTTATAAACTCAGAAAGTTAGAACATAACACATAGAACAGAAAGTTAGTCTCGGGGTCATAAGTAGAAGCATTAAACGTAATTATATTGAATTATAGAAAAGAAACCGTAGAATATAAAGCCTAGCCTGAGGGAGTATAATAGCATAGACACAAGGGTGTCTTAGCTTTCTAAAAGAACTTTGAAGAGTAATTTAATTAAAAATAGAAAAAGACAATGATTTTTTTGCCCAACTGGTTGAATTTTACCAGCCAAATTAGTTAGAAATAATATAATATTGACTAAGCAATTGCTCTCTCTGCTTCAATAAGAGCAGTTGAAGTTAAAACCTTATTCTTCAAATAGCATTATAAAGAAGAACGTTATTTTAGTTCATAAACACTAAATAATGTTATTTAGAAGAGGGCACTAATGGCCCAGGTACGCTGTAAAAAAAAAAAAAAATTAGAAGAGATCGTTGATCACAGAGATTACAAAGAATTTCAATCATAATTGTTGAAAAAACTTCACTTTTTTTGAAGTTTTTATTTTTGACAAGCTTTTGACTTGATTTTCAAGCTTTCATCAGAGCTAAAAACCAAAATTGTTCAGAATAAGAACAAAAATAATAACATATGAGTATACATAATAAATATGAAGCACCCACTGAATAAGTTAAAAGTAAATTCATAAACATACAACATGAGCAGTAAGTGGAGATAATACAGTCTTAATTTATCAGGTGTATCATATGAAATAAAAAGAGTAATTAAGTTAAGAAAATTTCAATGAGATGAGTGGCAAAGAGACAATAAAGAACAGCGTATATAGGATGAATTTAGGGTAAAGTGTTATTGTAAAACGGTATCCTAACTAAAACCAATTAAAAAATAAGTACAAAACAAGAGGGAAAATTCTTATGAGGGGAGGAAGAGTTGATCCGTTAGGAAGTCGCTACATTACTTTTTTTTTATTTTTTTTCTTACCGCACACCGACCTCTAGGCCGCTAGCGGGAGTTTATTTACTAGCTATCTCCCTTTATAAACAATTATGGCGCCATTTAGTTAGCCACTAGACCACGGGGAAACCCTCGATACATCACTGATTCCGGACAGATTGGTAATAGCGAAAGAAAAACGGAAGGGAGAAGAGACACATTCAAGATTGACAAAGTAATAATCTCTTCCACCTATTACAATATTTTCCATACCCTATAATGGCCCCCAAACATCTCCATGTTGGTAAAATAACAATAGTACAAAATATACTAAATATAGCCAACGGCCATAGCCACGTTGAATACACCGGTTCCCATAGATCACCGAAGTTAAGCAATGTCGGGCGTGGTCAGAACCTGAATGGGTGACCGACTACGTGCTGTTGTCATTATAAAAGGGTGGCAACCTGTAGATAGCCCGGCGCTAATAGCAAAGTAGTTGATGCGCCTTTAAAAACAAAAAAAAAATATACTAAATATAGTATGAAATGACCAGGCTGGTCTCTAAAAATAAACTCACCTTTGTCGTCTAGTTCCTTCACATAACAAAGGATGATCTGCTTCAGAAACATTTGCTTTGAGACCGAGTGCAGCCGTTGCTGCTTCAAAGCCCAAAACTTCATCAGAAGGAAGGCGTAGATGTAAAGATAACAATTGGCATTTTGACTCTCTACCTGAAAAAGTTAACAAATTATAAACTAACACCAATTTTTAAGAATTTATTTAAGAATATTGGAGAATATTTAATGACTTTTATAGGGATCACCTATATATTTAATGACAACCTATATAGAGAAAATCCTTTTACGATGTCAACCTGATGACGCAATCCGGAGGTGCTTTCAAGAAATGTCAATGTTTTGTAAATCAAAAGTCATGGAAAAAATAGTCTTTCAAATTTGAGTATATATATATATATATATATATATATATATATATATATATATATATATATATATATATATATGTATGTATGGAACGGCTTCTTTCTCCAGCAGTGTCGCTCCTCTCTCCATCGCAATATTTCGTCGGGTTCATCTCCGACTTCTTCAGGCTGCTATGTGTCGTCCTCGGTGGTTATCAAGGGAATGAATTTTTCCCGGATTTTCCCTCCTTTATAGCCCTGCTTCGTAGACTATGCGGGCCAATGGTGTAGGGGGTCCGTGGGCCAATAGGGCTCGAGGGCTGTCCTCGTCGTTCGTCCGTCGTCTGTAGTTCGTCAGTGGTCCGTGTGGGGCGCTGGTCGTCTTGAGTCCCTGTTTTCTCCTCTATCTTCTTAAGGATGGGCCGCCAAATGTCCGGTAGGATGAGGCCATCTTCCCTATTGAAGTTTACCGGATGCTTATGTATTTCGATGGCTTCTCTAATTGGTCTCCTTGTCAAGCTGGTTTCCTTGGCTAGGGTCTTGGCTCGGTCGAATAATACTTGCCTGGGGCACTCTTCTCCGTGTGTTGCCACCGCAGAAGTTTTGGTGCACCCCAGCCTGTAGTCAGCAGCTTGTTGTCCGATTGAAATATTGCGATGGAGAGAGGAGCGACACCGCTGGAGAAAGAAGCCGTTCCATACATACATGTGATACCCAGCGATGCAATTTAAAACAAAATATATATATATATATATATATATATATATATATATGATGTGGATGTATAAATACATTTATCTGTTTGTGCGTAATCTCAAAAAATGGAATGATTTTAATGAATTATAAAAAAATAACTTTTATGAAATTTGGCAAAAAAAATACTTGGTCAAGTTCATTAAATAGTAGAATCCACTACATTGGAACAGTTTTTTCATTCGATTTGGCTTTAGTAGGCTTCTAAGTACAATTGTTATAGGTATTTTGACTTGAGTAAAAACATTTACCATAAGTTTGGGATTCATCTAAACCAAGATATATTAGTTATGTTTGGAGTAGAGGAAGTATTTCAAGGAAGAGTTTTTATCAACAAACATTAAAGTTTTTAATTGCTGTATATTTTCTTAAATATCCCTAAGGTTGTGAAATCGTATTAAATGGAAAGTAAACATTCAAATGCTTAATAAATTTCCTACAAGATAGATTCTAGCATAAATTTCAATAAGCTCATCCTGTCAGATGAAACAGTGCTTGAGATTTGGAAAGTGTAGGTTTTGCTAATTTAAGGCAAAATAATAAGAGTTTCTTTCAAAATCATACCAGAGAATAAATAGAAACACACTACAATGAAGTAGTTCCTGTGAGTCGGACTTATTTAAAAATATCAATAAGTATTATATTCTTAAGATTGCCCAAAATAAGATATTCAGCTGTAAAAAATCCCCTTACCTGGCATAGTAAGAGCATCAAGAATAAAACTTGCAAGAGTTATGGGTAAAAGAGCTTCTCCCCGAGACCTGAGTGTGCCATCTCTTAAGAGCTGCGCTCTTTCTCGAATCATATTCAGTTCCTTCTCTCCCAGTGGAATTCTCTTTAATAATGTCACAAGCTCCGATTCTTGATGAAACAATTTCACCTATTAAGAACAATAAATATTTTAACAAGATATCTCCTTAAAAATATAATATTCAGACTATTTTCTTAACAAAATATTAATTCAATGAAATGCACAATAAAAAATTTAATATATTTCACTAGTATTTCTAAAGTGACACAATTCAAAAATCGGTGTTTTTCAGTTATGATTATGAAAGACACTCGTAAATATATCTTTATCAGTAATCAAAACTGTATGAACCTAGCTTCAGAGATTGTCCGCCATAGGGGACTTGAGTCACTCTTCCTGTCTTAATGCTATTTTGAAGACATTAAACTGTTCTTGAAGACATGTCAAGTGAGATGAAACATGAAGAGCATTTCTTGCTTCGTTGTTCATGCTAAGCCAGAAAGAATCTACTGGCAGTTTTTGTATCGAACAAAAAAGGAGGGGGCATTGGGAAAAAATGTCATTCCCTAAATTATTATTATTTTTTACAACTTGAGGATAAAGAACAAACTAAATCATCCAAAATCATGTAGGAATTCCAAGCTGAATAATAAGCATACTGTGTAGCCATCAATTGAATAAAGTTGGGCAGTCCATCTTATTAGCTAATTTTCATCATATTTTTTTTTCTTTTGAAAATAAAGTATTGAAAAAGAAAAATATACTCCCTTAAAATGAAGGCATAAAATTGACACTGGAAGAAAGATGGATTTAGAAAGGATAGATTATTACTATTTGTTCATGAATTATATGAAACCCATGCGAATAATTTCAAAGCCTATTTCAACATTATGATAGGCTGAGCCAATACCACCCAAAAATGTTTTGCGTTCTCAACTGACTAGTCTAATGTAAACGTGTAAATTAATTTATTACAATACTTAGTTTCTCCTTTGAAGATTTTGCCAATAACAAAGTTATGTGGGGGTCTCCCGTGGTCTAGTGGCTAGCGCGCTAGATTCATAAGCGGGAGATGGTGGGTTCGTTCCCCATCGGCGACAGGAATTTTCTCATCTCAGGGCTCCCAGAGAAAATTCCTGGCTGCACCCTGGCCGTCGGCGCTAATGGCCACGATTTGTCGATGCACCGTAAAAAAAAAAATAGTTATGTATGTCGGAATGTTAAAAATTATTCCTCATAATAGGCTTGCAAATAAAAAATATGTGAACGCTAAGTGATTACATTATATTATAGTTTTAAATTATAAGTAATAAATCAAACCTCAAGGGGTTTAGTAGTTGCAGGAGGCCTAGGCATTTCAAGTCCGTATAAGCCAATTCTAAAAGCAAGATGGTAGTGCTCGGGATTCTCAGCCAGAACTGTACAAAGGAATGCACATTTGGCAAGGGTGTCAGATGCCAAAATGCTCAACTGATGTGAAGCAGGATTTATCTAAATAAATAAAATCAATATTAATAAAAGGATTTTTATTTTTAGCATAGTTACTTATACAGGGTATACCTCAGGATCTGTCGCAAACTTAAAATAGATTCAAATAAATGCATTTATTTATAAATAAAATACAGAATTGAGAATGGTTATTTGGGATTATCTGAAGATAAGTAAATTTTGGAGATAAGTAAATTCAATTTACGCCATTTTTTATTAATGCTGCCTCCCTTTGAATGAATTATCAGCATTGTAAGCTGAGGTATATCTGTAATTTATAAATGAGCATATATGCTTATAGAATTTTAACTAACTTTCTTCCTTTTCCCTTTGGTTTGTACTGGAGGAAGATCGACCATAAGGTTCGGTGGGTTATCAAGCAAGTCTTCTGCCAATTGGACACCAAGAATACAGGCTTCCTTATTGTGTCCATGAGCATGGAGACCCTCAGCTCGAGCAAACAGAACATCCCAAGGATCTTTTGGACCTATTACTCCACTCAATGACGGTTTCTGCCTTTCATCCTCTTTCTTATCTGCTCCTTTACCTGGGAAAATCAAAATTACATTTAATTATCATTTTGAAACAGCATTATAAACTAATTTAGTGTCCACAGCCTTCAATTCATCAAATTGTACTCCTATTGGAAATAATTGTATTCACTACTTAATAAATTCTAACTGTAGCATAAAAACTTGAGCCTTAAAACCCAGAAGTTTAACCCCCTTAAAGAAAAAGCCTAGGAAAACTTAAGACATTAAGCCACTGCAGCTAATGTTATTTTAACAGGACATTTGAAATAAACAAAATTAAATACCTTTTCCAGTAAATTATAACCATTGGAATGTATATTTGTTTAATGTATTGCAGAGGAGTTGAGCAAGACCAGCTAATAAATCTACTGTCTGAACAGTGAGCAACAAGATAATCTGGAGCAATTTATAGAGAATAGTTTGCAGCTCAAGATTATTGGGATAGATTTATTATTTACATTATAATTACACATTTTTATAGTTTCTTATTATTATTACACATTATTTTAATCAATCATTATTATTACTTTTTTTCTAAATAATGTATCATTCCTTTTCAATTAGTTATAGCTAATATGCTTATTTTGTTTTCTTACAGTTTTGCAATAAAGACACCTATGCAATAAATTATGAACTTCCATGTTCTAAAGATGTGCAACACGAAACCTCCGGGAACTTCCCTGAGTTTTCAAGAATAAGAAGTTTGATGCTGAAGTAATACTTACTATATTTTGCTCTAGGATTTTCACTTCCATATTTCAAATAAATAATATGAACCTTTTTTTTTTTAAGACATGAATTGTTAAAAAATATTTCAATTGCCTAAGGTTTACATCATAACTCCACGACAACTAGCCATCCACTTTTCAATCTATTTTAATCCCAATAGAAGAATAAAAGTAGTTAATAGTAATTGGAAAATATATGGGGGGGGGGGGGGGAGAAAAAAAAAGTGACAGAAGGTCAAAACGTATTTAGAACACTCTATTCCTCAATGTTCATTTGTTCAGTACCCTTACATGTTTCATGTCCATACAATTAATTGTACTAGGGTAAATGTTGATTTCCAAAAGAAGCCTTAGCCACCATAAAAATATTAGATAAGAAGAGGAATACCATACAATGAAATAATAGGTACGTATTAAGAATAAAAAAAAGGCAGAAAATAAAAAAATCTGAAATTAAATATCTGGACAAAATATTTTTTTTCAATTTAATGGACAATACATGACTTAATTCTTATTTAATAAAATAACAAATACTTCTTTTGTAATATGATATTTACTCTAGTACAATCAATTATTATCAGTTGATACACAGTAGCAATGATTATTCTTATAAATATAGTCGTGGCCCTGCCTGCAGAAGGTTCTCTTAGGTTAGGTTCTGCAAATTCCTTCTTGAAGCGTTCCTAAAGAGGTGTCATATGTATGTGAAGCATATACAGAATATTGAAGAAATCAATATTGAGGAGCAGTATGATCTGAATGTGCCCTAAACTTCTGCAATGTAAAAATTATAAAGTGACTAATAAACTTCTTATAATAGAAAAGAAACCTTTAAAAGGTTCACAATAGATTCTTGTGTATACTAAATTACAAAGATGTTTCATAATCATTCAAACCACAAGTTCTATACTTCTGATTATCACTCATTCCTACATTGAAATTTAATAGATCAAAATATATAATTAGAAACAAGAAATAAGGCATAGAAGAGGTCTGAAAACAATGGTGATTAAGGGGGGCAGAAGATTACTCTGGCAATTACTTTTCTGCTTTCTATTATATTGTGCGGCGCTAATGACCTAGATGTAGATGCGCCGTAAAAAAAAAAAAAAAAAATAATAATAAAAATAATATTATATTGTGGCAGCTATTCACACATTTTCCTAGGTTCTTTATTTCCCCCCTCCCCAGAATGATTGAAATTCCACTGTTAATATGAAAGAAAATAATATATTTTAATAAAGTCTGTAAAATATATACCTGGTGGAGATTTTTCAAGCGATTTAGGATCGTAATAATAAACAAAGTATTCATCACTTGATTGCTGAGAATCACTATTAGATGATAGGGAATCATCTTTAGACAGTCTTCTAGGATCGATTGGAGGAGCGAGAGTTTCTTGTTTACTTGCTTCAGACTCATCACCACTAGGCGATTCTGATGCAGGAGGATGATTCAGTCCTCTTCTCTCTGAACATGATGATGATGAAGACTCACTCCCAGTCAAGCCATCCAAGTCCAAGGAATCATGGTGAAGAGTACCTAAAACACAGCTCAGATGAAATATATGACTCTCTATACCTAGAAATAATAACAAAATTTCACAGATCTACCATTAGCCATGGCTTACCCCATAGTTGATAAAAGTTTTAGCGCGGTTCCTCCCTCCCCCATAGGGAGGAACCCCGCTTATAAGGTTGATACAATGAAACAATCCGGAAGTGCCGACTAGAAAATTTCGCGTTTCGGAACCCCTAGAGACCGAAAATAACGGTGGTTCAAATTTGTATATATATACATATATATATTTTTTATTTTTATTTTTTTATTTATATATATATATATATATTTGTCTGTTCGCTCATTTCTGGCTTCCCTAATGGTCCAATTGTGATGAAATTTGGTACAAAAATCTTTCGTCTAATTTGAAAGGTCAAGTTCGTTAACCAGCAAAATCCGCCTACTGGAAGATGGCATTTGGGGTGAAATTCGCGCAAAAAAAATCGTAACGCTTACGTTTTTGAGTTCATAAGCTTGTAAGTACTCGTTTTATATGCTTCCTGGGCTAGGAAAACGAATGAAACCATTTTCAAGACGATAGCTTTAACCGTTTTCGAAAAAATTGTAAAAATAGTTTTTGAATACCGTTTTTGGTTTGGGTACTTAGAATCATGGGATTCAGTTGAAACATTTTCTGCATGTTCTACTATCATCAAAACTAATATGTTGAAATTTTGGTTACGTTTGGAGTTAAGCAAGCGTTAGAATAAAATATTTTATTAACAGACATAAAAAGTTTTAGTAACTTTGTTTACTTTCCTTAATATTTCGAAAAAGGTTGAGAATCTTGGTAAACGGAAGAATACCATTAGAAAGCTTATTAAATGCTCTAAAAAAAAGGTTCTAATGAAAGTTTTGATTAGGCGATGTCAATCGGAGAAATAAGAGCTTAAAACTTTAAAGTAATTGATTTCGCTTATTCGAACTGTTTTTTATTCCTTGTTATTTTTTAATTGCTTATAGTTGGATAATGTATTTGAAAATAAAACAGGTTAAGAAAAATAAGAAAAACAATTTAATGTTAGAGATATGGATTTCCAAGATATAGCTTTTCAACTGCCTAGCGTCCTTCCTAGGGAGGGTTGTTTGTCTTTGATTTTGGTACTTAATTATGGGATACAGTTGAAACATTTTCTACATGTTCGAATTTCATCAACACTAATATGTTGAAATTTTGTTACGTTTAGAGTAAAGGAAGGGTTAGAATAAAATATTTTATTAACAGACAAAAAAAGTTTTGGTAACTTTGTATACTTTCGTTAGTATCTCGAAAACCGTTGACAATCTTGTGAAGCGGAAGATTACCATTCGAAAGCTTACTAAATGCTCTACAAAAAAGGTTCTGAAGAAAGTTTTAATTAGGCGACGTCAATCAGAGAAATAAGTGCTTAAAACTTTAAATTAATTGATTTCGTTTATTCGAATGGTTCTTTTTGTCTGTTTTATTCCTTGTTATTTTTTAATTGCTTATAGTTGGATAATGTATTTGACAATAAAACTGGTTAAGTAAAATAACAACAACAATTTATTGTTAGAAATCTAGATTTCCAGGATTCCAAGACCTTGCCACTAGCGGGTCCGTTTCTAGTGTTGCCGACCCTTCCAGGTAAGATTGTAAATCATGACCTTTCAAGCCTTTACTACACACAGGAATGGCGTTAGTGACCTTAAGAGTTGACACGCCATTATAATAATTAATTTAAAAAAAAAGACTGGTGGAACCAAAATAATAACTGCTTCTATTTTAATCTTTCCAAATTAGACTAGGGATATGAACGGAACCGCGCTAAGATGATGCAGTTCCTGCGAGACGGACTTTTTTTTGGATATAAAGCCAGATACAAATTTTTCAAATGGGTTTCGCGCCTCTAATGCTTGAGATATTAAGTTTATTTAATTAAGATGGGTTTATGCATTGGAAATTATTAGAGATATTGCAAAATTTCAAAGGAAACATGTAGCTTTCACGCGGATCTTTTAAATGTGTAATTTATTGCCACAAAAAAATCATGTTTTAAAGTTAGGAGACATGTATCTCCTAATGAGAAGATCTAAAGGCACTTTCTAAATAGCCTACCGATATTAGCAATGCATATATTACATCCCCAAATCAAAGAAACCTCAATGTGATTTTTCAATACGATAGCCTGTTCAGATAGACGGAAAAGTTCAATTCCGCATACAAAAATTTTGAGGGAAATTCCAGAATGTTCCACCATTTGCAAACTTCCACTTCAAGGAACAACATGATACTTGAAACATTATAAAAACTGATTGTGTCTCGTTTAAGACAAGGGAAGGCTTTGAGGTGTCAGACAAAGGAAATAGTAGCTAATATTTATCAATACTTAGCCAAAGCGTAGACTAAAAATGTTTTAAACCTCCTAGTGAGAAGGTTATAACAGAGAGAATTTTTACCGCCAATTTCTTGCACGGGGAATATAGGCCACAATCTTTTTCCTACAACTAAACTTTCTATTTGAACAGGTAATAGCTTAAATTGTTTTTGCCTTAGCTTTGGCTAAGTATTGATAAATATTAAACACTATCTTCCTTGCCTGACCTCTCAAAGCCTTCCCTGGCCCTAAACGAGACATAATCATTTTTTATTGAGTTCAAAGTAGCGTGTTGTTCATTGTAATTGAAATGCAAATGGCGCGACCGTCGGGAATATTTCCCTCAGGATTTTGTGCATGAGAGATTAGAACTATTCCTTCAACCTGAAAGGGCTATAGAAGAGCGAGCAGCTAAGTATTAAAATTTTGATCTACTTATTTCCCATGGGGAACTATTTATCCCATTGTCTTTCCGCTCATGAAGTCTACCGCTCCTTTGGGGGATGATTCTGATAAAAAATTTCCACAAGGAATGTGTTAAGGAATATAACTGAATGGTATAATATTACAATAATGTAATAATAATTTTGTAATTACCTCCTCCATGACAATCCTCTTCATGGGTATTATGGTCTTGATCATTTTCGCAAAAGCCTTCACTCGAAACGGAAGATCTATTACCTGATGCAGAACTGCTCAAGCCCATTGCAAGAGCTACCTGAGAGCTGTAAAATAAAATAAAAAATCCAAGGATGATGAATTTGCACATGGCAGTCTAATTATATAAAGACTTTAAATTTTCAATTTAATGAAATACCACTTAATTTTGATGTTAATAGAGATCATTAAGGAAAGAGAGAAAAAGAATTTATCAGGCATGACATTTTTTATATATTTTCAACAATACAATCTAGCAACATTCCGAGCTCATAAATAATTCACAGTTCATCAATTAAATAAAATAACCTAGGTTGTCAGAGATCTACTTAACATCAATAATATTGGATTAGGATATATTAGGCGTTCCTTACCCAGACACACTCAACTGGTACATCGGAAGGTTTAAATCCATCTCGATTTCGTCAAATAATTGTTTTTGTTGTTCAAGAGCTGATCTTCTTTGCCTAGCTAAGAAACTTTTATAATTATGGTGAACACTTCGATGATCAAGTACAGCCTGGGATGAACTAATCTGCAATGACAAAGAACAAGGGAACTTAAATATTTGCACAGAAATAATGAAATTAGTCTTATTATAAAATAGAGGGGGAGAAATCCAAATTTTTTATATGGAAAGCATATATCATTCATTTTTATGTATTTTGGATAATATCAAAATGTATTTATAAAAAAAAAAAAATTGAATTGCAGGGATAGTATTAGTAATTTTTTGTAGAGCCATATTAATCCCTTAATGGGCAAGGACCGATTTCGCGGCCTTTAATCGCCGAAATTCAAAAATGTCCGACAGGATTGGTTCCAAAGCTTCCCGCATGATGCCGGGGTATGCCACCTTGTATTCATGAATGCAATTTCTTATTAATATCCTGGGTTCATATTTAGTAGATGGTTGCCCTCAGATCTCCAAATGTAAATTAAAAAAATCCTAACAGAGCTGGCGAATGTGTTTGTTCCAGGGTTAACCAAGAAAAATTAATCTCTCAATCCATATTCCTGGATAATGTTGATTGAGCTAGTTCGTTATAGCTTGTCCGTTGGGAGATGGACACCCGTCCATTTGCCATCACAGTTCTTCTTCAAATGACATTGCTTCAAGGAGTGCCGTACTTATATCATTCCGAAGGAGATCATAAAAAGCATTTGAATTTAACCTCCCAGTTGAAAGAACAGGCTGTGTCATATGCAGTCCATAGATACATTATCATATGTGTCATGAAGGAGTAGGCCAGCTAGTTGTAGCAACTTATATAATTTTCAAAGTAATTCTTTTTTTTTCTTTTTTTTTATTCAGCTTTAATGTGAGGCTTATTGTAATCATTAAATATCAATTTCATCAAGAATATTTTTCATAATAATTTATTTCTGATAAGATCACAAAAAACAAAACAAAAATTAATTAAATAATAATTAATAAGATTTATTAATATCCAAATTTTTGAACTATTTTTTTCAGTTTGAAAAAGACACTTGTGAATATTGAAAGTGCATTAACCACAAAGCAAATTAAAAACTGATTTACATAATAATTAAATAAAAAATAATGGATTAAGAAGAGAAAATTTGAGTTTTTTTATGCACATCACTTTCTAAATTACCTTTAGAACGGCATATGTCTGGAACAAAAACAAATAGAAACATGCGATTGGTAGGGTTTAACTACATTTTTGGTCTAGTTTCACCCCCATGATTACCGTCATCTACTTGAGATACACCTTATATACACCCACATAAAGATTAAATTATACTTACAGGGTTTACAGGAGTATCACATTTTGTGTCAGAGTTCTTAAAACATGTGATAGGCTGGGACAGCCAAGGTGCTCCACCTTGATAAGTGACACCGGGGATTGGATAGTCTTCCCAGTCCAATTGGCAGGCAGATATGGCAGGTTTAAAACCACTAAACACTTCAATGCTACTGGCCATATTTTTTGTAATACGTTCAGTCTGATAGGCAGTGTTGGCATGCTGGGGTCGGATTTTTTCCACCTTTGCAAGAAAAAAAAAATTAATAAACATGCATGTACGTGTATACTCAAAAAATAAATAAAAAAACGTTCAAATAGAGGCAATATAAAATTTGTAAAAGGAGATTTAAGGCCACGAGATATTGACCTCCTGAAAGGTTTTTTATGAGGTATATTTATTTTAACAGTTCTCTAAAACTTTTCAACCAATTTTCATGACATTTGTTATCATAAAAAAAATAGATATTATTTATACCATGGGTGTTGTAGAAACAATTAATGAAATGACAAAATATAAAAAATGAAACATGTTGTTGTAATAAACTACATTTTGGAGCAAATTTCATTGGGACAACAATAATTGAGAAGATCGACTCTTGAGATATAGAAAGTTTTGATCATCGGGGTTCGGTCTTTTGATTGAATAAAACTACATTTTATAGTTAAAATGAGTTTATTTGTGCCAACGTTTTGGCTTGATATGCAAACCTTCTTCAGGGCTATTATCCTGACTGACTATCCTTCCCGTCCTCAGAAATATAGCCTCCACAAAACGGGAAAGTTCTCCCTCTCCTCCATAGCCCTGAAAAAGGCTTGCATATGAAGCCGAAACATTGGGATAAATAAATTCATTTTAACTATAAAATGTAGTTTTATTCAATCAAAAGACCGATGATCAAAACCTTCTCTGGGACAACAATAAGAATGACTTTATGTTTGTATAAATTCCTGATTAAATTCAGAATATTTGAAAAAAATGTAATTCAAGAATATTGCACTGCTAAGATGAATGATGATTTGAGCTTTGCTCGTCCCAAAAACGCATAATATATATCAATTTAAAAATTGAATTCTTTTACCTTGTCTACAATTTTCATGTGCCACTCATTGAACTGATTGCTGAACATAGAACGTTCATTTGGAGACAAGGCTGGGTTGAGAGCAGCAAGCCTCCAGAGTAATACAACTTCATCACATAGAGAAGCACAAGCATGCTGAGTTCCATGTGAATTACTGTTAACATTGCTATGTTTCCCTCCACTGCTGACCCCGATATGCAAAGCAACCTTAGTATTAAACCACCAAACCATTATCTGTAAAACACATAAAAATTTAATTAAATAAAATACTATTTTATGGCTTAGTAATAACAAAACCTGTCACTTTATCATAAAGCTTTGCATTTATAAAATGATTCATAGGGTTTCCTTATACAACACAGTATTTTAGATTAAAAACATGTTATTTTTGCATATGCAGAACTAAATACGAGTGGTGCTAATGATCTTAGCAGTCCGAGTATATATATGAGTGTATATATATATATATATATATATATATATATATATATATATATATATATATATATATTGTAATGATCTAAAAGGAAGTGCTCTAGAAAGAGTCAGTTTCTGGCATAGCAAAGAGTAGCATTCCTATTCAAGGTGGAGGCTAAGTTATATTCCATAAGTCCATCACAAATATTCTCCTTTGTCAATCAATTAAATAAATAAAAGTAATAAAAGGGATAGGAATTGGCAGTGCTTAGTTTGGCAGTATTTATTTTTTTTAAAAAAAGGCAGTGTTAAATAAAAGAAGAGTCCAAATGTCTCGGCTAGGAGCGATAAGGCATCGAGAGATACAATTTTCCCAGGAAGATAAGAATAGAGGTGCTTCCAAAAGATGCCCTTTGAACATCGAGATGGCGATCGCTGAAGACAAACACCCTTGGTGTGATGGGAGTAACGCCTCTATAAAAAGGGCCTTCCCCCACCACTCATTCTCATTTCAGCGCCAGCCAAGGGCCAGAGCAAGTTCATTCGAGCACCAGAGGCAGAGGACACACGGTCTCGCTGCAGAACCAGCTGGTCAGCCGACACCAAGCTCTCAACTTCATCTTCACATGATGGCCAGACACCACTCCAAGATCTAGCAGCCGACCATCATTCTCCTCAACATAACTACAACCAGTCTGCCTCTTCACTTCCAGAACATCATCCGTAAAATAAGCTGAGTATAACTCAATAACTGCCAATCTTCAATTAAATTCAAAAGCTAGCTTAAATTTCATAATGGCCAATATTTATATTTTAATATATAAGTTAATATTTTAATTATGTTCTAACTTTTCTTAAATAACCCAACATTGATACAATTATGTGAGTCAAGCAATTTTTCTTTTTTATATCACAGCCATGCCAAATCTTAAATTATATCTTTTATTCAATATAAGTCAATTATTTCCAACTCTATTTTATTTATAATGAACCTTTCTCCTGGTATTTAATATGGTCTCAACACATAAAAGGACAGATGGTAAGAAGTGGTTCTAATTATATATTTCTCATGCTTTTCTTTCAGGAAATTTATTAAATCAAAATTAATTATTCAAATAGTTTTATTCATAAATACGTATGTGGTGAGTTTGGTGATTTTAAATGAACCCTGAGATATAATGAATATATACTAAAAACATTTCTAAATCAACTTTTCCTATAATTAACTTTTTCTATAACAACTTTCAAATTCTTCCCCCCCCCCCCACCAATACACCACAATATATATATAAAACAACTAAAAAAGTGCTGAGGTACTCACTTGTTCACAAGCCATACATTCATCAGTGATTATCTGCAATAATGGGAGAGCATTGCGATCACTTCTTTTATACATTTCCCGAACGATTGAGAGTAGATTCCACATCCCCTCGGGTTCTCTTCCCCTCAGTGGTCTTAAAAGGCTTGACCATTCTGCTGCTGCTGGTGGTGCCGTAGTGCTCAAATAATTTACATCGCTGTAATAAAAAATGTAAACTTTAGAACATTTGTATAACTGTGAACATGTTAGCACATTAGCTCTGATCAGGTCCAATGTGCTGCGGCTGCATTAAGACATCAATGCTGAAAAGGCAAGCAAAAGCTTTGCGCTCGCATTCCCTATTTTTGTTCAATCACTTGGCTTTTCTTTCTCCAGTTACCAATAAATAAAAGTGACTAGGCAAATATATTAAGACTCGCATACTTTAGGCTTCACAATATTAGCCAAAACGCCGGATTAGAGAATTTAGTTAATGGCAGTCACTTATGTATTTGAAAAACCTTATTATTTGAGGATATAATATGTACCATTATTAATATTGCATATTTAAGGAAAATTTAGGTACTGAATAATAAAATAAATTTAAAATATGGAATCCTTCATGGTTTATTACTTACAAGTGCATATGCATGTAAAAGATTCAATGACTAAAAATATGTAGACACATAAAAATATTTAATTACTAACTAAATCACATATGTATGTATAAATTATTGCAATATCAAAAACTAGTTACATGGAAAATCAGGCATTCCAGCCGCACATGCCTTAGTAGAGACGTTTATTTTCTTTGTAGAAACACAAGTTACTGCCTCTAAAACGAAACATATATTCTTTGACTTCCATTCAATGAAATACTACGGAACAAATGTTTGGCTAGCTAGGAAGGGAAGGTTTTCTAGGAACCCTCCAGCCGGTCTAGCTCTGATCAGTACCGAAATCAGTCACTCATTCCTCTTAGAGACCGCTGAATTAGAGAGAGCGATGGATAAGAGAACACCGGATAAGGGAGAGTCTACTGTTAAGTTATTATTAAATAATTGAGTGCCTATGACCGAAGTGGTTGAAGCACCCATTTGAAAAATAAAGAAAAAATAATACTAAACCTGAACACAATTGGTGCTGGAACACAAAATTTTATAAGTATTTTTTTTATGTTGTCATGGAGAGTCTTTTCATCTAAATACCATGATGTCTGTTCATTAACTGATGCACCAGCAGTTGGATCTGGAGCACCACAAACCTGAAAGTTTAAATCATTAAGGTATAAATAAGAAGTAAAATCACACAAACACCTTAATTTTGTTTGTGACATAGACATCTATTAGTAATCTAAAAATTAATATTATTGGACACTGATAAAGAAAACTTGTCACAAAGCCTCCACAGTTTATATTTTATTTCCAGCGTACTTTCGAGATTACAACCTCATCATTGTTCAGTTAAAACAATACTGAATTAGTCAAACAAATAACAATATTACACTTAAGATATATGCCAACTTAAAATAACTAACAGTCGAAATTAAGTTTAAAATAACAAATACTTTAAATTGATTATTAACAAACAAGTGATAATATTATTTGTTGGATTGTTAGATTACTTCGATGTACTTTTAAATGTGCACAGATGATGAGGTTGTGATTATTTATAATGCATACAGAGCTTACTTTTAACATTTTAATTCAACATACACTAAATATAAATAAGAAAACAAAATTGAATTTACTGACCGAGTTAATGGCAGAAGGTTGAGAAGAAAGGAGCTCGTCAAGGATTCTCTGGGCTGTTGGTAAAATTTGTTGAGGCAATTCGCTGATAAGATATTGGGCGAACTTCTGTAGCTGGTCTCGGTGCAATCTTGATAATGATTCACTAACAGGAGCTCTTAAACATACTTGAGTTGGCTATGGACAGAAGAAAATCATGTTTAACTAATGTTTTAATACATTTTGTAAAATTCGCAAGAAAATTAAAACGCTGAAAGGGTATTTTTTATATTAAACGTGTACTACTCATATTTCAATCACAATAAAAATTTATATCCAAAAAGATTGTTGGCCATTGGATTTACAAAAGTTTAATTCGATCGCACCTTACAAGGAGACTACGAATTGAATATAAATGCATCTCTCTGATGAGCTACTACTGCAACTGATGTGGTAGCCTTGTTATTAATTTGTCCATCCCGTCTTCATTGATGAAATAGTAAATCACATCAAAATATTGGCAAATAAAAACATATTTTAGTTAAAGATATTTTTTATTACAAAGAAATCGAACCCAGAGTATGCCCATTGTGATATTTGTATATCCAAGCTTAAGTGTTCTGATGAGAATAAGTACTAATATATTTTTATGGCCAATGTTTTAGACTAAATTCTAGACTATCCTCAGAGCATGGAAGCTGGAGGATCAACAAATGCTCACTTTAGTTGGTAAATTAAGTTTTATTTATTTGTGCATATTAAAAAAAAATAATAATGTTTATAAACAAATCTACACTTCTAAAAACCTCTGAAGATAAGACATTTGCAATGCCATAATTCCTTTGTTTGTTTATTATAATTTGAACAAAAGGATTGAAGGCAAAAGTATTCTTAGACATTGTGTACCAATAACTATGGATGGTCTGAAAACTAAAAAAAAATAAACAAAGGAAATATCTTTAATTTTCTACTATTGATTATGGATAATATTTTTTCGTAGACATTTTATATAAATACATATACATATATATATATATATATATATATATATATATATATATATATATATATATTTTATTGATGTTTTCTTGTAGTGAGGTTGCTTAATTCCAGAGGGTGAATCAAAATTCAGTCTTCCCACAAATTTTCTCTTTATTTTGCACTAGGCCTTTCAACACAAATGTGCCATCATCAGGTGCTGGCATGCATGTTCATTTATGTTGTTACAGCATAATGCTGTTCTGGCAGAAGCTCGACAAGCTGTATTCATTTTATTGATGTTTTCCGGTAGTGGGGTTGCTTAATTCCAGAGGGTGAATCAAAATTCAGTCTTCCCACAAATTTTCTCTTTATTTTGCACTAGGCCTTTCAACACAAATGTGCCATCAGGTGCTGGCATGCATGTTCATTTATGTTGTTACAGCACAATGCTGTTCCGGCAGAAGCTCGACATGCCGGAACAGCATTATGCTGTAACAACATAAATGAACATGCATGCCAGCACCTGATGATGGCACATTTGTGTTGAAAGGCCTAGTGCAAAATAAAGAGAAAATTTGTGGGAAGACTGAATTTTGATTCACCCTCTGGAATATATAAATATATATATATATATATATATATATATATATATATATATATATATATATTATAAGATATAAAGGAACTAGAATTTTCTATTATACAACAAAAAAAAGGCCATGTCCAAGGGCTACCTTATTAGATTTCTGATTGTGATATAGTCCTTTTGTTAGCAAGTATTTCTATCAAAATTGTGATAGCATGCAGTTTTATTTTAGTTTTCCATCAGTGGCCGTTATAATTTTTACAGTTAATAATAAACATTAGTGTGTTCAGAGATTTTGATATCTAAGACGATTTCAATGAGTATGTAATAATAAAACTGTACATGAATTATCTACAGTTATTATCAAGACAGTATTTTGGGGCAACATTCCAGCGGGATTGAATATTTTCTGTATGTGAACCCTCTTTGACGTTTTTCAAATCATTAAGGTTATTTTTAAAATAGTTAGCAATAACCTTAATGATTTGAAAAACGTCAAAGAGGGTTCACATACAGAAAATATTCAATCCCGCTGGAATGTTGCCCCAAAATACTGTCTTGATTAAGGTTATTTTTAAAATAGTTAGCAATGCGCAGCGCTAATGGCCACGATTTGTCGATGCGCCGTAAAAAAAAAAAAAAAAAAAAAAAAAGAGTTAGCAATGTGTTTTAGTAATAACATGAGGCCTCAACGATTTATTCACGGATATATTGTATACCTCATAATGAATTATAAACCTTAAACCTTAAAAAAAAAAAAAAGGAAACAGCTTTGTGAATAAATTTGATGCTCATAAACCCAGTTCCAGATTTATAAATATCTAGTCCTAAAATAAGTCAGTATTTCCCTTACCAGATGTATCCTATGTAGGCAAACAGCAACTATGTGGGAACACCAATATGCACTTGAATCACAGGTACAATTGCATGAAGTAATCCTTCGACGATCGAACGCCACAGCTACATTGTACTGTCCTCGTTGTGAGTAAGACGTTGGTAATAGAACGGTGGCACTCAAATGAAATCCTTAAATAATACAAATAATTCATGATTAAAAATAGTTATTATAGAAACAACAATATCTTTAAAATTAAGTAGGAACTAGTTCTTAGAATAGTTGTTAGTTTTCTGAAGAAGGATTTATAGTTAAAAAATCTTCTGAAAAAGCAAAATATTAGAAACTAAATAGGTTCAATAGTAGGGGGGGGGTTACTCCGGACTCAAATGACCAATTTGCCACTAACAGACGTATTTTTGTTATATTTCAACAAAACTCGGCATTCCTTGTGATTATCCAGAGAGAAAAATAGTTTATTTTTACAACATATTTTGTTATTTCTCGGATTCTTCTCATTCCAAACAATTAAGTTTTGCGATGACAAATAAACTTATGTTTCGGGAGGGAAATTTCAGTGAAGTATGTTGGCAGCAGTGAAAATCTAGAAACTAATACTCACTGCTGCCAAAATACTTCACTGAAATTTCCCTTGTTTCTGTCAGACACTCTATAAACACCTGGGGTTAACAGTCCCTAAGAGGTCAGCTTATGAGGCTCGGTCACGTGTTAGGAATCCATCGTTATACGACTAATATTGAGTATAGAGAAACATTACTGTAAAGTACATTTTTTGTAAATACCCAAATGATGGTGTTTATAATCCAAAATAAACCAAAAGATATGTCAAAAAAATGCTGCCCGAAGTCTCTATACCACTTGGACGAAGTCGCAGGCACAGCTAGTTTGCAACATATTCCTGTGAAGAGGCACCACATAGGTGTGAAAGATGAAAGTAAGAGGATAAATACATATATTTTAAGTAGGAAGGGAGGATTCTTCAGCCTTTCACATAGTCTGTCAATTTCTATATTTCCGTAAAGAGTCAATTATAATTATAAGTTAACTTTAATTTTTTTTTTCTTCTCAAAAACCTGTTTAAAATAAATTATTTTTAAATGTGATTGGTCATGTGGTTGCAATGTTATAAAGATAGCAAATTTAGGTAAATAATCTAAAGGGTTAGGTCCGCCAGTAAATGTACTTTTGTCATACCTCTTGGTGGAGTCCGTCGTCAATGGCATCGGTGAGAGTACTGTGGGCGAGCGCTTTTGACATAATCACATCATTCTCAAGCCACTGTTAAGTTACTACTGACTTAACACCGGCTTGAGAATGATGTGTTTATGTCAAAAGCGCTCGCCCACAGTACTCTCACCGATGCCATTGACGACGGACTCCACCAACAGGTATGATAGCAAATTTACTTCAACATCTAAAATAAAATTTTAAAACATCATTACAACACAAATCACTATAAGAACTTAGAACATTATAAAAAGGAAATATATTTATGTTCAATATGAAAACAAAATAAAATTTTTAAAAAATAAAAAAAGGACATACCTATCTGTAAGGGATCTTTAACCGCCCGAGATTTGAATAGATGTTCCCCACGTTGAAACTCATCAGCGCTGGAATTAGCAAGACAGGAGTAAAGACGGATGTCCTCTTCGTTGTCAGGGAAACTCCAGAATGCAATCCGAAGTTGAAGTTGTTCAGGAACCGGAGGGTATACATGTTCAACAAGCTCGAATGGAATATGAGATGCTACACAACGAGCAGCTAGTTCACAAAGCTGAGGTACTCTTTGCTGAACAGTGGCATCTGAAAAAAAAAATTGTTTAATAAAACCAAATTGAAAGTTTCACTTAATTGGGCAAATATAGCATAGAATAAATCTCAAAAGGATGTTTCTAACTGCAAGGGGGGTATTTACCACAATGAAGGTTAAGTGGGCAATTAATGCGTCGAAGCATATATGCCAACAGTTACATTAAGAAGTAATGCAATAAGGAGATTTCATTATGTGCACTCCTGGACATAGAAGATGCCTTTGATAATGCCATGCATAAAACCGCAGAGGAAGCCACCAGGAAAATGGGAGCTGATCACATCCCCATTACAAAAAACTAAAATTTCAAGACAACTGTCTTAGAACTGTAAAGAATTATTTTCATTTTTACAAATTATAATTCTTACTCAACAAGTCAGAAATTTGTTAATAAAGATTTGTTGAAATTTATTGATGCAAATTAAATATAATACCCACAGGTAGCGATCTAGGTGCACGGTAGAGCGCCAGGCCAAGTTCCGGCCTAAGCATTCTGTGTGTATATTACAGGAGGTCTTAGAGCCGATTTTTACCCTCTCAAAACTTTCAACCAGGTAAAGATAAAGTTATGAATTTTTACACAGGTATTATACTACTAGATGTGAGTAAAACTGGAAATTTTCATAATTCTACATTGAACAGTTTCTGAGATAAAAGCGATCGAAAATCGGGATTTATAGGACTCACTCACTCACTGACTCATCAAAATTATTAGGCACTTCCCATGATGCTAGAGACTTGAAATTTTGAAGGATGATAGATGTGAGGGTGTTGTTAAAGGAAAAAATCGAAAAATCCTGAAAAGTTGTGTTTGATTTCGCTTCCGGGGGGGTGCAAGTTTTGTACTTCCTTCGGAAACCCATCATTCCATCCCAAACCCATCGTGTGGGGTATCAAATGAATCTTCTTGGCAAGGAGAACCTATATTTGATGTTTTAAGAAACATTTCAACGCGTCTTAACAACAACAGGTGTGACTTCTTTCTTAAATGTTGTAAATAAAGTCGAAGGGGTTATATGCATAATATACTTGAAAGCAGATACTAAGTTTTTCAAAGTCGAGTCATCTAAATTACTAAGTTTAGGATCACAAACCCAAAACGTATCGTCTTTGTTCTTATCTTTTTCCTGAAGGCCTTCTACACTTTCCCTATACTGATCTTTATCGTCGGAATAAGGTTCCTGTGTTTTACAGTGTTTAGTTTAGTTATGAGAGCAATCAATTTGTCCTCTAGAGTACTGTCATCTGGAAGAGCTTCTAACTTTTCTAGTCTAGTGATTAGAAGTAGATAGGTATGCTACTTATTGGTATCAAATATCAAGCAGTAAGGAGAACTTTATGCAGAATGCAAAGACCCTGGTTTTATATGAAGTACAAAAGCCAGTAGGTATGCGGTAACTAAATTTTAATTAATACTTAGAAAAAAGTAATGAGATCCCCAAAAAAACATAAATGTGAAATAGAGGCAAAGTTCCTCCCACCAAAGAAACACTCCCCTCCCCAAAAGCGAGAAATATCCCCTCCTAAAACCCCCAAAAAACGCCTTACCATCCTACACTCCAAAAAAGTAGTATGAGTTGTTATATTAAGTGTACCATATTTTCAACCAAAAATATTTGCCAGTACAAGAGATGATACAAGAAAGAAATGTCCAAGTTCATTACTTAGAAGACCTATTAGTTACTTACTAAGAACAGTAAAGACACTTCAACTGACCTTTAAAAACAACAATAAAAATACTTATATCCAGTTACTAAAATATCACTTTCCTCAACCAGGTATGTTCTTAAACTTGGCAATGTTTAGTTTTCTCTCTAAAGATAATTTCGGCACAAATAAAACATTGCCAAGTTTGTGGACTGGGGATGCTGATGGGTGAGGAGGCTGTGCAAGGGTTCGGGATATTATTACCTCGGCTGTGCCATCTCCAGGTATAGCATTTACTCTATGGGGATAAGCTGAAATGAAACCCAATTAAAATAGTTATTTGGTATCTGATAGCATAAACTCTATGAGGGACAGTTTATTTCTAGTAATTCAAGGACTAGCCAACATACTTGCAATTAACAGCAATTAAAAATAATACTATGAAATAGATACAGTAAGGTAACAGCTGTTCTGTTATCGTCCTAGCAACGCAATCTGCCTAGGCGAGCATGCTCTCTTTAAAACTAAAAATTCAAACCCCTCTAAAAGTACTTAAAACATTGAATACCAAAAAAAAACTTTCTTAGCGAGTGTTTAAATCCTAAAGGGAGTGTCGATGCAAAATTTCAAATTTTTGAGTCAAGTGGTTTGGGCTGGGCGATGATAGGTCAGTGAGTGAGTGGTATTTGACAAATATATAGTTGATTCATGTTTTTTTGTTTTTTTTTCAATTCATTTTTTTTTAATCTAATGTTGACTTAACCCATTAATACTAATTGAAAATATAAGTTAGTTTAAAATTATGTGCAGTTAATATGTATTATTGTTCCAAAGATCTTCACTTAAAAAATAAATACATGAGAATGGTGACCTTTATAGATAACCCTTTCTGGCTTTATCTAAATCATGAAAAGTAAAATAATTGTATTTACTACTTTCTGATAAGTATACTCTTCCCAACTACATTTATTAAAATTTTGGTTTAACCCTTTTATTGCTCTGAACAAATTAACTCGCACTCCAGGGCCTCGGACGCTCAAGACTCCACCTCAGGAATCCTTGACGCACCTGACGAGTTAACTTGATAGTCCCAAAACGTGCTGTGAATAGGCACTGCAAATCCCTATCTTCATCGACAACAAAAGGGATATCAAAATAATAAAGAATCTGAGCCAGGAGATAATTTAAGCACATTAAAAAGGTTTTCTCGGGAATTGGTGCCAATAACACGATGTGTGATATTATTTAACCCTGGAACACTAACCTGTGTCATATTGACGCATATGACTGTAATCTATTGTGATTTTCTTCCGTTAAATGGGGGTAGAGCCGGTCTACCCCCCCCACCTATTCCTGGAGCAATTCCTCCTGCCCCTATCCAGCATGATTTCACCTCTCAGCGAGTGATTAGGTAGGTGTGACCTTCATTTTCCCAGAAGACAGTGCATCAAATTGACGTAGAGGTTAGTAATACACGTAAATTTTTCTACGTCATTTTGATGCAATGTTAGTAATATGAGCATTAAGTTTATGTTACTCTGACATATAGGTAGTAATAAACTCATTATAAATTGCATCAATTTGACACAGAGTTAGTAATGAGCACCTAAAATATAGTTACACCATTGTTAATTAATTATGTAAATAATTAAAAATTCCACATTGCTAACACAGTAATTATTTTAAAAGTCGGGAAGGCATTGGTATATTATATTATGTATTATTATTATTATTCCAGTTATTATTTCTTGTGAAAGGCCACGGGCGTATATAAGGGGAGGAGGGCTGAGGGGGCTGCAGCGAAATTTTTTTGATTGGTAAAAATGTATCATAAAACCGTTAAAAATAAATAAAATAAGATTACTTAGTTCATAAAAAATATTTTATTTTAGGTGAAAGCGTTTTAGTTGGTGAAAACTAAGTTCTAAAATGGTAGTATTCCATACCCCGGAAATGGTCCATATTTTTTGTTGCTCTATGTTTTATGTTTTTAATTTGTATTTTTGTGTATTAAATATTGATATATAATCATTTTTTAAACAACAGATTTCTCCATTATCCCTGATAATCAAGTTCTGAGCCATTTCATGTGTATACGTCAAATTGATACACAGTTAGTAATAGTGTAGGATGAAAAATGGTTAGTGTTCCAGGGTTAAATGTTATAATTTGACAAGTCATTTATTTTTTATTATTATTTGTTGCAAAATATGTCTCTTCAGATGTATAATTTCATACTATATCCAGTAACCAAAGTGCAAATGGTTAAACCTAACAGATATAAGGACAGGAATAGGAATCTGATGACAGCTTTCGAGATAACTTTGTGCAAGAGTTTATGAATCTTGCTGATTATATCCAAAAATATAAGTACAATCGAAAATATTGAATTATTTTATTTTATTTAATAATTTCAACTTTGGCTATTTTTACAATGTCACTGTACAAAAATATTAGCCATTACAAAAAGATTTTTTTTTTCATGGCACAACCGACTTCTGGGCCATTACCGACTGCGAGCCTTGAGATGAGAAAATTCCTGCCACCGGTGGGAGTCGAACCCACCATCTCCCGCATGAGAATCTGAGTGTTAGCCACTAGACCAAGGGGAACCCCCACAAAATAATAGATCAAAATTAAAAAAGAAAATAAGAAGTTAAATTACCCGAAAGTAAAAAAATATAAAGAATTTATATAGAAACTGTATTATCTGACTTAGATCATTGTCTGTGACATAAAAAATATTATCTCATCTTATAATTCAAGGAAATATCAAGAGACAACAGGCACCATTAGGAAACAACTATCCTAGCAAAATATCAGCCAATGGACAGGCTGGCTTGAACTTCAAACAAAATTTTGAATTTTCCATCGAAGGGAGCAAAGGAATAATAGGAATATAAAATAGTTTCTATAAAATATAAAAAGGTCATAGCTCAAATATTGTGATAAGAAAGCATCTATACTGGTTATTGTGATAACAAAATACCACAAAATATTTCAATCATCACAAAACAACCACTATCAAAATATTGTGATAAGAGAAAGAACATAGCTAAAATATTGAGATGAAAAAAGTAGACCAAATACCCAGTTCATTTTATTTAAGTGCTAAATAACTCTTGTGACATTATTTGAGCAAATTGCTACGTTGTAATCTCTCAATATAAATAAATAAATACATAAGAATGACAAGTTTAATGTCTTTTAGTAACCTACAGAAATGTTCCAAAAAATATTTCTTCTTCATGTCTGATCCATCCTATATAAAATATTTTGTTTAGTACTTAAAAACTGAATTTTATCAATCTCTTTAAACCCCATTTTTGTGAGGAAGGTATGATATTTTCGTGTAAGTATAATTAACGTTAGGTTGATTAAATTCTCTTTGAGTGGCTTGGAAGGTACCACTAATCTCGTGATACCTTCCAAGCCACAGAATTTTTACAGCTCTCCTATACCTCCAACTCCCGAACAATCATTCTGTTAACGACATTAGCCACTTTCGGGTGAATTGAACATTTAAATGCGGAATGGTATTTCTGGGTGTTACCCAGTTTCTTTGTAATTGAAGAACGAGCTCTTGATTAGTAGAATTTTTTCGTTTTTAACGGCGCATCAACTATTTGGCTATTAGAGCCGGGCTATCTACAGGTTACCACCCTTTTATAATGCCAACAACACGTGGTCGGTCACCCATTCAGGTACTGACCATTCCCGACGTTGCTTAACTTCGGTGATCTACGGGAACCGGTCCATTCAACGTGGCTGTGGCCGTTGGTTAATAAAACTAATCTTCATAGAAAAATATTGGAAAAAACAACAACAGAATACTGAAATGGCAATGCGTTTTGGGGGTATTTATTTCTCTGCATTATATAGAGCTCAAAATGTTTTGACATTAACACTTATGAGCACTGAATTTCTCGCAGAAAGTGAATTGTTTTTATTCTCCCAATTTCCTGAAAAAAGTATTTTTATATTCTGCTAAGAGAGGAAGGAACATTTAAGGCATAGAAAAATAGGCTATGTTCTCAAATATAGAGTTTAATTTAACGAAAATATGAAGATGAATTCGATTTTACAGAATATTATTCTAAAACAGGCAGAAGGGATAGATTTTGTAAAAATTTTATTTTAAAAAATGGTTAACGCAGAAAAATCAACTTAAGACCTTCTGCTTTGTTACTATTGTTACTGATGTGTGGGCCCGGTGGGAACATGGGAAGTACAATTATCACTGTTTTTCCAGATTCATTTTCTTTGTACCCAGACTTGTTTCATTCTTTCTGAATGAGCTCTTCCTTTTCTTATTCTCTCTCTCTGACTGACTTCCCAATCAAATCTTTTTGTCTGAACTCAACTCTTTCTGAAATATATTTTTGAATGATACCTGCTGCTTTGATATCTTCATTTACTGCCACTACCCATTTAATTGTTTTTATTTTTGCTTTAATTTGATTTTCATAAAATTTCATGGTTTACTTTGTTAGTCTCGAAGGAATCCATTCTTTTTATATTCCCACAGAATTCGTATTTTTTTATGTCTGAATGTCTGTCAGTGTGTTCTTTTATTTCCTTAAAATTGTTGGAAAAATATTCTATTTTTCCACCAATAATAATTATCTTTTAAATATTAAGAAAACATATTTAGCATCAGGAGCATCTTCATAAGTATAAAAATCGTAAATTTTAAAATAATGCACCAAGAAATATCAATACTTTAAAATTAAAGTCTAAATATTGTATCTCACTGATCAATTTCAAAAATCATGTAGAGACAAAGAATATTGGAAATCCATCAACTTATTCACTGAATTATTAATGTTTATAGAAAGTAAGAAGTAAAATGTTTGATTATTTAAAATAGGCATATGATATGACTATTTAACAAGTTGTAAACTTTGGCTTCACAGGGGAACTTATAAAAATTATTATGGATGCACCAAGAACTACTGTAAAAATTGTCCATTTATGCTGAGAATGAAATATTCCTTTCTCTCAAAAAACCAACATCATATTTAGCACCAGCATATAGAAAAACCACATTTGGGGTTAAACAATAAGCTCTTGTTCACTGATTCTGCTTCTTTGGTGCTGATTAACCACTTAATTGGTTTTGGATTTTATAAAAAGAGTTTCATGATACGAAAAAAAGCCATAACGTAAAGTTCTTTCATATTTTAGTCTGTGCTGAGGCTGTCAAGTAAACCCCTGCTCTTAACAGATTAGTTTTTCTGAACAAATTTGCTTTAATTTTATAATCCAAATGTTATGCAGCAATTATTGTTATGAATGAAAAAAAAAATGTTTTGGATATCATCGAATAGGACCAATAGGCTTTGGAAAAAAAAATTGAAAATTCTTTTATTCGTGAGCTTCAAGTTTAAAGGCATGTCATTTCTCATTATGATTTGGCCAGCTAACCTAAATAAATGCGAAACTCGTAGTAATAGGACAAATACATATTAGAATGAGCATGATTAATATAATTAATAAATAAGGATAGTATTGGAAACAGTTGTATTGCCACCCTAGTGATATGGTTGCCATGGTTTCAAGTTTATAATATTCATATCACTATTAATATTAAGATAAAATTGCATTTTTTAGAAGAAGAGCACTTTTCAATGATACATGGTTAATAAAGTAAAATAGAGAACTATCAGAATCAAGGATATCTCAACATAGTCACGTTAAAAAGTAGAAAATTCAGACAATAATTAAAAACAATTACAAATACATAACCTTCTAATGTTAAGATGTAGGTGATATAAAAATTTAATCAAAACTTTATTCCACAAAGCATTCTAAATAAAATGTCATACATTAATAACCCATGGAGTACCATTCAAGGAAAGACAATTCACTTAAAATAAAATTTAATAAAAGCAGTTATTAAATTTTATTTAAAAAATTAGACACAAAAGTGACTTAATTGTAGGAAAAGTAATAAAAACTAAAGCTGAGGTACAGGTATTACAGAAACAAATCTCCATTTTCAACAGTTCTGTTGTATTTAAAAAGAAAGGGAAAGTGGCAGAAAATAGAAAGTAACCAATAGCAGTAGCTTGGACAAATCATCAACAAAGAGAAAGAAACCTGTACCATAAACCACAAAAGAAAAAATAATACAATTAAATTGAATGAGAAAAATGTGTTAGATTATCTAAAAGAACTTGAGACTGTGGCACAGTAGGGCTGTAAATACAAACAATAAACATTCTGAATACAAATTTAAAGAAGGATCAATTAGACAATAAGGAAACAATAGCCTATTTGCAAAAACATTACAACCGATCCAACTTTAAAAAAATATTTTTAAGAGATTTATGATGGAAGTAGGAATAGATATAAACATCTGTCACAGAGTGAACATCTATAAATAAAACCAGTACATAAAAATAATTCAGTTAGAACTACAAAATACCAAAATTTTTATTTCTGAATTAATGCAAGAAAAAAAGTAGGAAGATCTCACCTGGGGTTGATTTTTTTCCATTAGGGAAGACTGCATTGTTGGTTAGAGGTCTCTTCCAACCCCTCCAGTTATTACAAACTGATTCTGGTTCTGTACTCCAGCTACATAGGGAGTCTTCTTCAAATCTGTCTGAATCTTCAAAGGAAAATCTGTCTTGCTCATCATTCCATATTTCAAGCATATCAGCAGCCACTTGTGGCATTCCAACAACCAACGGGCGCAGCTACTGGCGAATTTTTGTTATTCAGCAGGTTGTATACAGAAAAAACAAACAATTCGGACTGCGGGGGAGATTTGGATCTCAGTTTAAAGGACTATGACCTTTCTCTCCCCCTAGTCAACATAAGACAAAGAAAAGGGTTTTTTATAAGAGAAACCAAAGAAATCAATCTATTAAAATGGTTTTAGTTCGATGCAGGATAGATACATCGTACAACATTTAAAATAATTAAAACACATTTCAAACTACGAACTATTCCTGTCAAATCGACCTATTTCAACAGCAACAGACAAAACACACACAACAACAAATATGGCTGAACTAAAACCAGACCACTGAAGGCATGATGGGTAATATAACTGGCACCTAGTAGAATCGACAAAGAAATACAAAGTTATGTCATTCCTTAGTTAGGAGTTGTAATGAGTTTGCGAACAATGACGAAAATAGATAGTTAACATTTAATGGGTTATCAAAAAGAAGAAGAAAAAAGTTTTTATTTTGGTCCATAACCATTTTGTTTATCCACAAATTGAATGAAAAAAATCAAATGAAATAAAATTACAACTATTTAAATGAAAATAAACTATTTATATAGTTTATTTTTCTAAAATAAGCTACTTATATAGTTTATTTTGTAAAATAAACTACTTATATAGTTTATTTTTTAAAATAAACTATTTGCATAGTTTATTTTACAAAATAAACTATTTATATAGAAGTAATGGAGGCCCGGTGGCGTGAGTGCTAAGGCGTACACTCCGTGCCAAGGGTCGTAGGTTCGATTCCCACTAGGAGTGGTGGCTTTTCTTTCAAAAAAAGAAAAGAGTGGCTAGAAAAGAATAGTAAACTATAAATAAACCGTCCTAAAAATTCGTTGTTAATAATAAATATACGTTAAAATTGAAATAAATAAAGATATAAGTAAACTATTTCCTTAAAAATAGACTATTTACAAGGCAAAATTAAAATAAAATGTCTTGGAGCAGCCACGACTTCAGATTCTTTAAGGTAGTTCTTGGCAACTGAGGGGTTGTGAATAATCGCAACACAGAAATAGAGAGAAAAGAGTATTTAACATTATCCATTAATAATAATAATTAAAAAATAATAATAATAAAATTAAATTCACCTGAAAATTAATATTTGTTTAGCTTCACAATAGTTGAATGGATTAATCAAGGATAAAGAAACGGGACAGCCTCCACCCCGAATTTCGTTGTAACTAAACAAAGATTATAGTTGCAATTTTGTAATTTGTGTGTTATTTTGTAACACATTCTATTTGTATGGGGCATATGCCCTGAAAACAAATAAAGAATAGTCGCAAGGTGCATATGATAATTTGGTCAAGTTATCACACCTACTCCTAATTTTTTATTTATTTTTTTACTGCGCTCCGAAATCTGGGCCATTAGTGCCGAACCTACTCCTAATAAACCAATTTTGCTTTTTATAATACATTTGTATTATTTATTTAAATTTTAACGTCCATTATTATTAACTAAGAATTATAGGACGGGTTATCTATAGGCTACCACCCTTTTCTAGCCAGGATAGGGCAGATGCCTTTTCTTTTTTCTGAAGACCAGCCCATAGTGGGAATCGAACCCACGACCCTTGGCACGGAGTGTTAAGTGCTCACGCCTTAACACTCACGGCCACCGGGCCTCTACATTTGTATTATTATTACATTTTTATTAGTAATTGCGAGTATTGTTTAGCAGGTTTTGAAACAATTAAAAATTTTAGCGGAGTGTAACCCTACTCCTATTAGGCCACTTTGCTTATTTTCATAACACTCTTGTGTCATTAGTTGCTGTTGAGGAATAGCAAGTTTAGTTCAAATAGAACAAATAGTTCGAATATTAAGGATATAATTATAATTTGGGATTGGAAATCCATATTTCGCCTCAACTGAATTTTCTTATTTTCAGAGGACAATAATACGATACGCACTCCTCAGCTAAATTTCTCCGGAAGTAAAATTTTATATTTGATCAAATCGGCATAAGGAAAATGGCACATCAAATGACACTTCACGTAATATGTGTTGTTTGAACAACAACAGAGTAAATAATAATAAAATATGTAAAGTGTGAAGAATAAATAAACATATGTTTATATTCATTATAAATTTTCTACAGTAAATGATCTTATTTCATTTATTTTTAAGTTTTGACACAATTTTTACAGACTAATTCAAAATTCGGGGGTAGGGGGGGGCTTCAGCCCCTTCCCTTATATACGCCACAGGTATTAATGTATGTATCCCTGTGACAACTTGAACCCCCATTGAGTTAGTAGATACTTCCTACTAACTCAATGTGAACCACACATTAGGAAATATTTATTTAAATTTTAACGTCCATTTATTATTAACTACGGATTTTAGGACGGGTTATCTATAGCTTACCACCCTTTTCTAGCCAGGATATGGGTGATGCCTTTTCTTTTTTCGAAAGAAAAGCCACCATCCCTTGTGGGAATCGAACCCACGACCTTTGGCACGGAGTGTTAAGAGCTCACGCCTTAACCCTCATGGCTACCGGGTCTCCACATTAGGAAATAGAACCTGGATGAATTATGTTAATAACCTCATGTGATGTCATCCCCAACGAGCTAATATTTAGTTCAAATAATTCGTGCTTTCTCTTTGTTGACTTGATTACATTTTACCCCCTCAGTAACTTCTAACAGGAGTAAGATATGTTTGGGTTTTGTTGGTTCAAAATGATTTATAAAATCTTGGAGGACTTTATATTTTGGTAAAGTTCCTTCTCGCTTCAAATAAATATTTTTTTCCTTTATCCTTGCCTTTCCCTGTATTCTTCTCGCCTCTATGCTGGATTATTTTCTTTCATTTCAGTTATATATTTGTTTGTGTTCACGAAGTTATGTAAACCAAGCTATTTCAATGCGGCCTTTTTTATCAGTTTCTATCTCTTATAAACATTGGGCCTCGTCAAAACTGATAACATACATTTGTATGACGTTGTGAATTTGGATAGAATGATTACATTACCAAGTTCATTAGCATTTGTACTGTTATAATAGATTTAGAAAGGGCATATCACGAAGTTTAATATTAAGGAACAAGACTATCGGTTTTTCTTTTAAGGTAATGTTTTTCAAGCTGAAGTTTTTCTCAATAAATCTATATCATAATAATGATTTAAACCTTACAATTATTTAAATAACACAGATTGATATCAAATCATTTTAATTCATATGACAATCTTATAACTCTTCCCGTACCTACTTTGAACTTATGTTGTTAAACAGGATTTGACTTCAAATTTTTGAACAATGAACCCTCCCAGTTTTCCCTACCCTGTATATCAAAACCCTTACATATCGTCTGTCTCCTTTTTAAGCAGGTACTTTCCTGTGTCATTTAGTACCCACGATTATCTAGGGGGGTAGGGTTTATTTGTATGCTGCCATTAGGCTACAATGGAGAGAGTTCCTGGTGTCCTAAACAGTTTATTGACCCATAAATAGGATTCTCAGTCCAGATGTGGCCATTGTAGAGGAAAATTCATATTTTTACAATAAGCCTCTATTATTATTGTAGTAAATATTTTAGCTCCTTAAGGGTCACCTAACAAAATTTGAAATATGTAGAAATAATTTTAATAAATAAATTTAACCATATTAATTCAGTTATGGGCCTTGTGCCTAGCTTATATGTAATTCAATATTTATATTTCATTGGAAAAATGAGTTTGTTGTTTATTGTGTAGAACTATGTAATAAATCATGAGGATGGTTTTCAAAACAATAAGACAAAGAATCAATATTGCTTAATTAACAAATAATCAATAATAATTTATTATATTTTAATATAATTGTGTACATATTTTGAAATATTGATTTGAATTTAGCTGAGTTCACTTTATTGGTAACAATTTACGAAATGGAAAACCCTAATAGGAATGTACTAATACTCTTCGTTTGTATCATGGAGTTGTAGTCTAAAGTTGGTTAGTTTCATTGTCTTAGAGCGAAAGAATACATGCAAATACAAAATATACAAAAATACAAGTCTCCTTGAGGTATATGCATTGACCAATATAATTTAGGATGCAAGGATGATTTTTTTAAAAATGAAATGGTTGTTTTATTATTTTGAAATTAACTTACTAATGAATTTCTCAATTTAAAACTACCAAATTAAAGTCATTATATTAGTTTTTTTTATTTGTTTGTCACTTTTAAATAAAACTAAATTTTTAACAATGTTTCTATAATATTTATGATGCACTTCCAGATTTGAAGATGCCATTTAAAAGAAGGGTTTTAAATGTTCTCCGATTTGGTCAGGCCTATTACAGCTCTTCTAATAGATCGGTCATTGGAACTCATGTTAATAAGTCTTGCCCTGAATATGCAGTATGTGCTATTTTTTATTTATGTTTCATTATGTTATTAGTTGTTAATTAAAAGAAACTCTGTCTGATCTTATGGCAATTTGTTTTTAAGAGAAATTATGAAGCGATGGAATCGTTAGTTCAAGAATTAAGAACTAAGGTAAACTCAGCGCTTGATGGTGGAGACAAGAATGCTGTGAAAAAACATGTATCTAAGGTCTGGTTCCTATGTCTTTCTGGATAAGTATTGTATTAAATTGATTATTAATTTATAGTCTATTCATTTTTATCATTTCACAACAAACGTAATTATAATTACAAAATTGTACCACTTAATTAAAATTTATTTTTAAAGAATTTTTTAATTCTTCTAAATGATTCACAGCACTTTCTGCCCGTTGTATATTAATAGTGTATTATATTCTTTGAATTGTTTTGTAAACCTTCTCTACTGTAGTAATATGCTTCTTTATAAATGTATAAACTACATTTATATTAATACATTTCGTACATTTATACTAATCATTGTATTATGATTAAATTACCAAATTCACTATATATATTCTGTGTTGTTTTGGCTGGATGTCAAATAAATAATCCCTATTTAGCATAGCAGAATTCTTGATTCCTCAGCCCTTAATGTTTTGCTGCTGGAATTAGAGCTGTAAATACCTCCACAAAATAAGTACCTGAAGTTGTCTGAGATGACACACTTAATGTGCCAATGAGAATGGTAATTATTTATTTGACTCCTTGCCAAAATAAATCAGAATATATATATATATATATATATATATATATATATATATATATATATATATATATATATATATATATATATATATATATATAGAAAAACCAGTAAACAAAATATTAACTATCAGATCGTAGAGTGTACTTCTTCAATTTCTCCATGCCATTAAAACATTTACATTTTTTATTAGGGAAAAATGCTTCTGAGAGATAGAATTAATTACCTCTTGGATCGAGGAACACCATTTCTTGAACTTTCTCAACTGGCAGCAAATGATGTATATACTCCAGATGTAGTCCCCTGTGCCGGACTTATCACAGGAATTGGTAGGATTTCGGGGTAATTAATAGCTTAATTAGAATTTCTTTATTTATAAAAAAATTAATTAAGGCATTGCAAAAACTCTATAATATGTCACATCCTTCAATTTCTCTTAAATTTAATTAAAAATATTGTAGAGGGGATAAATCTTTAGACAATGCTTTATCTTGAAAGAAAAGATTCACTTATTAAAGGTCTTCTACACATAACCTCAGTTTTAATTTATGCATAAAAAGGACATTCGGAGGCCCAATGGCCATGATTGTTAAGGGGGCAAGGGTTGTGGGTTCGAATCATACTATGGGGTGGTGGCTTTTCTTTAGAAAAAATAAAAAGGCATCAGCCCTATCCTGGCTAGAAAAAGGTGGCAACCTATAGATAACCCGTCCTAAAATTAGTTAATAATAATGAACGTTAAAATTTAAATAAATAAAAAGGACATTTGAATTTCTTATTTTCTAAAAAAGGTGGTGGAGACCAAATTAACACAATCGTAAACTGCATGTTTTATGGTGGGTAGGTGGAGCAAGACAGAGCAACTTCTCAAACCGCAAGAGTTTCAATGCTTATTTTCCATCAAACATTCCTCATATCGGTCCTGATTTGTTGTTTGTGGACATCCTCCTTGCCAAATCGTCTGTGATTGTTTTTATTTGAATATCAGAAATTGAAAGTGTATTACGACAAACCATGCACTATTACACATTTAAATCAAACTATACAAAGTGAAATTGCATTAAATGTATGAGGTGATGAAGGGGGAGTCGAGGACACTCTGCAGGGATACTTCCTAATAGGTGGAAGGGGTTTATCGTACATAATATTTTTTCACCTAGCGCAACAACTACAGAGGCAATTAGCATATCTTTTTTTTTTTTTTTTAATAACTTTTTCTCTTCTTTGTATTAATGTAAAATTGCTGTTCATTAGCTACAAATTGTGATAAATGTATTCTGATAACTCAAAAATTGAACTAACAGTCCATATGAGGCATCGACTTTCAAAAAAGGATATGTCGTAAAACTTTTCAGGGGACACAAAAAACGTCTATACTGGTATAATTCCTTTAGGAAATTAATATTTACTAGACCAAACTAACATTCATGTCCTTATTTTTGATGAGATTTAATGAAGTTCCAAAAAAAAAAAAAGTTTTTAGAAAAGAAATTAATTTGATAAGAAAATGGACTTGAACCATTTTGAAAGTCATTGCCTCATTTCATATATGGTCATTTGGTCTCTGTCATCCTGTAGTCGGGAGGTGTTACAAAAGTGCTTGTGCCAGATTTTTGTGAATAATACTAACCATCTTTATAGACATCAAATGTGTAATTAGCTTATAATTAATTAATTTATATTTTATTGATAGCACTAAATGTAATGTGCTAAAGGCCATTGTAGTCGATGCACAATAAATTATAATAAAAAAAACACTAAAAGTAGTAATAAATTCATGATCATTGAGAGATACAATTTTTTTTGTTTAGGAGAGAGTGCATGATCATTGCAAATGATGCTACAGTCAAAGGAGGAACTTACTATCCATTAACTGTCAAAAAGGAGCTAAGGGCGCAAGAAATTGCAGAAGAAAACAATCTTCCTTGTGTCTATCTCGTGGATTCTGGTGGTGCTAATTTATTTCACCAAGCAAGCATTTTTCCTGGTAGAGATCACTTTGGAAGAATATTTTTTAATCAAGCAAATATGTCTGCAAAAGGTATTCCTCAAGTAAGCTGAGGTTTTTTTTTATTCTTTTCAAATTTGTTCACTCTAATCCTCTGAGTATTTGAATTACTAAAAATTCCATTTTAAGCTTCTGATCTTAATAAATAAATTGCAGAAGGCAGTATAAATAAAATATAATACATATAGCTCTGCTCATTGTTCAACAGTGTAAATGTGACGTATACATATATATCCATCTCCAGGATATATATGTATACGTCAAGGATTAAGGATAACCAAAATTTATATATTGTAGTTTCGATGAATGTCAAATATGTGTAAAAAAGTTGTTTTTTTTTTTGTTTTTTTTTTTTGAGTACTTGAAAGAAAAAACATTTCAGTGGTGCTGGTTAGCGCAAAGATCACAAACCATTTATTTTAAAAACAGTGTCTAAACACATTGTAGGACTCCATTGGACTGTTGTTACAATACGGCGGGCACATTCCTACTGCACAGAAAATAATTCTTAATAGCATTAATTATAATTATTGTCATTCTTCCTTCAATGTCTGTTGTGTAATTAACAGATAGCAGTTGTCCTTGGTTCATGCACTGCAGGAGGAGCTTACGTACCATCAATGGCTGATGAGTCAATTATTGTCAAGGAGCAAGGAACTCTATTTCTTGCTGGTCCTCCATTAGTGAAAGCAGCCACTGGCGAATCAGTCACAGCTGAAAATTTAGGCGGTGGCGAACTCCACTGCAGGTTTGATTATATTTTAGAATAACATTGTTTGAGTTAAGATAGTAGTTAGAATACAGCTTGAGGCAGGGATGTTTTTCATATGTTGGGAAAATTCCATAGTTAACTATAGAAGTTTGGAAAGAGAGGCAAGGAGCAGAAGTTGATGGAAAAAAAAAAAAAAAAAAAAAAAAAAAAAAAAATATTGCATATTGGGAATCTCAGAGAGTGGACGTTTAACTTCAAAATTAAAATAAATTTTCCGATTGTTAGGAATATCATAATATTACCATTTTATAATTCAAGAATTTCCAAAATATCACTGCATTATATTGCTGCAATATATCAATTCAAACTATTTACTGGGTGGCGCAGATAAAATGACTACATTTGTGATTTTTGGTTGGTTAGAGTGCGAAGATCACTACTCATTCTGTCATCTTAGTTGGGAGGTTTAATTGCCAAGGCCCTTTAAAGTGCTTAAAATCATTTGTTTGCCTTGAAGATGATTGTTTTGTAATATTGAGTACGTTGTGGCCACATGGCATGTCTTCCAGACAAATGCTCCGCTCGCAACTCTCTCAAGCAACAGCTTGAATTTCTGGTGATAAGTTCTTGCACAACTACAAAAATGATATTTAGTTACTTCCCTTAATTTTGTTTTCTTGAGATTTGAAAATTTGTGGACGATTTATTTTATCATTTTGTCTAATCGTGTGCAGAGTTTTTCCTGTATTATGACAGTGAGTTTTATAAAAGAAGCTACCAGAGTATAAGGATGACTAGATTGTCTCCTCTGAAGGTTAATATTCTCTCGAAAGCATTTAATGTCTTACCTGTAATAATTCTTAATAGGTATGATGTTATGTAATTAAAGAAATAATTAAAATAGTAAGAATTATTTTATTTATGCCTTTGTGATAATCAGTAATTTAGCTTCTTAATAGTACATCAGGTGTGATAGACCACTTTGCCTACAATGACAAGCATGCTCTCAAGATCTCAAGGGAAATAATCCAACGATTAAATTATACCAAGAAGCCTGATATGAAATCTGAATCATTCGAAGAACCTGTTTGGGATGAGAAGGAAATCTATGGAATTGTTGGAACAAATCTCAAAAAAACATTTGATATTAGAGAAGTAAGGAATATTATTTAATCATTTTAATTCTTCTGTTTATTATTTATTTATTTTAAACTAAAACAAAATTTCACATAATTATAATCAAGTCTGGAAAACGTTTTCATTACTTCCTATTAGTGGGAAATTCTTTCAATAAAGCTTAATGAAGGCCCGTAATAGTGAATCACGTATAACGCTTAACATGTTCAATGCTGCCGCCATCTTGGGTCAATTTAAGCGATTGATTTTAACACATTAATAGCGGGGATCTTGTTGAAAGCATGCTAGGTGCCTTTAAGCTATAGTTAAGATTAATCGTATTACAATGACTCCCGCCTTTAAGCTACCGTCGAGACAAATTGTAGTACTATGACTCCCGCCTTTAAGGTGTTAATTTACTTCCCATCTGACTGATTACAATTTGTTTTAATGTTTATAACGTTGTAGGAATAAAAAAAAGTTTGCTTCATAATTCTACATGAAAACTAATGATCACCGTATGGTGCTTTCAGTCATCGGAACAGGATGAACAGCTGCTCTGAAATCCAAAAGGATATTGGCTTTGTATTTTCAATTCTTTGAGAACACTTTAAGGGTGAGAGAGAACTCCAAGTAGGCAGTTACTAGTCAGAAGGAAAATGATAAACTGAATCGGCTAGAGCTCCGTACGGTGCTCGCTGTCTTTGGGAAGGGGTGGGGAGTGCTCTCAGCCTAGCTGAAAGGACTTGATGAACACCATACGGTGCTCGCCACATTGAACTTGTTAAGTCTCCTTGTTGTAATAAAACTGTCTTCATTTCTGTATCTGGCTTAATTATAATTAAAATTGTACTTCATTAAATTGAATGTTTTTTCATTAATGTATATTGAAAGATTTTTTTTTCATAAATTATATTATTTAATAGTTATAGCTAGAATATATTATAATTCCTTCAGGTTATAGCTAGAATTGCTGATGGCTCAAAATTTTCTGAATTTAAGAAGAAATATGGGGCAACATTAGTTACTGGCTTTGGGACTCTATATGGTTATCCTGTTGGATTCATTGGCAATAATGGTGTTTTATTTTCTGAATCAGCTCTGAAGGTATTTATTTATTTTTACAACATATTAAATACCTTTAATTTTTCAGTAAAAAAAAACCCAGGGACTATAATGTGCACAAAATGCTCTTTTTCTATCAAAAGGTCTCTTTCACTGCCAAGGCTCTCTACGATTCTTTGACTACTTCTAAAATAAGCATTGCCTTTCGTCTTTAAAATCAATGTTTTTCAATACACTTATGATTTAATTAATTTTTTTTTTTTTTGGCAGAAACTTTATTTTTGATCTATATTCCTTTATGGCACACTGTTAAATGGAGGCTTATAACAAAGTAAAAATTCCTTGAGTGAGGTTTGACATTTTACTGCCTCGTTATGTACCTCCCCAACCTGTACCTGGCATGCACTTTAATTCATCGTACCAGGGCATAATAATTACATTCTTTACAAATTTATTGATAATTTCATGCCTGAAATTATGATTTTTTATTGTAGGGAACACATTTCATTGAGCTATGCAGTCAGCGAGGAATTCCTTTGATTTTTCTTCAGAATATAACAGGTAAAATACAGTATTTTTATTTTATAATAGGATTGATTATAAACATTAATATTACCTTTAAAAAATGGTTGTATGGTTTAATGAATTACTACTAATCTGATTTCTATCTGGTAAAAATTCCATACTTAGTGTAGTGAAAAATACCATACTTATGCTATTTTTTAATGGCCTTAAATCTACTAAAAATAATATGCACTTTTTGTAATTAAGTTAAGCAAAGAATAATTTACATTCAATTTGCAACTTATATACATTTTAGGTTTCATGGTAGGCCGCGAAGCTGAATCAGGAGGGATTGCAAAACATGGTGCAAAAATGGTAACTGCTGTTGCCTGCGCTAAAGTTCCTAAATTCACTGTTGTTGTTGGAGGTTCCTATGGGGCTGGAACTTACGGAATGTGTGGGAGAGCTTATGGGTATTTTTTTATTATACTTTTAACACTTTTATCTGGTATGACGAACAGATTATTTATGTATTCAGGCATTTAACTTGCTCCTAGATAATACTATGACCTATTATTATTTGAGCTTTACGACATGTTCTATGAAAGGTGGTTCAATTCTTGCCTAAAATACAAAACAGTAATAATAATTTTTTAGATGCTAATGGCCTAGAAGTCGGGGTGCCATAAAAAATAAAGAATAAAATAATTTCTTATTTTGGAGTGGTTTGATTCAATGTAATAACCTATAAATGAATCATTTATTTCAGAAACCCGTCAAATGCACTTTTACACATTTTTGGAAAACTAAAAAAAACTTCCTAATTTTAAAATTAGTAAACGTTTTGGCTTGGGAAAAAATTGAAGTGTTTATTATTGTATTGCAAAAACAAATAATGCTTAGGGTTATCCTCATGCTCTAGATGGATATAGCAGACTGCTGGGGTCTTAGGCCACTGGAGGATTTCACAAAAACAAAAAAACATTCATTGGCTGTAGTTTGATTAGCCAACTTCTTCAGGTCATTTATTTTCTTTGCGTTGATCTCTTTCCAGATGGACATGCGATCATTATTGACAGCTCCTCAACTTCAGAAGATTTTTTAGTGTGAATGTTGAAGAGATGAAATAGTCAATAAAGTGCTTAGTAACCACTTTTCCTCAGTCAATTTTGCTAATGTAAGTGGATACTTTAAAAGGAATCCTACCTTCCTTTCGTATTCTCTTCCCAGAGGTTTCATCTGAGGTGACAGTCTTCTTGTAATTATGTGTCCACCAAGTATTAAAAGCATACAGCATCTGTCAATTGTTACTTGGTGAACAGTAAAGCGCCTTGATTTAAGAATCATCTCAGCATACTGATTTGGTGTATAAACTCTGCCAATGTTCGATCACCACGTTTGATGCAGCCAAAATCTCGATCACAGGGTGGGTGACCCCTGACTGGGAAGTAGTGACGACCAATTTCAAATATTCCTCTCTCACAAAGATTCTTCGAGAATCTCAGCATACAATGATTTTTTTTTCCCCCTGAAGGACCATAACTGAAAAGAATTGGATGCTAGTTCCACTTGGAACAGTTTTCAAATAATGTAGTATCTTGGAGCAAGCCCCCTCTGTGGATTTATTGGCCTCGCTTTACACAAAAAGTGGCACCATCGATGGTCAAACATGAGCAAGAAACAAGACTAACACAACATTTACTGCAGAAACCTGTCATGTGATTACACATGACGGGTTTCTGCAATAAACGGAAAATTCAAGACAAAATAAAACCTATTTAGAGGATTGATATTTCACATGTTTCTGCATAAGACGGTGTGTCTAAAGTTGGTCATTCATAATCTATAATAATATCATTTTTGAAAAAAATGTCAGTTGACGGGTTTCTGAAATAAACGATTCAAATATCATAGAGCTTCAATAATAGCTGAAAAAAACACTTCCTATTTTCTAGCATGTATTTCTTCATATATTCTAAATAAAATAATATTGTCATACCTGTTTGTGAAGACCGTCGGCACTGGCATCGGTGAGAGTACTTTGGGCACATGCCATTGACGTCTTCACCAACAGGTATGACAACACTATATTTACTGGCGGACCTAACCCCTTAAAATAATATCTTCATTGTAGACCTAGATTTATGTATGTCTGGCCTAATGCAAGGATTGCAGTTATGGGTGGAGACCAAGCAGCTGGCGTGTTAGCTCAGCTTACTAAAGAGAGATTTATTGCAAATAAGAAACCTGTGAGTACTTCTATTATAGTAAATTTTTATTTACATCATAATATATTCTAAAATATATAAATACATTTGAATTTGATTGAATTGTTAAAGTTCATACAAATTTAATCTAAACTTTTTTCACTTTACATTTGCAGTTATGCTGAAATGTTCATAAAAAATGTTTTAGGACTGTTTAAATAATAGCATTACAATTATTAGGGATGGTCTATATTGGTTCACTAGGAGTAATTTTATTGGAGAATATTTCCAACCAATGTAAATTATTATAATTATATAACAAGCACTTAACGCTCCGTGCCATAGGTCGTGGGTTCGATTCCCACTGGGGGTGGTGGCTTTTCTTTCGAAAAAAGAAAAGGCATCACCCCTATCCTAGCTAGAAAAGGGTGGTAACCTATAGATAACCCGTCCTAAAATTCCTAGTTAATAATAAATGGACGTTAAAATTTAAATAAATAATTATAAATTTTTTGTTAAATTACTGACATTAAAAAAAAAAATAATTTACCAGTGTCAAGCATTTCTGCTTACTTGGATAATATAATTAGGTTGTAACTTAAGGTTTTTAGTTGTACTACCTTCAGTCGAATTTTGTAACTTATGTTTTATGATTTTCTGTACTAAATAAGACTTAATTTTTTGCCTACTTGAGACATTTTTTTCATAATTCAATTGGTGCGCCAATTATGTTATACTTAACAAGGTTTTACGTTGTCAGCTTTACTTTGTGATAAGATTCTCTCCTGCATGGGCGTATATAGAAAATAATTTCGGGAGGGGCTGCGAAAATTTCGGGGGGGGGGGGGGGGGGGCTGAGACCATTTCCGGGGTATGGAATACTAAAAATTTAGAGCTTGGATTAGTTTTAGGCAACTAAAACGCTATTACGCGTAAAATAATTTATTTTTTATTAACTAAGTGATCGTATTTAATTTATTTTTAAGGGTTTTACGACAAGTTTTTACCATCAAATCAAAATTTCGGGAGGGGCTGCAGCCCCTCCCTTATATACACCCATGCTCTCCTGTTTTCTGCGGTGGAAAAAAATTACACTTGCTTAAACAAAATATAATTTATTTTTTCATTTTATTGATCTTGACCTCTGTTTTGGATATTACCTCTTTTGCAGTGGACTGAAGAAGATGAAAAGAAAGCAACCGAGCCAATATTATCTCAGTTTGAAAAAGAAGGAAGTCCATATTACTTGTCAGCAAGGTATAATGTTACTTCAGATTTTTGTAATAAAGAAATTTTCCTTATTTGTACTATCCCTTTAAACTGTGAAGTAGCACTTGAGATATGATTCCTTCTGACCCTCTTTTTTTCTCTGCATACCGTTCAATGTTGAAGCCAATATTATTCATAAGAGTTATTATTTCTTTTTCACAAATAATTATTTCTTCACTTCTATGAGCAAAGACAAAGTAGTCAAGACTCATTAAATATTTGAATTAGCTCCATTTTATTTGTTCATTTATTATATATTTATTTATTTATTTGCTTTGCTGTATCATGTCCCTTATATTTGTCCATCCTAAGATGGACTCCCACCTCTCTCAAAATAAACTAAATACCAATAATAGCTAAAAAAGCAGACGGCCATAGCCATGTTGAATGGACCAATTCCCATTAATCACCGAAATTAAATAATGTCGGGCGTGGCTAGTACGTGAATGTGTGACCGACCATGTGCTGTTGGCATTATAAAAGGGTGTCAACCTGTAGATATCCCGGCATTAATAGCCCAATTGCTCATATGCCGTAAAACACACACCCACAAAAAAATAACTAAAACATTCATCTCCCAGCTAAAACGGAAAATGAATTAATTTGAATATAATTTTTTTTTTATTGGGTTTAAGGTGTTAATGACCTTTGAGGTCATAAATACCAGATAAATTGTCTACTAGTAAAAAGATATTGTACCTATAATTTTCATTATCTTCAATTTTTCAACAAAAAAAACTCTGGATTTGCTCCATTAAAAAAAAAAAAAAAAAAAAAAAAAGTCACATAATGAATTCCAAACCTTTCATTTTACCTGTATAACATAACATTCCTGATTTTTTAAAATTTATAATGATTCTAAATCTGATATTTGGTGATAATCATTGTAAAATATTAATTTTGTACTTCATCAATTAACTTAGGGTATTGCACCTCAAGCTCATCTAAAGCATTTGAAATTATGTCTAATTTTTTATTATTTTTTTAAAGGCTTCATGATGATGGTATTATTGATCCGAAGGATACAAGAAAAATTTTGGGATTAAGCTTATCAGCTACGTTGAATTCACCTATTCAAGAAACCAAGTATGGTATCTTTCGAATGTAACCTTTTGATTTTTGTTTCTCAACATTTAATCCTCCTGCTTGTGAGAAATCCAAAATAAAATCTAGAAGAAATGTGATTTTTCTGTGCCAAATAAACTATGCTACATATTGTGAATTATTTCCAAATTAACAATCTTTAAATCACTTTTATGGTAATTTTATTATTTATTCAACAAGATTCAATGGACAAATCTATATCTTCATATCAAAGAAGTCTTTCATGAGTACTATATTTATATTATCCTCTCTAATAATAACAATAGAGGATATTCCTCTCCAATAATAATGATTCATTTGTGATATTTCTTGTATTTTGGTGTAATTAATCTTTTAAAAAATCATAGATATTAGTAATATAATTTTTTTTTTAATTATTGTACTAATAATAAGTGTAACATCCTTATGAAATTATTCCCTACTGTTTTGAGGATTTGTTTTTTACCATAAAAAAATAATACATTCATTCCAGGTGTGCATTCCTTTATTAAACCATTGTAAGAATATTAGATTTTGGAGACAAATATTTGTTTTTGTTTTATCTCTGTAGAAATTAGTTAGTAAGTTAATAACTTAATTTGATTGAATGCAATGAATTGAAATAACATGAACATTTGTTATATTTTTGAATATATTTTTATTTTGTTTATTTGCCTTGACAAATCTACCAGTTCCAAATTAATACAATCATTTATTTTCTATATTAGTGCTTATCTAAAGTATGAAATATATATTCATTTATTTTAGTTTAGTTTTTCCCCATTTTGGTGATCAAAAAGTTTTCTTTATAATTAGTTATTCTCTATGTGAAAATAAGTAAATTAAAAATTGTGTTGGTTTCATTGATAAGTCCATTTGTTTTGTGTGCACAAAAAATAATATAAATAGTATTTTTGTCCAGCCAATGAATATTAAATTAGCATCACTTAATGGTTTTGATTTTCTTTTATTTTAAATATTCTTGTATAAATGTGTGTGTCTATTAGGTTTTTAATAAGAATTTTATATAGATGTCTGGATGTAGGGTTAGTTTTGCTGAATTTTGTCAGTTTGAGGTCTATCTAGGCGCACAGTAGTAACTTTGAACAAGTTAAGGATAAACATTTGAAATTTTGCTCGGGTATTATAATACTAGATGTGAGTAAAATTGGAAAGTTTCATAATTCTACATTGAAGTGTTTCTGAGATATAGGGGATGGAAAATCGGAATTTATACAACTCACTCACTCATCAAAATTATTAGACACTTCCCAAGTTCTAAAGTTTCTAGCAAAAAAAAACAAGAAGTTTGAAAACAAAATATTAACTGTCTCTGTTCCATGCTTTCCAACATGGATAAGAATGACGAGACATGCTTACTATCTAAGATGCCTCTTCTGTGTTTATAAAAAATATACATTTTATTCTATATTATTAGCATATGTTTTATTAAATTATATTACTTACATAATTTAATGAATAAATTCTGTTGCTTATTAAATGAGGAGCATCAGTACAAAAGGTAACACTTCTATGAAATCCAACTTTTCAGGAAGGGTAAAAAAAAAACAAAATCTCAATAATGGTAAGATATATTTTCTTCATTTTTTTTTAGTATACTCGTAAAATTAAAAAAAAAGAAAAAAAAAAAAGGCCGTCACGCATGAGCTGCATAACTAAGCACTTTCCTCAGAATTTTTGTCGTGTAGACTACATTACTGAATAATTTGCTGTAAATAACCTATATAAATAAAATAAAAACGTGAATTGTTCTGCTCATTTACATTTCTTATGAGAACTGTTCAATTATTAATTTTTTAAATAATTTGCTTCCAGAGTTATGTTAATAAATGATATTGTACTACTTAATAAACACACAAAAACTTCATTTTCCGTCTTTTGATCTGTCGCAGGAACAGGATACAGTCCCCCTAGTGGAAGATAGCGCTCCTCGTGGCGGCTTTTGGAACCTACGTCTGGCTGGCTAATTGTAATGAAACAGAGTTTAAAGTAAACCCTCCTTTCCAATAGACCGATTTACTTCATTTTTACAACACGTCTTTCTCATGAGATACCCACGACGTATACCGCGTTTCGTTACAATACAGCAAAAATTACGACCGGTATGAGTATATTAGTACTTTAGGTCCGGAGTAAACCCCCCTCCAAATAACCTGATTTAGTTTATTTCTACAACCCATTTTTCTCTGTTGATTACCACCACGAATACCTTGTTTCGTTGAAATGTAACTAAAATTACGGCTGGTAGTGGCAAATTGGTAATGTAGGTCCGGAGTAAACACCCACTCCTAATAAACCGATTTAGTTTATTTTTACAACGTCTGTCTCTCTTTAGATCAAAATAACGAATACCGAGTTTCGTTGAAATATAACAAAAACTACGGCTGGTATGGTCAAATTAGTGTTTTGAGTCCGGGGTAAACCCCCCCTCCCGGTAGACCGATTTTGGTGGTTAACGAACTCGTTCATTCGTTTGCTATTTTAACGCTATATACCACGTTTCGTGAAGAAAAAACAAAAACTCTGGCCGCTATCGTGTTAACAGACATATATATATATATATATATATATATATATATATATATATATATATATATATATATATATATATATATAAATACATTTTAACGGGGGTCATTTTCGGTGTCTACTAGGTAGGATCAATAAAGATTCGAAGAACGTTTTCAAAAATTCCGTCATGAGTGCAACCTCAATAGCTACTTTCCTTCGGAGGAAAGTGCTAAAAGGATTACCATTGATCAAATCCAAATTCTCGGATATTCAATTTATTAAGACTTTGTGTTTGGACATGTTGAGTTTTGTTCAAATCAAGCATGGAGATGTTACTTTTTGAACAAATAAGTTAACACTTAGAATAATATTCATGGTATTTTTACCTTTTTTATGGTTATTTTTGATAATATAGAATAAGTGGCCTCAGATGTGCATCCTTGTGTCATCTTCTAGACAGTCACGAGAGTGTCCATTACACAAAACGAAACTGAGAGGTAATAACAACAAAACAACGCGAGCGGGAATATTTTTGAAATGGAGTGTTCTGATTGGTCAATATGGACCTGATACACTTTGTTTCAATTCACGAGTTTGGAGGTGTTGCAGTTTGCATGAATCATCTATTTTTGATAATGACTTTAATGGGGATGAGTTTCGATTTGTTCAATTCTGACTTCATATTTGAATTCCCCAGCCTTGAAAATATATTTAACCATATCTAACTCAATTTTGATCAATGATGGAGATGTTACGTTATGCTCCTCAAATATATTTTGGAGGTTTCCTTCCAAATAATTATTTTCTTCTCTCTCCTTTAACATTCAATATTAATGTACTCTTCCATATGATGTATAAGGTCAGATGGTGTATGATCTATTACCCATTAGTACTTCTGTAGTAATTCACAAATTCTAAAAAAGGATAGTCCAGAAAATGGAGAGGTAATTCTAAAAGTTAATACTTGTGTTAGGTCTTTTATTTTATGTTAACAATAATTTCTGAAGTATTTCTACATTAGGGACTTATAAAAGCAAATTAATATTGTTTAAAAGTTATAATTATTACTCGACTAGTTAACAATTTACAAGTACATTGTTCATTCTTGTTCCAATAAGTAAATGCAATTCGAATTCTCTGCATGAGTAAATTATTTTATTCTAAATATAACTAAATTCATCTGAAAAACATTTATAGTGTTAAGGGGCATATTTACAATACATGAATTAAACTAAATTAATTAAAGAATATTACAAAAGCTTAAAAATAAGAATTTATTATATATTGCTATTTATATAATTTATTAATATATGCTTAGGAACACATAATTTCTTTTCATATTCCAGTTTAAAAACTATTTCATCATATATTGGAGTTTTTAGTTAAAGAAAAAATACTAATGGGATTGAAAGTTATGGTAATTTCTTAAATTTAATAATAATTCTTTTATATTTACAAATTTGATCAGCTAGATGATTCAAATAAAAATACACATTTATGGTACAAACAATGCAAACACCTTTAAAGACACTCCGTATGCGAAGCCCAATTTCCTTTCTTTTTGTGGGAGATCTAGTCTTTATTAATATTAATTATAATAAAAATTGGGGGTCACATTTCGGAGCTAACATCCATTACCTTGTTTTACATTCGCTAATATTTGCAAAACCTATCACAATGTTTAAATACTACAGTTTCGGTTTTTACATGTATAAAAATGTTATTCATTTTAGTCTTTTTTTTTTTAAAATATAAGAACACTATAGATAATCATTTTCTATTTTATTTCTGTAATTTTTGGAGACTCAATAATTTCGCACTATAGTACTCTGTACTTAAAAGTGAGCAGAGCTTGTTCTCCAATTACAGTACAGTTTTTAAAGTAAATTACAAATTGTTTTTTAAACTTATTTAAGATAGTGATAATTTATAATAAAAATTGTATGTTCTTAATTCAGTCAATTGAGCTATTTCAGATTTAGTTCTTAATCATTTTAAGGAAATTTGCAATTAATTTTCAAATTATAAAACAAATCCATATGGGAACACCATTAATAAAACATTAAGGTTTATTAGGTAAGTTGTTTAAATTCGCCCAAAGGATCTCAAGTAGCTTCTTAAATTAATTGTATTAATATATTTTTACACTATTCTTAAAGTTTTTACCTTTTACTTTATGATTATAAACTAACAGAGTCAAGTGTTATAAAAAAAATATGAAAGAAACTGTCACATTTCATGTAAGAACTGGTTGTTATTTTTTGAGTTTCTTATAAACATTGCATAAAATGCAAATAAGATAAATTTAAATTTCAGTTAATTTTGAAAGTAATGATTAAGTACTTTTGTATAAAGACGACAAAGGGCAATTATTACTTATACATTTTGGTTAACACAGATATATTGCACCTCGTAATTATTATCTTATGTACCAGAAGATAAATCAATTAAAAAGGAAAAATCTTAAATTAATTAACATTTGATGATTATTGAGCTGATATTATATTTTAATAATATTTATCATTACTTTACTTTTTAATATTATTTAAAAACAAACCCAAATTCTTTTTCAAAAGTACACTTTTCAATTAAAACTATTTTGTTTTCTAGTAATGTCAGTAAAATTCAGGCAATTTAAATTCTCTTTTGAGAACACCACCACAAACAAGTGGCTTCTCCCAGGAACTTGTCCTATCCGATGCAGCCCAACTTAAAAGAAAAACATGGCAAGATTTGTTTCATTGGGTTGTCTTAAATTTTCTGACATTCTTTTAGTGATTGAAGAGTAGCACAAATGTGATGAGTAACATAAGCACATTTGAAGTATGATGATAAGAGCTGTTGGTCTCCTCGATGACAGTGTAAACAAGCCCTTCTCTGATCTCTTCTCCTGCTAGTTTCATTATTTCCTGTGCTGGCACTTTCATACCATCGTTTTCACCTACGTGGTTTGATGTGGTGTTCTTCATGGTCACCCTGGGTTCATCCCCTAGGTCTAGCTTGACTTCAAAAGAAAAATAAGTAAAATGGATTACTGAATTGAATGAATGATTAAAAACAATAATTAAATTGAAATAATTCTAAATATATCTTATTCTAGAAAGGAGGATAATGATTTAGAAAGAAAATTACTTCAAATTTATTTGTATAAAATACATTTTATTTAAAGTCACTCTTCAACCATCTTAAATGGTCATAAAACGGAAATCCTCAGTACAAATCCAGTAACTTATGACAATTAGAAATTATTAATCAGCAAATTAAGTATATCGCTCTATTATTTCTAAAGTGACACAAAAAAAACAAAAAAAAACAACGGAAAATGTATCATTCTTCCCTATGTAGGGGGAAAAGCATTAAGACAGGAAAAGTGACTAAAGTGCCCTCTGGTATTCAAGTTCTGAAGCTAGGTACATAAAGTTTTCCTGGTTGATACGAGATATTTACCAAGTCCTTCATAGTCATAACTGAAAAACACCGATTTTAGAGTTGTGTCACTTTAGAAATACTAGTCTGATATAACTAAGGGAGTGCACAAATATCATATCAAAAATGTATTAAAAAAAAATTAAATGAGCACCCCAAGTTACTCCTCAGTATTTCTCAAAGACATCTTCAACTATGATCAATGGTTAATCTGGATATAATCCTTATACAATAATTATTCAAATTTTCAGTTTTTTTTTTAATCAGGTAATAATTACAGCCCTCAATTTTTTTTAAGACAAGTTTTCTATCTAAACTATAGCCATAAAAGCTTCGCTTAAGGAAACCGAGATATTATGTAATTAATCATTGCATTGGCAAGGAGCTGCAGTCAATCAGATTATGTTACAAGCAAATTTCACTGCTTAGAGGGGATTTTATTTTCTGCTAGAAACATTCTCATTATTTAATCAGAAAATAATTGTTTCACAGTAAATTATGATCCTGTATTTTAATTTTTTTATTAGCTTTGGCCAGATTGCTTTATATAAATAAAGAAAAAACTTAACTTTCTCGTTTTAAAAGTCCATTACACTTATCACTTTCAAATAAAATTATTGTGATAATATAGGGGGTTGAATTCAACACCTGTCTATCAGGGTTTTTTTTCAACCAAAAGAGGCTGAATTTATTGCAACCACTTTCCATATTTAGATTTTTAGTAAATCTGGAAACAACATTGGTTGACAGGCTCGGGGTAGGGTCGATAGTGGATCTGATTCCTTTCTTAGGAGATGCAGATTCCAGTCCCACCTGTAGTAGGTTGAGATTTTTTCATCGATGGTCTCATTGAACAAGTTCTCTCCTCTACCATGGATGTTTAGGAAGGGTTACAACCCTTAGATAGCTCGGCGCTAATGGCCTAGATACGGATGCACCGTAAAAAAACAAAAACAATAGAAGTACAGTGGACAAAGGTAACTCTCTTCCTTCTTTGTTTAGCAGAAGGATAGTGAAAACATGAATCTCACAATTTGTCGCCATGAAAGTATGTTAAAACAAAAGTTGATGATGTATTTGAAGAACAAGAGGAAATGGGGTCTTTGATTGACAAACCACCTTGGTTTGTACTATAATTTCTTTAAATAATTAAAAAAACTGGGCACCTGTAATAAAATATTTGAAAAGGAAAATCAACAAATAATAACCTTTTCCAAGACTTTTCTCTCCTTTGTAGTCGACCTTAATGAAGGAAGTAATTGAAATCTCAAAAACTTTATTTGGATCTGGAGGCAAGGATGGTACTTCTCTTTTTCTCCTTCCATAGCCAACTTGTCCATTACTGCATTCAATCTTAAAAAAAAAAAAAAAAAAAAAAAAAAAAAAAAAAATAAGAAATAAAAGAACACTGCCCCCACAGAAAAGGTTATAAAAATTTCAGAAACCAAAGTGTAAATACTTAATTCTTTTTGTATTCAGAATGAGAAAAACAAACGTATGAAATGTCTAAATTTGATTATTTTCTACTTAACTGCATTAAAAAATTGGGTTAAGTCTACAAAATAAAATTGGGTTATTTGTCAAATAAAAGGGAAAAGTGAAACAACGTTTAACACAAACAAATAAAACAATGTTAATTAATAAAATGTTAAGACTTTATTTCTTCTGACCAGACAGATTAGTGTAGAAAATGGTCATTACCTCAGTGTAACTAGAGCATTACCGTTTATGTGAGTTTGCAAAACTTGAAAAGTAGTTGGCCAATTAAGATGAAATTTTGACACAACCTAGTATTCGAACATATATATACAAAATCAGGCCATTAGGAGTCGGGACTCTACTTCAGACCTAACTTATTATAATAATAATAATAATAATAATAATAATAATAAGTCTTTATTTATATATGTACAAATATTAATTATAATGAAAATAAAATAAAAATAAAAATAGATGTAAACCTTATATATATGTACAATATAGACCTTCCCGCTAGGGAGTTTAAAGTCTTTTAACGGAGACTATCCGGACCTAGTTGTGTAGAGTTCGCGAGCCCTTGTCCTCCAGTAGTCCCTGTCCTTGGCTTTTCTGCTCCAGGTCGAGCCTTCCAACTTCCTAAATATGTCGGCCCATCTTCTTTTCTGCCTCCCTCGTCTCCTTTTATTGTGAAGCGGAACCCATTCGATAACACGCTTCGCCCAGCTTGTGTCATTCTTCCTTAGAATATGACCTGCCCATATCCATTTCATTTTATGCGCATAGTTAATCATGTCTACGGTGGTCATCCTCTTTTTAAGTACTGTATGCCTTACCCTGTCACTTCTCTTTACGCCCAGCATACTTCGCTCCATTGCCCTCTGGCACACTCCAATCTTGTTTTCCAGTGCTTTTGTGAGAGACCATGTCTGGCAACCATAAGTCAGTACTGGGACAATACAGCTGCTAAATACAATACTTTTTAAATCAGTACTAATGTTGCCCTTCATTATTGGTTTCAGGCTCCAATACTTCTTCCAAGCTTTTGCAATTCGGGTTTGTATTTCCTTTGACTGCTTATCTTTGAAGGAGATTATTTGTCCTAGGTATATTACCTCTTCTGCAGTTTCAATGTCTGGGAAGAGTAATTTCAGCTTTTCAGTATTTTTGTTGGCTATTATTTTTGTTTTACTGGTATTTAAGTATAGGCCGTGTCTGCTGCTACTCTCTTGTAAGTCGGAAATCATTTTGATTAGTTCATCCTCTGTTGATGCAATTAGAACTACATCATCTGCAAATTTAAGCTTATTTAATTTTATGCCATTTATTGTTATTCCCATTCCATCCCACTGTAGTTCCTTGAAGACTTCTTCTAGCTCGACTATGAAGATAGTTGTAGATAGTGCATCGCCCTGTCTTACACCTCTTTTTATAGGGAACTTTTCTCCTCTAATTTCACCTGAAATGAAACCTGTGTTTCCTGTGTATAATTTCTCAATCAGGGAAGTATATTTCTTTTCAACGCCAATCGACTCTAGGCCTATGGAGATATTGGAGTGATATATGCTGTCGAAGGCTTTTGAAAAATCTACAAAACCTAGGAAGAGGTTGATAGAGTATTCATTTGCTTTTTCAATAAGTTGGTTAACAGTTTGTAAATGGTCAAGGACAGACATTCCCCTCCTGAATCCTGCTTGGTCACTAGGCATGCTTTCTTCTATTTTTGTAGTTAATCTGGTTTGGATTATTCTGGAAAAGAGTTTACCTATTGTTGATCCTAGGGAGATGGGTCTATAGTTAGCCAGTTTGTTCCTATCCCCTTTTTTGTGAAGTAGAATGATTTTTGATATCTTCCATTCTTCTGGGATTTCCTCTGTTTCAAGAATGTTATTAAATAATAATCCTAGAATTCTCACAAGGTCCTCCCCACCTATCTTTAATATTTCGTTTGTTATCCCATCTTCACCAGGGCTTTTGTTCTTCTTCAGGTGCTTTATAGAGTTTTCTATTTCACTATTCAAAATAAAGGGCACAGGTTCTGATGTTTCTTTTAGATTACTACTTCTTTTTATTGTTTTGGAGTCTTCAGAATCGTATAGTTCTTTATAGAAATTTGTAGCAATTTGGGTCATGTCTTTTCTACTGCTTATTATATTTCCTTCCTTATCTTCATAACTTGCAGGCCATACACGCCCTTCACTCATTTCTTGTTTTATTTTTTTAGTTGATCTGCTCGATTCTAGTATTTCTATTATTTTCTGTTCATTGTATACCCGTAAGTCCTCTTTTATGTTTTGCCTTATTTCCCTGTTTAGCATTGTCAATTGTGGTCGTGAAATCTCCTGATTTATTTGCTTCCTTCTCTCTTCCAACTTTTGTAGAGTATTACTAGAGAGTTTTGATTTTAGCCCTTTCTTCCTTTCATTGGTTGTGCTTTGTTTTATTACATGTTTTAGCCGTTTTATAAGTAGAGAATATAGCTCTTGGGGTTTTCCTTGTAAGTCTTTTTCCAAGGAATGTTTAATTCCTTTTATTTTTTCTTGAAACTCTTGGACATTTATATTTTCTGCTTGGGACTGCTTTGGTGGAAGTAGTCTGTTTTGCTTCATCTTGTCTAATCTTAGGGTAGTACGAATCATCCGGTGGTCAGTGTTGAAGTTCAAGTTAGCAATTATTTCATTGTTTTTCACAATTTTCAATCTATTTGTTAACACGTAATCTATTTCGTATTTTTTGCCATTGGGTGCTCGCCAAGTCCACTTATTTTTCTTCTTCTTATGGAAATAGGTGTTGAGGATTCTCAGTTTTTTATTAAGTGCAAAGTTAACAAGTGCTTCGCCTCCTTCATTTCTTGAGCCAAACCAAGATTTTCCCATTATGATTTCTTCTCCATAGACTCGCTGTCCTATCCTACCATTCCAGTCGCCCATTATTATAACAGTGTCTTTTGGCACTTTCAATAGAGGATCTACTGTTTCCCGGAGATCATTGTAGAAGTTCAGCTTTTCTTCTTCACTTGCGCTTGCAGTTGGTGCATAAATCTGGACCAGTACAAGGACTTTTTTCTTCCCTATATCTATTTTTAATACAGCTATTCGGGAACTAATTTCGTGGAAACCTATTACTTTATTTTTCCACTCCTCCTTTACTAGAAACCCAACGCCTCCTATCCCTTTGTGCGCTTGGGTATGAGTGAAGAGATTATGTTTTTTAGTTTCTATTATTTTGCAACACTTTCTTCTGATTTCTGAGAGTCCAATCACATCCCATTTTATTTGTTGTATTGCACACTCCAATTCCGTTTTCCTTTCCTCTCCTAATAGTGTCCTTACATTTAGAGTACATACCCTAAATAGGTTTGCCTTCCTACTTTTGCTTTTTTTGTTGTCCATTTCAAGATTCCAATTTGATACCGTCTGTTGTTTGTATTCCTTTATTTGCTATGTTGATTTCTGTCGGTCTTTATGCCCATCCCTTTCTTGTTTATTTTTTTCAATGTCCAGTGTTCCTGGTATATACAAAATCAGGCCATTAGGAGTCGGGACTCTACTTCAGACCTAACTTATTAATGTGCCCTAAATGATCTTAATTTTTCTTATCTTATAACAAAACTTGCCGTGCAATGCCCAGAACTTATAATTGAGGTGCAATATGAAAATAAACAAAGTTGGCCCATTAGGAGTGGAGGTTTACTCTAAACCCAAATTAATAATAAATTTCTGAGAGTTTGAACAAAATTAGTTCCACAACATCCAGAAATAATGGTTGAAGTATATTTTGAAAATAAGCAAAAAAACCATGGCTCTTTTGGAAGAAGGGTGTTACAATAAGGGGGAAATATGCAGAAATATATTGTTTTTAGCGCGGTTCCTCCCTCCCCCATAGGGAGGAACCCCGCTTATAGGGTTGATACAATGAAACAATCCAGAAGTGTCGACTAGAAAATTTTGCGTTTCAGAACCCCTAGAGACCGAAAATAATGGTGGTTCAAATTTGTATATATATATATATATATATATATATATATATATATATATATATATATGTATATATTTATATATATATATATATATATATATATATATATATGTATATATTTATTTATATATATATATATATATATATATATATATATATATATATATATATATGTATATATTTATTTATATATACATATGTATTTGTCTGTTCGCTCATTTCTGGCTTCCCTAATGGTCCGATTGTGATGAAATTTGGTACAAAAATCCGTCGTCCAATTTGAAAGGTCAAGTTCGTTAACCAGCAGAATCCGCCCACTGGACTTTGGGGCGAATTTCGCCCTAAACGATGGCGTTTAGGGCGAAATTCGCGCAAAAAAAATCGTAACGCTTACGTTTTTGAGTTCATAAGCTTGTATAAGTACTCGTTTTATAGGCTTCTTGGGCTAGGAAAATGAATGAAACCATTTTCAAGGCGATAGCTTTAACCGTTTTCGAGAAAATTGGAAAAATAGTTTTTGAATACCGTTTTTGGTTTGGGTACTTAGAATCATGGGATTCAGTTGAAACATTTTTTGCATGTTTGAATTTCATCAAAACTAACATGTTAAACTTTTGGTTACGTTTGGAATTAAGGAAGGGTTAGAATAAAATATTTTATTAACAGACATAAAACGTTTTGGTAACTTTGTATACTTTCCTTATTTTTTTTTTAAGACCACGGGAGACCCCTGCTTTCCTTAATTTTTTTATTTTTTATTTTTTTTTTTATTTACGGCGCATCTACTTCTAGGTCATTAGCGCCGTGCTTTCCTTAATATCTCGAAAAAGGTTGAGAATCTTGGTAAATGGAAGAATACCATTAGAAAGCTTACTAAATGCTCTACAAAAAAGGTTCTGATGAATGTTTTGATTAGGCGATGTAAATCGGAGAAATTAGTGCTTAAAACTTTAAAGTAATTGATTTCGCTTATTCGAACTGTTCTTTTTGTCTTTGATTTTGTTACTTAGAATCATGGGATTCAGTTGAAACATTTTCTGCATGTTTGAATTTTATCTAAACTAATATGTTGAAAATTTGGTTACGTTTGGAGTAAAGGAAGGATTAAAATATAATATTTTTAACGAAAGATAAAAAGCACCTACCGATAGCTGCTACTATTCCTTTACTAATCGCACTTCGGATAAGAACGGAACCGCGCTAAGATGATGCAGTTCCTGCGAATCGGACTTTTTTAATAACATGTCCTAAGTAATCGTCATATCCAAGTTACAAAATTCCACATTGCCTGCCTCTTGTACGATAAAGAAATAGCAAAAAAAAAAAAAAAAAAAAAATTGCCCTGGTGAGCTCAGATACTCGTAAAAGCAGAGAACAAAAAATAATGGACTATGGATACAACCCAGACATATAGTAAATAGAATAATCAGCCTTACCTTCAGGGCATTCACCTCTAGGTACACAGCATTGAAGAGTAAGAAGAAAGGAAAAGGTTTAAGGGGAGAATTGAGGGGATTATAGGAAAATCTCACCATTTGCCGAGAGGGCAGTCTGCAGAATAATAGCTGGAACCGGGCATAGAATATGCTCCGAAAAAGACAACTTGATAACACCAAGGGAAGCATATTACCATAGACCGTGAAAGAAGCTACACCGAATAAAACTGTGTCGGGAGCACCAAGCACATGAACACAGACGGTAAGCAAGAACTTTTTTAATTGAAGTCAGTCATTGGAATGGCAGACTAAGACGTCTCTCATAGATTAGAGGACCGGTGGTTCCTAGATAAAAATACCCGTGACTCGTATAAAAAATTAAAATATTTGAATGCCCCTCACAAATTAATTCTAACAAATAATTAATTCTATGGATAATTAATTATAACAAACACCTCTCATTTAAGTCATATGATTAAAGAATGACAGTACAGCAATCCTTGGATAAATGGGTTAATTCAGTCCCATTTGTTAAAGAGATCTATCCATACTTGTTAGTTTGTACTTATGAAATAGCTTAGGAACTACTTACTCCTCTACATTTGTCTAAGCACACATTTACTGTGCCTTTGAATTGGACGTAAGTAGAATCTGGAAATTTAAATGCTCTGAACTTTGCTGCTAAAAAGTCACCATCAACAGTGTTGAAATTTTCGAAAAGGTATGGATCCACAGAACACCTGAAAATAAATTTGCTGTTAGTAATTTAAGAGAATTTACATTTATTTAAAAAAAAAAAAAAAAAAAAATTGTACCGAGTTTGATATTTTTAGTGGTTTTGTTAAAACTGTTTATCGATTCCCTCATGGCTTGTTATTCCACAAACATGAGGGAATTTTAGTATTTATGTATGTATATTAATTATAATCATGGACGTATATAGAAAATAATTTCGGAAGGGGCTGGGAAAATTTCGGGGGGGGGGGGGGGGGCTGAGAGCATTTTCGGGTAATGGAATACTAATAATTTAGAACTTGGAATAGTTTTAACCAACTAAAGCGTTATTACACACAAAATAAAATATTTTTTATGAACTAAGTGATCTTATTTAATTTATTTTTAACGGCTTAGGACACATTTTTACCAATCAAATCAAAATTTCGGGGGGGGGGGGGGCTGGAGCCCCCCTTATATACGCCCATGATTATAATGTTCTTGTATTTATGTAAGGCCAATCAAAATATTTTATGAATTCCATTCATTCATTGGTAAATAGAATAAAAGAAAAAGTTGTCACATCTAAAAATTGCTTAATCTTGAATTTAGAATTCACAATCAATCTACACTTTTGTACAAAAATCACCATTACTTTTCATAATCCGCAGATTTCCAAGAGAAATAAATAATTGTAAAATAATATATTATATGCATTATAACATCAAGTCTTTACCACAATGATTTTATTAACTTGTCAAAGTGATATTTTCAGAAAGACAACTCAATCATCACTGTTTGTGATATTCTATGCTAAGAGATTCCAGTTGTAGCCTGGTGAGGATGTAGATGGCTTGACATTGATTTGCTCAGTTGGTGGTGATATTGCATATTATAAGTATACAAATTTTGGACCTCCACCACAATGATTTTATTAACTTCTCAAAGTGCTGAATCTCTTTAAGATAGATTAAGAGGTAATACTACCTTGTAATACGGGTCTCTCCGTGGTTTAGTGGCAAACTCAGTAGATTCCCGTGTGGGAGATGGTGGGTTTGAATCCCACCGGCGGCAGGAGTTTTCTCATCTCACGGATAGTTAAGAAAAGTCCTTGCTGCACCATGGATGTCGGCATTAATGGCCCAGATTTCGGTGCTCCATGTAACTTTTTTTTACCATTTTCTTTTTTATGGGCTCAAATGCTTCCTTGACTAGTCGAAAATGATATCCAAGAGTGTTTATGTGGTAGAGCAGTTTTTAAATGTGCCAAAAATTCTAGTTTTGAACTAAAGTCCCGATACATATCAAAATAAAAAATCATTTTTTAATCTTTATTGCAAAAATTTATAAAAAAAAGAAAAATAAATAAACGTTTTGGTACATTAAACTTTAAAGTAGATCTTCTCAAAACTATGTTTTTTAAATCAGGTGATACACTAGCACTTTCAATTTTTACCTGATCAACTTCAAATTTTAACTGCAGATTCCTAATGATATATGCTAGAAAAATACGTAGGGATTTTTCCATTCATGTAATTATTAAAATTTTATGACCAATTTTTGATGGATTTTTTAATAGAAAATGAAGAATTGTTCACCATTTTAGAAAAAAATGAATAACTCTTAAAAATCCTACGTACTTCACTAGATTTTACCTTCTTCTTTCAAAATAATTTTAGTTTTTTGTCCTAGATTAAAAATTGCCGCCTGCAAACTATCTCCCGTGAAAAAAGAGGGTTTCTATTTGTCAGACACAGTGCTGCCATTTTGTATTCGAAGTTTTGAAACTTTCTTTTTTTGGATTGTTTAACATCCCATATAAAACTTATGACATAAAGAATTGAAAAACTATTGATTTTTGTTCGTAAATTACTTTGATTTTGATCAGACAAGGTAGTATTACCCGTTAATACAAGAAAGACTCTCTGAATAAGTGATAAATTTAGAATATATTTTAGATAGAATAAATGTATATATGTATGCCTAAAAGTAATATGTATATCTTACCCATTAAAAATAATTGTCTCTTCTTGAGCTTTTGTATCGCTGACTTGCATGTAACTGACAAGGAGTCCGTATATGGGTGCAGATTTTTCATCAAGATATATTTCCATCTGCAAAGGTGTTCCGGGATTCACATTTAGCTCACCAGAAACCAATTTTCCAGCTTGTCTAACACCAACTTGAAGTTTCGGTTGAGGTGCATTTGATACATATGAAGAAGTTATGGCAACATCCCTATAATAAAATGTTTAATTTTAATTAAAAAAATAAAATAAAATAAAATAAGACATAGTACTTATTCCAAAGAAGCTGATGGACCTTCTAAAGTTAGGAATTCATCTTTCCATTAGTCTTTTTTACAAATTACTTTAAAATTAGAATAAACAAAACAGATGAAACAAATTGTTATTTTTGTAAAGTAATATGCTGACAGTTAGGATTCGGTCAGTGCTGGATCCAGTGAAGTGGTATCGAAATGAGGAATGCTTTTTCCCGCCATGAGACAACAATGCAATCCAAATCATCAGTAGATAAAAATTTATCTTTTATCATCAAACACATTTTTTCCATCAAGAAAATCCCCAATGGCAGGAGTTTACTTATTTAAATATAAATAAATGATTAAGACCTGTCCATAATATTATTTACTCATTTACTATACTTTTTGATGAAATTCGAACATTCTAATTGCTTGATAAATAAAAAGTAAAACGTTTTGTCTTCCGTAATGTACATTAAGAGCAACACTGTCTACACTTGTGCGTTTTCATAGTCCTCTTTCCTTTCAATACGGCTCAAACAGAAAGAAATGTGAGGCCAACACTTTTGCTTGCACTTTCAGGGTTGAATGCCTTAAATTTGCATGTTCTCCGCAAGTATATTTTGACTACATGGATTTTCCTTTCACTTAACTTAGGAAAATGTATGAAACCATTTTTAAGGTGATATTTGTAACCGTTTTTGAGAAAAGTGAATAAATCTGGTTTCCTGACTAATTTTCAGTTCCGGTCCTTAGAAACAATGGATTCATTTCAAACTTTTTCTAGATGGTTGATATTCACAAAACTAAGATATTTAAATGTTGGTTAAGTTTGGAATTAAGGAAGTTTCAGAGAAAAAAAATATTGAGTTAAAAGAGTTGAGCATTTTTGGAATTTTCGGATATTTTCTTAAATATCGTGAAAATGGTTGGTAATCATTTGAAAGCTTACTAAATTTTCTACAAAAACAGACATTTTCGATGGTACAATATCAGGTGGAGAAATAAGTGCATAAAACCTCAAAAGTGTTGGTTTCTTTGGTTTAAACAGTTGTTTCGTTTGTTTTCCTCACAGTTTTATTGCACGTTGTTTTTTAATTGATTATAGGAGTAAAATGAATTTGCTAGTACACAAGATACTTAAAATGAGAATAAATTGTTGATTGTTTGTAATACAGCTTTCCAAGCAGAAGTCGAAGAGGTCGAGTGAGTAATTTCCACAATTGTAAGTTTTTAGCACATAATGGCCTCTAAATCTTTCTTATCTATAAGATTTCATAAGACATTTTTACAAAATATACACTGTTCTAAGCTTTCCAAGTTACAAGATATAAAATATATAGAGAAACACTAAGATGATGCAGTTCCTTTGAGTCGGAATTTTTGACTAATTCAGTACTAGAGGTCGACATTTTACCTTATTACTTACTGTATGTGAGTATTACATGTACTCACATTGGTTCTTGAAATCCTGCTGGGAGAACATTCCTTTTCATAATGGTGTGGTTTCCTGCTTGTAAACATTTTACTTGAATTGATTCCTTAGGTTGTTCTTCTCTATCTGTTTCAATTATTACCCTATGATAAAATGTTCTCAGTCCCTGGAAATGATTAGTTTTTAATAATAAATATTAAAAAAAAAAAAAATTAAGCTGCTTTTATTTTAAGAATTGTCGAGAAGATCTTAGAGTAAAACCTTACTTTGCAGTATTTACATTACTTTAAAAATTACATTTTGTCTTTGAGTTGGTATCAATAATTAATGCATTGGATTTAAAGGGAATAAAGATATTTGAGTACTTAGTATCCCTATTGAACCCCAGAAAACAATATTGGAATATAGTTTTATTTTTTTCTCTAGAGCCATAATTTTCTTTTTGTGGTTCATGCAATGAATATTCATTATTTATTTTAGTGAAAGTAACAAATTGATAAGAGCTGACATCTTCTTCCCTAATTAGATCAAGACTTCCCAGGTCATCCCAGAAATTTATCAAATAATGAAATAAAGCTGATAACAAAAATATAAAAAGGAAAACATATATATATATATATATATATATATATATATATATATATATATATATATATATATATATATATATATATTTGAAATCATTGCATATAGAAATCCTAAATATCAGATGAGTTCTCTTCAAGCTTACCAGCTCCTTGAAACAGGAGAATATTCAACAAAATTGTGCATTTATTCCTCAGATACTGTAATAAAAAATTAAGATTTTTAATAAATATACAAAACTCACATTTGCTTGATTAATAATTCGAGTTATCCCACATTGAAAAACATCTGTCAAAGATAGTCTGAAAATTGCTTGGTGTCTTAATAAAGCAGGTTTGCATACAGGATCTATAAGAAAGAAAATAAGTTTTAAACAATTTTAGATCTTTAGGTTTTATGAAACAAATGTAGTCATATAAGACTGAGGAAAGAATTTATTAAGTAAGAAAAAAAACAAAACGTAAGGACATAATGATTACTAAATAAATATCACAATATTATGGGGGTTGCTGTAGTTTTATTATATCATTCATGTTATGTTATATAGTTTTAGTAATTTAAACTAATTAAAATGTTTCATATAGCATAAAAGTTTGATTTTAGAATTTATCCCACAATAAAATGTTTTAATGTTTAATTATCCAGGCTGATTCAACTTCATATTCTTTAGTCCCTCAATAATTAATTTGTTATGGTAAATATGTTGGATTGTGGGTTCTTTAAGATTTAGATTGATATCTCACCTTGGGGGAGCCTTTGTTTCTTAATTTTTACTTTTTTTTGCTTAGTATCTTTGAGGAAACAGATGTATTGTGACCCCCCCCCCCTCCTTTTAAGGTGTGTTTAGGAAAATAATATAAGTGGTTGTGTTGTTGCAACTGTAGTTAAGATGTTTTATTGAACTGTAGAATGTTCTCTGCATTTTCAGCATACTGAACACTTTGTTTTAATTTCTTCTATCAATACAAGGTAATGGCAATTAATTATTGTCTAAAATTAGAACTAATGTATTTATTTCATTCATGAAGACACTTTTTTCTTATTATTTCTTTTACATCTTCTTCCAATGAGAAGTAAATCATATTTCTTTTTCATAATTCTTGTGAACTACTTGCAATCATGTGTGTTTTGGTCATACCAAAAAAATAACACAGGAAGGGAACTATGGAAGGCTATTTACTCACTTTTTCTCTAATTTTTTTAAATTAAATTTTCTTATATTAAATATATTTCTTAAAAACTGTTGATTCGCTTTCCTGTCACTATTCAATAGGAAATTCATTTATCTTTTTGCTATCTGAAATGGGAGGCTGATAAAAACAATAAGTTTGAAAGGTATTTGATTCTATTTGAGGGTATGGTAATAGAAACGTTCTTTTCCTTTATTAGAGTTGCAGAGAAAGAATAAAGCTGAGTTTCTCCTGGGCCATTCCATGTCAAATCAACAAGGGTCACAACCTGACCTTGGATTTTGATCAAATTTGGTATGTTGGTTACTCTAACAAAAAACAATTTTTTAAACATTTGTATCTGTCTCGGTTTTTTTACTATTAATTTTCAAAATATTGAAAAACCGCCTTTTTTTGGTCAGCTGGAAAATGATAATTCCTTAGTAGATTGAGTTCTATTCTAGCTAGAACATTCAGCATAGTCTCATTTTTTAGCTAATTAAATTGATATAAAACCAAACCAACTGGGTCATTCCATGTCAAATCAACACACTTTTCGGACTTGATGTCTCAGATTTTCATGATTTTTGGTATGCAGTAATATATCATAGACATGAAAAAAATACCAAATTTCAGTGATGTAGCACAATTATTTTTGGAGTTATTAATTTTTAAAGATTTAGATTTTTATGAAAAAGTGTCATATTTTGGCACCTTTGGATGCCTGTGGGTTCGCAACCAGTGATGATATTAACCTGTGAGTGGTCTCATTTTAAAGCTGCTGATTGGGGCTTTAATATGACATGCCACAAAATAGGGGTTACAATTTCAAAAAAGTTAAGAATTTTAAAATGAAATTTTAAAATTTAAATTTCTCAAAAAGTGGCAATTTTAAAAATTTCAAAAAAAAATATCAAATATAGTTTGTAATGTCTTAATACATATAAGACAATTTTATCATGGGATCTCAATGGGATCAGAAGATACAGGGCTTCAGAAATACACGTTTTGTAAAAAATACCAGTATTAGTATCGTTTTTGAATATTTTGAATAATTCACTGAACGAAACAAGCAACACTTTACAATGAAACAAGCAGTGGCTATTACTTTTACATTTTTTCAATCGATAAAGTTCATATAGACACTTACCATCCAATATTACGAGTAAAGTTAAGGGCTAACAAATTAGCTCATCGAGACTTGAATTGACTTGTTGGACGATACCTTGAACACGTGAACATTGGTTCACTTCACTGTTTCGTAAACCGTATGTTCAGCCAGTCTGGTGATGGGGTTCACTTTGCATATCACATCTGCGAAAGGGATCCTCAGTGTATCAGGTGGTGTGGGATACATAAATGAGGGCGACGGACCTGAAGGATGGAGCAATGTAACTTGCACTTTACTGCAATCTTTATCTTTATCCAGAACATAACTAAACCACCAAGTGTCATCATAGATTGATGTTACATACCTACTAATATCTGCTGTATCTCCTTTACAGCAGGAAATATTCTCGAAACAACCGCAGAAGAAAGTAATTACATATTTACTGTGGTTCCACATTTGAGAGGCATGAAGAAATGTAATTTCTGGGTGCCTTATAAAGTTAAATATGTATTGTACCGGTTGGCCAGTTCTTCAGTTGTAATGTATTCTTCAAGGCTCAAAAATACAAAGTTTATATTAGATACGTTCTGATGTGACCATTCAATCAGTTGCCTTGCATCCATAATTTGATTCTTATAAGGTCTTTGTAGGCTTGCTCTGGCTGCTAGTCTTTTCATTGTGCCCCCAGCCCAACACATCACATGGTTCTTTTCCATGTTCTGTTGCTGAAAAATGCCATTCAGCCTTAGCTCCAAATGCTTGCTTTTGATTACAAAAGTTAACATAGTTTTGTTTATTTTTTTATTGGGTTGCAGAGCCATAGGATAAGTAGAAGAATTTTTTAGATCTCTTTGAACCATGCACTTCAGATATTCCCAGATATAACTTGTAACAGATTGAAGGCTCTAGTGTTGAGGTTGAGACAGTATGATATTATTAAAAAAATCAAATTTTTGACTGCTTTCTATTTAAAATTAAGAAAACACCACAAAAGGGTGAATGCTAGCCTGACCATTTGACCAATGGTATGATTGTGTCTTATCTTGCAAACTGATCGAATAATTCTCAGGAAAGCCACAAATGACAGCCACTTCACATTCCAGAAGATATTCCTTGGTATATCTCACAAATGCACTTTGCTGTGAAGTGAAGAACGAAGTAGGACAGGAATCCCCGTTTTATCGGAGTAAAAGGTGTTTTCCCTCTACTTGTAGGCCAATCAGCTTCAGTTTTCTTTTAAAGAGAGGTTTCCAAACATGGTACTATAAAGTAATCATTACATTTTATTAATTTAATAGAGTCCTGCACACTTCATAGCAAAATTAGTTATTAAAAAATAAAATTTAACTAATACGGTAAGCTATTTACAAAGCATGTGTATTTCTGAAGCCCTGTATTTCCTGATCCCATGATAAAATTTTGCTATATGTATTAAGACATTACAAACTATATTTGATAATTTTTTGGAGTTTTTAAAATTGCCACTTTTTGAGAAATTTAAATTTTAAAATTTCATTTTAAAAATTTTAACTTTTTTAAAATTGAAACCCCTATTTTGTGGCATATCATATTAAAGCCACATTCAACAGCTTTAAAATGAGACCACTCCCAGGTTAATATAATCACTGGTCACGAGCCTATATGCAAACAAAGTTGCCAAAATATGACACTTTTTCATAAAAATTTAAATCTTTAAAAATTACATCACTGAAATTTGCTATTTTTTCATAAGTCTATGATATATTACTGCATACCAAAAATCATGAAAATCTGAGACATCAAGTCCGAAAAGTGTGTTGATTTGACATGGAATCACCCAACTTATTAAAAATTTTACTTTTCAAAAACACTTTCAACGGTTTTTGAAAAACTCTACTTTTAAAATTTTGAAAAAAAAATATTTGAATCTTCAGTTAATTGACTACATATGCTATTAGTTTCATTATGGGATGGGAGCGGGATCATTTTATAACATAATTTTGACATTAGAATTTTCACTGGAAAGTTGGTAAAAACTTGGTGAGTGATGGATACTTGGATATTTGTATTGTAAATTCAGCAATAAGCATCCCTTATCAAAATTTGAAATTTTTTCAGGCAGAACTAAAATTAAAGGGGGGATCTTTCTCTTCCAAGGTCCTTGTATAAAACATGTAGGGAAATAAAATGTTTTAAAGAAACAATTTTCCGGGAGCTTCTTCCTGCTTCATTTATATTCAATAGTACAAAAAGGAAGGATTATAAAAGAATGGAGTCTCACCAGGGTAGAATTTCAGTCCTTCAAGATATATTGCACTCATGTCGTCTGTCCTCCTTATTTCAATCTCCAGAGTGTCGTCGCTACATCTCAATTTGTATTGCACTAGAAAATAAATAAATAACCATATTAACCATTTGGATTTTTTTTTTATGAGCTGTTTGTAATACAAATTATTTTGTTTTCTTATTTTACGTTTTAAAACTCAGCTATAATAACTAAATAATAGTTAAAAATAAAAAATTAAATCCATAATAATAAAGACAAGTCATTCGTCCATTGAAAACTAAAGAAACATCCTTGACTTGTCTATTAACTTGACTCTATTACAATTTACAAATATAAAATACATTATTTGCATTGGATTCCCAACTCAAACTGCCTATCTGTGTGTCTGGCGTCCATTATACAATCTTATTTTTAAAATCAGTTCAATTTCATGTAATTTAATATTTGTCATGCCTACTTCACATGAGCTTAGTACTTGTCCATCTAACTAAGTAGGCTTTGTGACAAGTACTCGTTCACACGTCGGTGGACATGGGCTTCCAGTACGGGGTGTCGGTTCTTGACTCTCTCATTAAGTTGACTTAGTGACAAATGAAAGTCACTTGTTGACATGTATTGGACAAGTGCGTTCAGTAACTAAGCCAGTTATAGTTTCCTCCTCCAGGCCATTTAACCACCTCAATCTGAGCCTTCTTCTTCTTTGTCGTGCCTTTATTTATTTATAGATGACACTAATTTACAAATGGTAGAACAGAGACTCACAGACTTAAGATTTTTTAGGCGTACATGATCCTCAAATTCATTAACCATTAATAAGTAACTTAGACAAGCAATGTGTGCTTGTAGATGTTAATTTATTTATTTTATACTCTGGTTTGAGTTATCAAGTCCTTGGCCATTAAGATATTGAGTAATAGGAAATACGGATACCCTGCTCGTAGACCTTGACATTTCTATTAACCACTTTCACCCAGTCCTTCTCGCCTTTTCTAAATCACACAATTTCATAGCTGAAACGCTTTAAATATTGAAATTAATAATAATTTTATAATATGCATAAACTGATTATTCTCCTGTTTGATTCAAGTAAACATTTGTAAAGATAAAAATTGAAAACATCCAAATTTTGTCACCCCTCTCTCATAAGATTGTTTTAATTTTCAAATATTCTATTTTTTATTATCCTTATCCAAATATGGTTGACTTTTGGCATGACGAGTTCTTTAAAGAAAGAAACAAGCGTACTAAAATTTTTTATAGGAAAAAAATTGTAGTATATATATATATATATATATATATATATATATATTCATATTCAGGGTGTCCACCCCCTTTTCCTCCTAGAGTTGTTGGAATTTCAAATGAAACTTAGTATGAGGTTACTTTAGAAGGTTTAGTTATGTTGCATGAGGTTACTTTAGAAGGTTATGTTACTTTGTAACATTCTCCAGTTCTTCTCCAGCGCATCTTACTCTTGATTTTCCAATGGCGGCAGGTATTTTTTATGACGAATTCTGATAGAAAATTTAATTTTAAGACTAATTTATTCCGAGACATCTTTTGATCCGACGCACCGTTTGCGCGTAAAACGCAAAAAACTGAAAAATATCGCCCTTTTGTAGAATAATTCCTATTTATCACTGAAACCAAGCCTTGTACGTAAAAACACCTCAATATAAACGTTGTAGCCTATTAATTTTCCTTTCAGATGATACCAAGATCAAAGTTGTAGATTAAATATTTAACGGGGTATTATGAATGAAAATAAAGGCAAATTTTTTTTCTAGTTTTATGATATAATAATTTCATATGGAAAAATAAATTTATTCTGTTCTGGTTTATAATAATTTTTATATACTTTTTTCATAAAGTAAATAAGTACTTTTTTTTATTGTTTATGTCAGCTACTTTTTTTTCTATTCATATCGATTTTCTGAATTGTTACTTTTTAAAACTTTTAAGGTATATTTTTCATTCATAATATCCCGTTAAATATTAAACCTACAACTTTGATCTTGGTATCACCTGAAAGGAAAATTAATTGGCTACAACGTTTGTATCGAGGTGTTTTTACGTAAAAGGCTTGGTTTCAGTGATAAATAGGAATTTGTCTACAAAAGGGCGATAAGTTTCAGTTTTTTGCGTTTTACGCGCAAACGGTGCGTCGGATCAAAAGATGTCTCGGAATAAATTAGTCTTAAAATTAAATTTTCTATCAGAATTCGTCATAAAAAAATACCTGCCGCCATTAGAAAATCAAGAGTTAGATGCGCTGGAGAAAAACTGGAGAATGTTACAAAGTCAACTAAACCTTTAAAAGAAACCTCATGCAACATAACTAAGACCTACCAAGTTTCATTTCGAAATTCCAACAACACTAGGAGGAAAAGGGGGTGGACACATATACTGGGACACCCTGAATATATATATATATATATATATATATATATATATATATATATATATATATATATATATATTTTGTGAAAGATGACCCGATATATATTTTACACTTTTTCTTGTTTGTTTTTCTGGCAGGGGGTCGATAAAGCAGCACACTCTTTGTTCACATTAACTGCTTTATTTGCTATGTTTCGCCCGACATGTTTCGTGCCTTTTCGCACCTCTTCAGGGGCTTTCCTATGTAACAATATTTTTTGTAAATCCTAAACTTTAAATTGCTTACACTAATAAACATATCCTGTCCCTAAATAATTTACATTTCAACATACAATATTTAAACTTAATCTTAATCCTACCTTACCAAGAAGTCCTCTCGTCATGTTGTCTAGCTTGAGTCAGGCGTAGTACTGAAAAGTCATCTGTGTCACCAATAATCGATACCATGAAAATAGCTAAAGAATCGATACAAACAGCCATATTAATTACCACAGATGACTTTTCAGTACTACGCCTACCTCAAGCTAGACAACATGACGAGAGGACTTCTTGATAAGGTAGGATTAAGATTAAGTTTAAATATTGTATGTTGAAATGTAAATTATTTAGGGACAGGATATGTATATTAGTGTAAGCAATTTAAATTTTAGGATTTACAAAAAATATTGTTACATAGGAAAGCCCCTGAAGAGGTGCGAAAAGGCACGAAACATGTCGGGCGAAACATAGCAAATAAAGCAGTTAATTTGAACAAAGAGTGTACTGCTTTATCGACCCCCTGCCAGAAAAACAAACAAGAAAAAGTGGAATATATATATATATATATATATATACAAGCATACTACAATTTTTTTCCTATAAAAAATTTTAGTACGCTTGTTTCTTTCTTTAAAGAACTCGTCATGCCAAAAGTCAACCATATTTGGATAAGGATAATAAAAAATAGAATATTTGAAAATTAAAACAAATTTAAATCTTATGAGAGAGGGGTGACAAAATTTGGATGTTTTCAATTATATATGGGGGCGAGGTTAGCTCAGTGGTAGAGCACTGGACTAATAAGCTGAAGGACCTGAGTTCAAATCCCGAGCAAGCACAAAAGATTTTTTCTTCTTGTGTCTTCGTTCATGGGTTGAATTCAGCCTCCCTGACTGTCCCTAGACCAACCCAGCCTTTAATTAACTTATGAATGGGTACCTTGGTGCTAATGACTCTAGTGGTCGAAGCAGCGAAGGGAAAATCAGGTGGTCGGAGAATAGTACTGACGACACATCTCCCTAGTGTGCCGTATGGTCATGAATCAGGTACCTCTACAGTATCTGCCTATCAGGGCCCACGTGGCCTATTACGGTACTGATTATATATATATATATATATATATATATATATATATATATATATATATATATATATATATATATATATATATATATATATGACTGTTTGCTTTCATAACAACACAAAATACTTTGTGTGGTCTCAAGGGTCAAGTTCGTTATCCAGCAGAATCAGCCCACCGGAACATGGTTTGGTTTTTGTTTTAGGCGAAATTCGCGTGAACAAATCGTTTTTGCGGTCAGAGGCTAGTAGGTACAGCTTTTGAAGGTTCGGTAACTTAGGGGAATGAAACAATTTTTAAGGAGATATCTACAACCAAACTTCCTAACAGAAACGGCCTAAGAACAATTGATGCTGGCAGCCTATCTTTAAAGGTTCCTTGCTGTAGTTGTGTTTTCAACTCCTCGAATGTTAACCCTTGTTCAAGCACCCGCAAGCACTAAAATTGCTTCTGTAAAGGAACTAGTGTTAAGGCATTTAAAAGCAGTAAATGTCCAATTCATATCTGTCTCATATATCTGTATCTGCCCCCCCCCGCTTTAAATTATTTTGCCTGGCGGTTTGAGTGTGAGCCCAGGCTAGTGGCTACACTGAGTGCGTAACATGGCGTATATAGACAATAAGTTCGGGGGGGGGGGTGGCTGGGACCATTTCCGGAGTATGGAATACTAACAATTTAGAACTTGGATTAGTTTTAGCCAAGTAAAACGCTATTACACCTAAAATAAAATATTTTATAAAATATTTATGAACTAAGTAATCTTATTTCATTTATTTTTAAAGATTTTATGAAACATTTTTACCGATCAAATCAAAATTTCGGGGCTGAGGGGGCTGCAGCCCCCCCCTTATTTACGCCCATGGTGGGTAAGCCCAGTCCTTGGTTGTGTTGTTTCCGCTGTTGAGTGTTCCCCAAAGGACAAATTATTTATGAGCTAATTGTTATTATTCTTATTGTCGTAAGAACAATAAGAATAATAAAACATATCAGTTGCTGTTTTATTTGTTTCGCTTTATGATTCTATAGATGATATTTATTTATTTGTTTTTTTCTTTTTTTTTTTTTATCTTTAGTATTTTTTTTTTTTTTTTTGGTGCATCTACTGCTAAGGTCATTAGCACCCTTCTATTGTATATATATAGAGGATATTATACCATTTTTTAGCCATTTATTTCTTTTATTATTTTGCGCTACCTCCTGTTAAAATCTAATTTGTTAAATGAATAAATACGGAATAAAAAGTGTGTGATTTCCGCTACTGTAAGTTTTCAATACATAATGGCGCCTAAATCTAACTTAGATTTAATGAGAGTAGATGTTTAACATTTAAAAAAAAATACTAAGTACACTTATTCACACACTAAGGATAAGAAGTTGTGTAAGCGCGCTAAGATGACGCAGTTCCTGCGAGTCGGGCCATTTTCCTTTTAGGTGAGAATAGTTTTGGTTTTCTGAAAACCCTGAAGTATTCTCGTGTAGAACTGAAGAGATAGGAAGGGTAGTGACTTCTCTTTCTTTATCTCTACATCTGCAGGGAAGGCTTCACACATCCCTGGTCCGTGTAATAGCTTCAGGTCATTACTATCTTCCTCCTTTATGATTTTTCACTTTTACCAATAGCAAAACCTTGAGTAATAGGTACTATATATATTTGAGTAATAGGTACTATATATTTTTGAGTAATATAATAGTATTATTTTCCTTGCAATTGTTCTTTATTCCACGTTACACGAGTCTGCGGTTTGTGGTATCAATGTTTAAGTCTTGTCCATTATTTTATTTAGTTGTAGACATTACGGGGGGACATTTGGGATTTTCTCTTTTTATTGTGTCATTTAAATTCGACACACTGTCCTAAACATTTTTGATTATTTGTTGGATGAAAATAAAATTTGTCAAAAAATGAATGTCTATAATACGAAATAAATCACTTTATTTGAAAAAACAAAACAAATGATTTCTTTGAAAATACATAATCGGTCCACTACCAGAGACGATAAAATCGAAACGATAATTAAGTAAATGTTTTAAAAGGTCCACACAGACACAGACACCACATTGTCACTTTAAAAACCGAACTCATGCTTCAACAGATAAAGGCGGGCCAGGTAATGGTCAGGCTACCGAAGTGTTGTTGGAAACAAGAAATATAAATTTTAATTACTGAATTATTTCGGCGCACCGGATGTTTGACAGTTCGGGATATGTTTGTAACGTTGCAATCCATACTCACATCAAAACGCATAAGCAGGCATTTATAAAAAAAAAAAAAAAAAAAAAGTCCGTCACGCAGAAGCTGCATAACTAAGCACATTCCTCAGAATTTGGGTAGTGGAGACTGCTTTCCTCAACAATTTGCTTAAAATATCCTATTTAAATAAAATAAAAACATGAATAGTTCTCTTTTAATTGTGTAATGAGTAACTGTTCAATTATTAATTTTGTAATTAATTTGCTTCCAGAATTATGTTTACACATGATACCTACTTCAATACTTAATAAATAAAAACAACTTCAAATTTTCGTATTTTGATCTGACGCAGGAGCAGGATACAGTCCCTCTAGTGGTAGAAAGCGCTCCTTGCGGCGGCCTTGCGAACCTACGTCTGGCGGGCTATTCTATTGAAATATATTACAAAGTAAACCCCCCTTTCCGATTGACCGATTAAGCTAATTTTTACAAAACTTCTTTCTCACGAGTTACCCACGACGTATACCGCGTTTCGTTACAATACAGCAGAAATTACGACCGGTACGAGTATATTAGTAATTTGGGTCCGGAGTAAAGCCCCCCTCCTAATGAACCAATTTAGTTTATTGTTACAGCACATTTTTACCTGTAGATTACCACTACGAATACCGAGTTTCGTCGAAATATAACAAAAATCACGGCTGGTAGTGGCGAATTGGTATTGTGGGTCCGAAGTAAATCCCCCTCCTAATGAACCGATTTAGTTTATTTTTACACCCCACATTTCTCTCTAGATTATCACTAGGAATACCAAGTTTCGTTGAAATATAACGAATATTACGGCTGGCATGGTCAAATTAGTGTTTTGGATTCGGGGTAAACTAAATTGGTCCAATATTGTCACTCATAAAGAATTATCTACGTAATAGACGATTCCGAGTGAGGATAGGCTCAGCTCTATCAGATGAATTCCTACAGGAAAACGGAGTGCCTCAGGGAGGAGTTCTTATCGCCACCCTGTTCAACATAGCAGTAGATTCGATCAGAGCTTTCATCCCAAATACAGTGACCTATTGCCAATATGCTGATGACATACTCATCAACACTACATCTAAAGACGTAAACACAGCACAGGACCAACTACAAGACACAATTCAGGGACTTGAACATTGGTGTTCCTTAACTGGGTTTAAGATTTCCAAAGAAAAATCAGGCTGTATACTATTTACTCGGAAGAGAACATTCCCCAACCCAAGTCTCAAATTGTACAATTACTATTTACCAGTAGTAAATACAATTAAATTTCTCGGGTTGGTGTTTGGTCGGCGTCTGACTTGGATCCCCCACTTAAAAGAACTCCTCATTAAATCTAAAAGATCGCTTAATTTATTGAGGATTCTTAGCAACACAGAGTGGGGTGCTGACAGATGCTCTATGCTCACTTTCTATAGAGCATATACCAGGTCACTTCTGGATTATGGGTGTCAAGCATATTCATCTGCCAGTAAAACATCATTACAAATGTTAGACCAGATACATACCGAAGGGAATCAGAATATCCACAGGTGCATTCAGATCCAGTCCATGTGCCAGCTTGTATGTTGAAGCCAGTGAGCCGCCATTGGAGTACAGGCGTCAGGAATTTTGTTTAAGATTTTACACCAAACTGAAGTTCCTAAATACACCATGCACACAAACATTAACACAAAACCCATTTATAGCTACTTATAACCGAATGAGAACAAGACAAAGACCACTGAACATCAGAATATTAGACTACGCTGTGAACACAGACCTACTGACCAGTCCTACGTACTCACGACGCCAGCAGACTTACTTACCGTGGAGAATAAATAACTTAGAAATTAATACAAATTTATCAAAATTCAATAAAACTAACCCTCTATCTAAACTGTTTTACAAGAATAACTTTAATTATCTTAACTCCTAGCACTTACAGACGGATCAAAATCTAGAGAAGGCACTGGATCAGCAGCTATAATAGGAAATTCAAAATTTGGCGTCAAATTAAACTACAAATCAACCGTTTTTTCAGCAGAATTACAGGGAATACTTTTGGCTTTAAGAACTATAACTATAGTTCCAAATACGACAATCATGTTATTTTCAGATTCACTAAGTTCTCTACTCTCCCTCATTAACATATACGAGACAAACATACTATTGACAGAGATATTTAAAGAAATACAGCACTTACAAACTTACAGCATAAAAGTAGTGCTTCTGTGGATACCCGGACACATGGATATCTCAGGGAACACAGAAGCTGACAAATATGCAAAACAAGTTACAGAAACATGTACAGTCGACGTGGAAGAATTGACGGTACAAGACTTACACACTAACATAAAAACTTACTTACAAAATGAATGGCAAAAACATGGACGAACATGACAAACAAGAAACTAAAAGAAATCAAGAAAACAGTTTGTGTTTGGCCCTCCAGCAACCGATCGAGCAGAAGAGACGAGGTCGTCCTTACTCGATTGCGTATCGGGCATACATTACTGACACATCGCCATTTAATGACGAGACAGGACGGACCAGTTTGTGACATTTGCAACAGAAACTTGACTATAAAACACTTACTAACTGACTGCAAAAAACGAGACGGATTAAATCTACCAAACGACTTGAATGAACTCTTGACGGAAAACAGTCCACACATAAACACAATTCTCACTTACCTTAAAGATACAAACATTTACAATTACATTTAAAATACACGCATTATAAAATCTATAAAAATATGTATGACTTAAAAGTGAAGTTGCGTAATATACACAGTTTTTAAAAAACAAAACAAAAAAAAAACCTAAAATGTGCAATACGCATTCACGTATTACCTCTTTCTAAATTTTGGAATAATTCAATAGTGCAAAATTTTTGCACTTTTTATTTTATTGTTTATTTTTTTATTTATTTATTTACTTTATTTTTTTTTTGTTTTGGTATTTTTTTTTAGTTGCTCTAAACTTTTTTAACCTTTTTTTACAAGAATAACTGCAAATACTTATGTTTTACTTGTTTAACTGTTACTGGTATCTACTTCGAACATCTGGAGAAGAGCGAGCCGCTACATATGTGAGCTCTATAATAAATAAATAAAATAAATATATATATATATATATATATATATATATATATATATATATATAAATATATATAAATTTTAACGGGGGTCATTTTCGGTGTCTACTAGGTAAGATCGATAAAGATTTGGAGAAATTTTTCAAAAATTCCGTCATGAGTGCAACCTCAATAGCTACTTTCCTTCGGAGGAAAGTGCTAAAAGACAAACCATATTATAAAAATAAAGAAAAATTAACTTTAGAACTTAGAAATGATTGTAATTTAAGATATATCAGAATGACAACGAATACACACATGTATTCAATAAAATTTAATTTTTATATTCTAGCACATATATATTTTTTTGTTCTTATTTTTTTTCAATGGTGGATTATACTGTCTAATGTGGGCTACCTGTAGTCAGTTTCTCCCGCATGTCTAAGTAGCCTCTTTATTTGCAATCCGTCGGTATATGTTTTATTATCAATGTCAGATTACAAATTCTGCTGAATGTTTCTTCTCTTCGTTCCATTACATGTGAATGATTTAGCAATGAATTACCTATTCTAAACCTGATAAATACAACTTCACCTCTTGTGTATCGGTTCAATCAATCAATCATGCCTTATTTACAATATTCATTTATCAAACATAAGTTTAAAACATGCACAGTTAGCATAAACATGTTCCTAGTAATTTATAGGAATTAATTTGATTTTAATTTTTGTGTATCGGTTGGCCTGGCACACACTTACCTACTATTTTATTTTACGCAATAGTTGTATGTAGTGTTCGCACATGTTTTTTTGTCATTCTTTTATAACATGTTTTAATATACTGATTAGTATCTTGTAAAGTCATTCGTTCTTCGTCGGTTCAAAATCTTTTCGCTGTGAAAAGTTTCGCATCATTGTCCGCTTGTTTCTAGGAATGTTTTTATGTCCAGGTAGCACAACATTTTATGTTTATGCTAAGTTTTTGTATTCGTTATACTTGTTGCAAAATTTGTGTTTATTTTTTTCATAAGCATGTACGTTTAGTTTATATCTTCTGATTAAATATTCTATTTTTCTGATAGGAGTTTTGATTTCAAAATGAAAAACTATAAAAAATCTCTCATTTATATTGCACTATACGAATTTGACGTCCGTTTTGGGTGTTTAAGTTTTCCGTTGTTTTAACATATTCTGACGGAGTATTTTAAAGGAGGTTGCACCAAGCTATGAATCAGTTGCATAGTCTAAAATAATTCCACGTTTTCATGGAGGGAATGGACTGCCTCGAGAGATCCTCGTAATAATAAAATTATGAAGAAATGTTTCGATTAAGATAAATGGCAATAACAAGAAGTATCCATTAGGAAGGCTTGTTTATTCTTACGAAATTGACTCTGGTGAAGCAGATTTAAGATCGGATTAGATAGAGATTTTTTCCCCTAACTGAGCCCAGAATTAGGCTTCTAAACTGAAGTAGGCTATGTTATTAAGAGCTTGAATGAATTAATATCTCGGTTGCCTAGTTTCCTCGAGGAATGGGAGTTCAAAGGAGAAGTGCATCCGCAGCACGAAACCCAGTAGATATTCCTTTGGTCTTAGCCACCATAAAAGGAAAGACCTACTTTCGCAATCTACCAAGGCAACGACATACATAAGGCGCAAAACGTTCTTTCGTGTAACAAGTTGAAATATATGGGCACTCGCAATATCCGACGCGCAAGCCCTGATTTTGCTTGATAGGAAAGTACTTAAGATGTGGAGGCCATGTAAACCATAATCTACCAAGTTAGGGGTTGTCGAATTTCATACTTAACATTTTTCTCTTTATTCAGTTTAATAAAGATAAGAAAGGCTTACAAATGAATAAATTGTCTTAAAAAAATATTCAGTAAAATGAGATATTTAATTAAAGGAATTCTGCATTTTAGGGCATTTTATAAGTAAAAGGTTCTGCTTATCGATGGCTTAGAATGAAAACCTCAAATCAAAAAAAAAAAAAAAAAAAAAAAAAAAAAAAAGTAAATAACTTTTATACGTTATTATGTGGATATTATGGCTACTGATAAAGGAAAAATATTTGATTCTTTGTCGATAAAGTGTAAGATCAGCAGCACGAGTAAGATTAAGTTCCTTTGAGACTCAAGTTTATTTTTTTTTATTTTTTTTTTTTTTTTTTTTTTTTTTTTTTTTTTTTTATTTATTTTATTTACAGGTATATTACAATCTACAATTTACATTGTATTGTGTAATGTGATGACAGAATTAGCCAGGTCTCGGGTACAGCAGGTTGTCAGCCGAATACCTTCTTAGGATTCATACTGATGACCTGGTCTACCTTTCACCATCGAACCATCCCTTGCCTCCAGCCGGGAGAGAGGTGATGAGACGTAGGCAATGATATCTTGAGGAGAGAAAATATCCATTGATATCACTCTCAGACATTAGAATATAATAATATACAATACAAGAAAATATCACATACTAATTTTGATCACTGTTATTATTATTCTTTCACTTCACAGCACTTCACATGTTTAATAGATCTCGAGGCCACATCCTATTAAGACGTCTTGGTGGAGAGGAAGGATGATTGGTGCTGGATAAGGATTGGGCTGTAGGATTAGGATGATTGATTAATTTGCTATGGAAAGATGAGAAGCGGCTAGGGATTATATCTTGGACAAAAGGGATATTTAGGTCACTATGGAGGGTGCGATTCGAAACATAATAAGGAGCATTGACTATGGTACGTAGGACTTTGGATTGGAATGTTTGGATTCGGTGGATGTTGGAATGCTTGGCTGTCCCCCAGAGTTCTATTCCGTAAGTCCATATAGGTTTTATTAGTGAGTTGTACACAGTTAGTTTGTTCTGTACGGTTAATTGTGATGTTCTATTTAGTAGTCTGTAAAGTTGTCCGAATCGTCGATTGAGTTCTTGACGTTTTTGCTTAATGTGTGCGTTCCAAGTTAATCGAGAGTCGAGGTAAAACCCAAGGTATCGGATGGTGTTGGTTATAGGTAATGGATTGTTGTTGAAGGAGACGGAAGGACAGGTATCATGCCTCAGGGTGAATGTTATTTGTTGGCATTTTTCAACATTTACCTTGATGCGCCACTTTTTGCACCACTGTTCGATTTCAGTAAGCTGAGTTTGAAGTTTATGTGAGGCAATGTCTGGATTTGTGTGTGATGAAAGGATGGCTGTATCATCTGCATACGTTGCCGTGAGGTTTTCGGGATGAGTTGGAATGTCAGCTGTAAAAATACTATAGAGGATAGGACCTAGGACACTCCCCTGTGGAACTCCCGCTTCCACAGGGAAATAATCTGAGAAGGCTGATCCTTGCCGGACCTGGAAGTACCTGTCTGATAGATAGGAGCGAAGTATTAGGTAAAGGGTGCTTGGAAGGTGAGTTTTGAGCTTATAGAGTAATCCTGGATGCCAGACACGGTCAAATGCTTGAGCAACATCCAGGAAGGCAGACGTGCAATACTCTTTTCGCTCGAGGGATGAGGAGATGTGATCAACAACACGAAGCCCTTGCTGCACTGTGGAGTGTTGGGAGCGGAAGCCGAATTGGTGGGATGGGATGATATTTTGTGAGTTAAGGATGGGTAGTAGGCGCTTTAGTAGGATCTTCTCGAATAGTTTGGAAAACATAGGGAGAAGGCTGATGGGACGATATGAGGAAGGATTGTTAGGAGGTTTACCGGGTTTGGGAAAAAGGATTACAACTGAGTATTTCCAGAGTAAGGGATAATGGGTAGTTCGGAGGATGCAGTTGTAGATGTAGGTGAGGAATACAATGGCCTTGGTTGGGAGCTGTTTCAGGATTCTGGAGGTGATGAGGTCGTAGCCAGGGGATTTCCGGGAAGGTAGTCGGGATATTAGAAATTTCACCTCTGATGGATTAACTGCCTTGGGTGGTAGGGAGAGAGGAAGCGGGGATTGTAGAAAATCATCTAATTCACGAGAGTGGGAATTATGTTGGTGTGGGGGATGAGGAGTGAATGTTCTTTTAAGGTGAATGCCAAATAGTGCGGATTTATCTTCGTCGGAGGAGGCCCATGAGCCGTCGTCTCGGCGAAGTGGGGGAGACACAGGATGGTATTTAAGGATTTTTCGGGTTGCGTTCCAAAGGGATTTGTCGGAGGTTGATAGAGATGAAAGGTAGGAATTAAAGGATTCGGAACGATGTTGGATTAATTTTCGCTTTACTAATCGGCACAATTGATTGTAAGAGCGACGATCAGAGGGATGGCGGCTTCTTTGCCATAGGGTTCTTGCTTGTCGTTTGGATATTATTAGGTCTCTAAGGGATTGGGGTAGAGGGCATTCAGCTGGGAGTGGTTGGTAATGGCGTTTAGGAAGGGAGGATTTCCATGCACTTTGTTGTATGGCGGTTGTGAATTGCTGAACAGCTATGTCTAGGTCTTCGGGAGTTTTTAGGGAAATATTAAGGTTAATAGAATCTTCGAGGAGGGATCGGAAGAGCTTCCAGTCGATTGGTCCAGTGATCAGGGAAGGCGGACGTGGCTTTAGAATAGGTTTTATGGAAAGAGTAAGGATTAGAGGACTATGGTCAGAGGATAAGTCATCTAGGGAATCTATTGAGGTGAAGATGGATGTGAGGCCATGGGTTATGAAGAAGTCTATTATATCTGGTATACGGTTTGGATCGGTAGGCCAGTATGTTGGGGAATTCGGAGAAATGGTTGAGCAATGCTTTGAGGAGAGTGCAGAGAGTAGGGTACGACCACGGGAGTTGGTGACCCTTGACCCCCACTGAAGATGCTTGGCGTTGAAATCACCTCCTAGAAGGAATTTGGTACCAAGGGATTCCAGAAGATCTAGGATTTCTGATGATATTAAAGGTTTATTAGGAGGACAGTAAACAGCTGACAGGGAAATTGGAAGGGAAAATGTGGATATAGTGATAGTGGTGGCTTGGAGTGAATCGGTGGGATTGGTGGGACGAGGGTGATGGGATAAGTTTTTCCGTATAAGGATGGCAGACCCTCCATGGGCTTTACCGTCTGGGTGGTCAGTACGGTAAGTGTTGTAGTCCTGAATTCGTAAGTGTTTATTCTTAGTAAGTCGTGTTTCTGTGATGAGTGCTACATCTATACGTTTGTCTTGCAGTAATGTTGTCAGTTCGTTTGTGTGATTTGTTATTCCGTTAGCATTCCAAAGTAGGATGGACAAGGATTTGTCTGATGGGGAGGGAATCATTTAGGAAGTGTCGGGAGCAAGTGAGTGACAATAGTGTTAAGGAGGGTAATGAGAGGACTTATTAGGGATCTGAAGTCTGATAGGAATGTATTAAGGAGAGAATTGATGTCGTTAGAAGTGGTTGGTGGTGGGATGAATGGAGTGGCCCGCCTTGGAGTAGGCGTTGGTGCGTTACCTGGCTCTTGCTCGGCTTGAGCGGTCTCTTTGTTGATCGGTTGATGGCTTGATCCGGCAGCGACTTGTGCGAAGAAGACTCCTGTTTCGACTTGTCTTGAAGGTTGACGAACATCTCGAGGGGGTTCTCCGTTGTTGCGCTGACGAGTGTTGCTAACGTTTTTTAAGTTCTTGAAAGTTTGGCATCCTATGTAGTTTGCCGGATGATTTAACGAGCACAGTGCACATACCACTGGACTTTCTTTCGGCTTGTTGCACTCTTGGCTCCGGTGGTTTTCTCCACACCTGACACACCTTGGAACATAATTGCAGTACGACTTGGTGTGGTTATACGCTTGACAGTTGGTGCACTGTACCGGTTCTCGTTTCCGGTATGGTTTTTCAACTTGTACTCTCGTGTTGTATAAACGTTTGAGCGTATATATTTGATCAATATTTGGTTGTTGTTCTAGATCTACGAAGAATAGTGGAAGAGCAACCTTTCTCATTCCTTGTTCTGTATATCTCTTTGCGATAACATTAGTTGCTCGCTTTGCCTTAAAGCCGAGTGCGCTTAATTCATCTACAAGCTCGTCTGTGGGGGTGGAGGGGTGTAGGTTTCGGATTACTACTCGCAAGGCGCGTTCATCTTTTGGCTGGTATGTATGATACTGTGCCTTGGAGTCCTTGAGATATTTGATTACTTCTCTGTATGTTTCTGGGGTGGTACATAATATTTTTGTTGTGTCTGGTCGGTTAATGCAGGTGTATGTCCTTGGGTCCACTATTTGATTGAGAAATGTGCAGAATATTTTGAAATTTTTGAGGTTATTTACGTATATTGGGGGTGGTCTTGAGAATTTTGGTTCAGATGTTTCTTTTTCCAATTCTTCTTGATCTTGCTGTAGCAACTGGAACGGATTAGGTGTGAAAAACGCAGATTCGTCCTTTGTATGTTTAGGTTTTTGATTAGTACCGGGAGATGCATCCGTGGGTAAAGACGAATTGTCTGAGTCATTACATTGGGACTTCTGTTTTGTGTTCCTCGTTCTGGATCGAGTGTTCTTAGAAGGTGTCTTTGGTGGTGTGTTGCCAGCTGTTATGGATCCTGTGTTGTTACCCTCCATTATCATCTGGTGATATAGAGGTCATTGACTAGGAAAGGTCCCTGTAGACATGGGCTAAAGGCCGGCACCTTGTCAGTCCAGGTATAACCCCCCACCACTCGAGTAGGGGTTGAGATTCGAGCTAGCAAACAAAGAAATGGTTTTAAAAACTCACTGTTTTCTCGATGAATGTTTAGTATATCGGCCTCAAACTTCACGTACGCACTCACTGTCTTCCTATCTAATCGCACACCACTTTTCACAGTATAAAATTAAGTTAAACCTAGTTAAATCGGAAAAAATAGCAGAGCGCACCAAGAACCATGTCTTCGCTCATAGGTTGAATTCGGCCTCCCTGACCGTCCCTAGGCCGCCAACCCAGCCTTTAATTAATTTAATAATGGGTACCTTGTGTGCTAATGACTCCAGCAGTCGATGCGGCCAAGGGGAAAATCAGGCGGCCGGAGCATAGTACTGACCACACTATCTCCCTAGTGCGCCGTATGGTCATGAATCAGATACCTCTAATGTATCTGCCCCTCAGGGCCCTCGTTGCCTGTTACGGGACTGATTTTTTTTTTTTTTTTTATTTTTTTTTAATAAATAAAACCGTTACCAGAAGTCCGCCGATTTTTTCGCAGCAATTAATTTGCTCTAGTCTATAGGTAAAACCCATGTTTTATTCTTCAAGGAAAATACAATATCTTAATTCGTTTGGGTCTATCGCAGTGAAAATTATACTCCAGTCATTTCGTTTTAGAGATCCCTTAGAAATTCCGGGGGTGGAGACATATCGATGGCCTGGAATGAAAACCTCGTATCTAAAAAAAATCATAAATAACCTTTAAATGTTATTAGAGGGCTAAGCTCGTAATTCACAATACCTGAGACTCAAGTATTGTGAATTACGAGCTTAGCCCTCTAATAACATTTAAAGGTTATTTATGATTTTTTTTAGATACGAGGTTTTCATTCCAGGCCATCGATATGTCTCCACCCCCGGAATTTCTAAGGGATCTCTAAAACGAAATGACTGGAGTATAATTTTCACTGCGATAGACCCAAACGAATTAAGATATTGTATTTTCCTTGAAGAATAAAACATGGGTTTTACCTATAGACTAGAGCAAATTAATTGCTGCGAAAAAATCGGCGGACTTCTGGTAACGGTTTTATTTATTAAAAAAAAATAAAAAAAAAAAAAAAAATCAGTCCCGTAACAGGCAACGAGGGCCCTGAGGGGCAGATACATTAGAGGTATCTGATTCATGACCATACGGCGCACTAGGGAGATAGTGTGGTCAGTACTATGCTCCGGCCGCCTGATTTTCCCCTTGGCCGCATCGACTGCTGGAGTCATTAGCACACAAGGTACCCATTATTAAATTAATTAAAGGCTGGGTTGGCGGCCTAGGGACGGTCAGGGAGGCCGAATTCAACCTATGAGCGAAGACACTAGAAGAAAAAATCTTTAGTGCTTGTTCGGGATTTGAACTCAGGCCTCCAGCTTATTAGTCCAGTGCTCTACCACTGAGCTAACCTCGCCCCCCATTTATTCAAATAGGCATCAAACATATTTGCCCCAATTTTTGAGATGAACTAGATCCGTAATGTGGGAAAACCTCGACATTTTCACTATTTTTCTAAACTTCCTCTGAAACAAAGCATTTAATTGGAAGGGCAACTGTCACCAAACATTGAGATCATTAAATTGAGCGTCGAATGATTACCAAACCGTTTCAATGCGATCGAAAGGTTTTCAAGAAAAGGTTTTCTGTCCGCTTTTGCGTTAATTCAAATTTTGACCCAATCACTTTTGGGAACGTTATATGCACGTTTTAGGGGCCTTTTGAAGTAACTACGATGCTGTATAAAAAAAATAAAAAACGTTATTTTATATAATTTTCCCTTAGAAGTGTCCGCTTCGTAAATATCCCAAGTGATATTGCGTCGAAATCTGAATTATTGCAAAAGTGGAAACAATTGGAGTTTCTGTTGTAACTTTTCTCTGTAATCGATTAGGTGCTCTGTCCAGAGGGATTTTAGATAAAACCTGAAAAGTCCGAACATTTCGAGGTTTTTCACACATCATGGCTGCAATTTAACTCAGAAATCGGGGCAAACATCACTTTTTTTATATGTGATTTCTATGTTAATAAATAAACCCTTCCCCAGAACTCCACTGATTTTTTCGCAGTAAACATCTAAGTTCCTTAGGTTATAAGTACAAGTGGTAGTGCGTCGAAATCTGAATTTACGCAAAAGTGAAAAAAAAACAAACTTGGTGTTCTTTTCGCAACTTTTCTTAAAAAGAATCAGTTTAATTGAAACGGTTTGGTACTCAATCGATGCAGAATTTAATGATATAAATGTTTTGGTCGAAGACAACTTTTCGATTAAATGCTTTGATTCAGAGAAATTTCATAAAAATCCTTCCGGTTTGAAAAGGGAGCTAAATTACAGATAACCCGTAGCAAAAAATTAGTTTTCAGTCAAGAACTATTTGTTAAAAGAAAATAATGGAAATTTTCCTCCTTAAGAATGTGAGCTAAGACGGACTTCAAATACCAACAAAATATCTAACATGTCATAAAACTAAAACTGCTTCTAGGCATTTCACACCTGACTGGTAACACCTGAAGATCACAATGGAATGCCAAGTTGTTTTCCTGTTTGACGTAGAATCTCTCTGGGGACATCGAAAGAAGCAACTTTCCAACAGGCCTTAGCTCAGCTTTACGATGCAATATGTGAGATTACAGCCTTATCTACCACAATAAACTCTTACCTACACGATACTACGCACCTCATCCCTTTCCCAGAGTTACGTCTCCATACCAACGCTTATATAAAACCCTCGGAATGTTCTACAGGGTAGAGTGTTTGCCTAGCCGATTAGATTGGAGAAAGAGGAAAAAAAAGTCTTCGTCTAACGTAATGCCTTGTATACTTGGTAATCGGTAAATTACTGACAAACCAACATTCCTTCTTCACAAATAATATAAACAACTTGAAACACCTAGGGAACTGTACTATTATTATTACATTTTGGAGTCAATGTTCCTCGAGTATCTCTTGTCCCTCAAATCCCAGAGTGGCTTATGAGAATGAATGTCACCGATTTTTTATAAAATAAATAAATAAATATAGTATAGGAAAGAGTTCCGAAGTGAAGCAGAACAAAAGAATAGGTGTTCCGACGAATTTCTGGTATTGCAAGAACTAAAACAAGGTGTTGTAGTTTTGTGCTACAGATCCAACTTACTTTGGATTTGTAGCGTGAAGACACTTGTAGTCGCCCACTCGAACTCGCTTCTAGTGGACGATTCTCCAAGGGATTCAATATAGTTAAATATGTAGAGCAATATGCTCCTTGTAGCGCAGCGCCACTCATGTAGGCTTTCAGTGGACGATACCCCATAGAATTCAATGTAGTTAGATCTGTAGCGGGTGCAGCGCATAACTGCTTGTTATAGCTTATAGCGCTGCGCCTCTCATATAAGCTTTCAGTGGACGATACCCCGTAGAATTTAATGTAGTTAGATCTGCAGACGGTGCAGCGCGTAGACGCTTGTTGTAGCTTGTAGCACTGCACCGATACCAGTTGACGACCCCATTAAGGCTTCGCAAGAAGGAAGCGAGAATATTCGAAAAGAAGCTTCGTTGTCTTTGACATTCTTGTCCCAAGGAGAACAGCGGTATGCCTTCCTCTCCCAGAAAGTAGTTTCTGAAGGTTATTATCGCAATTAGTGTTTGTTATCAGTAGTTAGAAGCTGTGAAAGTTTCACAAGAGTGTCATGCCGTGACAACTTCTCAGACAGGGGAAGCAGGCCTCTTTATTTTCCTGGGAAAAATCCGAAAGATCTTCCCATGGCCTCCATTATTTCCATGAAAACTACAACAGTCCTACCCACAATTCTTGTTGCTATTATTAACGCTAAACTTAATGACCTTGTGCAATAGTTTTTAATGTTATTAGAAACAACTATAATCAATGAATCCTCTTGTTGTATCTGAGAGTGTTTACTTCGGATTCAGGAATGCATATGTATAAATTATTTACCCGTCTTTCTACAGCGGTAGTTTTTATTTATCCAAGGAATCACAACCGATTTATCTGACTGGTGTCCATTATTTTAATATCTTTTTTTATGTCATACATTGTAAAAAAATATAATATAACCATGGAAAACAAACAGATGAAGGGGCGCTCCTTGGCCCAGTGGCTAATGCCTTGGATTCTCACGCGGGAGATACGGAGTTCGAATCCCACTTGCAGCGGGTTGAGTTTTTCCCTTCCAAGTCCCTTTGAAAAAATTCGCTGCTCCACCATGGATGTCCAGGAAGGGTGGTAAGCTGTATCTATAGACGCTTACCACGTCTGTGGCCGGGCCCTGGAGGCCCTTGGTACCCAATTCTTCATCCAAGCGGTGGTTTCTTTGTATTCTTTTTGGAAATTACATAGCTGAGTATTAATTATAATGATAATTAATAATATAATAATTAATGTTTAACGATAATGAAACTTCGATTTACCACTAAATTTTTTCTCAAAGCCCAATGCGAGAAACACACATCACCAAGGCTTTGAGAAGCTAATGTGATCCAAAAAGCCAACCCGAAAAGGAATCCTCTTCACTAGTGGATATTCACCACTTATAACCTAATTCTCGCAATTATGAAGAATAAACTCTTTAAATCAAGAAAACAGTACTTAACGAGCCTGAAAGAAACCAACCAGCTCTAATTAGTGGTTCCGAAAGCTGTTTTACCGACTTAATAAAATTTGTGTACTGAGAAAAGGCTTTTAATTGATCTACGCCCTAAGAAAGCAGTTTATTATTGTTATTTATTTCTCTTTTTACTCCATATTAGTGATCTGATTATCATACATATTTGAAAAACCCATTAATTACTAAAAGTCTGGAACTACGACAACTACAAAAACATAACACACACGCCAAAAATGTAACAACAAAATTGGTCACAGACGACGAACGAATTAAATTACAGTACAATCACAAATGTACTAACAACTAGATAACAAACAAATAGCAAATTACATGGACACACACATCCATCAACAAATTACGACACGCCTGGCCATCAAATGAACAATTTATTTATTTGATCCATTGAATCGCAGTTTTAACAATTGAGGAATATTATTAAGCCACTTGCACGAGTGGCTTGGCAACTCCATTTATAGCATACGTAACGAGTCAATAAATTCCACACAAACTGGATGGTGAAGGGTATTGAACATGCGTTATCGTGTGTGTTTAGATACTTGACTTTGGGGTTAGGCCATAAGTAGTAAATATAAAATGTATTTCAAGTTGCAAGATGCCACACCTAAATTTCATAGATAAGTTCTTAGTGTTATCCATATTGCCTAAAAGTTAGATAGTTAATACAAATTGACAGGCACGAGTATAGAAAGGGATATAATGGCCTTGACTGTGAAGTTACGACACTCTTCACGGCGGTATCATTCTTCACGAATCCATTTTCACAGTCAAGGGCGGATCGAGGATGCTCAAAAAAGGAAAAGAAGTTCCTAATTTACATCTTTTTCTTCCTATTCAAGGTTTCCATCAGAAAAGCATCTCTCCTAGGTTATTACCGGCCTAGAGTGAATCAAAATCTTCCTGGTTTTTTGTCCTTCAATAGCTTTTAATGGCCTCCAATATTTGATGGAAAAGCTATCAGGTAGAGCAGGTATGGGTAACCATTAAAATGTAGTGGGCCTAACTTTAGCGCGCAAATACATAAATATAAATATATCATGGGCTGCGTAAATGGCTCAAAATAAAATAACATCGGATTTTAAAGTAGTGTTTATAATTTTCAGCGATAGATATCAGACATGAAATAATGGGAAAATGTTATTGTAATATAATTAGAAATTAAATGAAAAAAATAGTTACAACATTATAATTAAATCGTGAAATTTGGTATAATTCCAAACTACGAAAGTTAAATAGGCACACGAAATCAATGAGACACTCGGCTAGCTCGCGCCCTTGATTCCGCAGGAGCAAGGGACAAACCCCATCTCACTCGATCTTACTCATTTGGAGTGAGTGTGAGTATGAGGTGTAATATTTTTTTTTTTTTTTAAATTGGGTTTTTCAAAATGTATCCTTGGTTTTTCAAAAACTTACAGAAGGCCGGTTGTTGACCACGTATGACGGGTTGAGAAGCCAAGGGGTACAAGTGACATTTTTAAAAAAATCGAGTTAAGTGCAGTTCTGGATAGTTAATACATACGAAATGTTGGTGGCAAAGGGATATAAGTAAATGTCTGGTAATTGCTGAGAAATAGCGGAAACAAAATCAACTGCTTTAAAAATGAGCAGATTTGTTTGGTGCACAAGGGATACAAGTAACACTTGTCAACTTGTGACTTGCTCAAATGTTTATTATTCACTATACCAGCAGATTTACGACTTTTGTGTACACAAAGTAGGGACCGGCAATGCTTCTATGTATGCGTGGCATGAGGGTCAGGCCTCATAGCCCTCAAGCAGAGTTGGGCAAACGTTAGCGCGCGCTAAAAGCTGATACCTCTCCGCTAATTTAGCGAAACTGTAGAAAGCCAGCGCTAATAATTAGCGGTTAGCGGCGGCAGTGCGCTAACCGCTAATCTATTTATGAAATATCGTAATTGCTAATAGCTTAACCTATAGTTACAACTTGTAACTATAGCTTAAGCTATTAGCAATTACGATATTTCATAAATAGATTAGGGGTTAGCGCACTGCCGCCGCTAACCGCCAATTATTAGCGCTGGCTTTCTACAGTTTCGCTAAATTAGCGGAGAGGTATCAGCTTTTAGCGCGCGCTAACGTTTGCCCAACTCTGCCCTCAAGATACTGTCTGGTTTGCTGAAGTTTATTAATACTCTTCCTGCAACAGTTAAAAAATTAACTACGTTCAGTGACAATGTAGGAGGCCAAAACCAAAGCCGGTATGCTGTTAAGTTCTGGTTGTATATTATTAAAATCCCAAGGACTTGAAAATCCCAAAATACAACCCTTAAAAAATCTCGCCATATTTTATTGGAGAAATGTATCAATTGAAGTAAATTAAATAGACGACCTAAAATAAATTAATTAAGCTTCCAAGACCGTTTGCACCCGGCAATCAATTGGTTTCCGCCTTTACTATACATCCACGGCGATAAGTAGGAAGCTCCTTCAACGAATCCTTGCGAAAATTTCTGCTCCCATCCTGGCTACATCATAATAGGTCCCTTTCCACATATAATTATCGAGTCAACAAATTAGAAACTTTAACTAAAGAATAATTTTGAAGCGCGTTTAATATACATTTTAAGAAAAAGAATATATCACTTAGCAGAACAATTTATGGGATCTCAAAAAACCACTCCTTCAAACAAAACTTATTTATCGAAGCGCTTCGAAAATGAGACCACCATTTTTAGCAATTTCTTTTAGCTACTGGCCTTCGACTCATACCCCACCGGTTTTAATTTTATAGTTAAAGTTTTAGGTAGAAGCTAAGATTATATATTTTTGTGAAACAAATATTTTATTTTTCAAAATATACAATTAAATAAATTTTAACGCGCATCGACTTCCAGGCCATTAGCGACACCCGTTATATTGCCTCTGTATTTATTATTTTTAGCTATATAAGATATTTTGTTTTTCTTTTTTTTATCGCTCGTTTAATATAAATATTTTATTCTGTTTTTGTTTTCATGCTTTACGTTAATTAAACTAGAAGATTTAATTTTTAATTTTTTTTTACCATTCCAACCGAGCATGAAGCTTAATCAGCATCTCTTAGTGTTTTATCACTCAGCGAATACGAGACCATATGCACCTACATACATTTTGATGAAATTAAATATATGTTGTTATAAAGAGAATTATGATGAAATGTATTTATGTATTATTAAGTGTTTAGAATGAACTTATTCATAGATTTTTAGCATTAGAACATCAGCTGGTAATGAATTAAAGAAAAATCCTTTGACGTTTGAACGTTTGTGAAGGTCGTCCCATAAGAGCCTAGCAAGACAAGTACAGCTATAAATAAAAATAAAATTCCTCTTTTAAGTTCCTTATAAACTACTAAATTATTTAAAAAAAAAAAAAAATAATAATAATAGACATCGTGTTTCTTGGCGAAAGAGAAAAAATTGTTATTACTCTCCTGTAAACAGACCCCTCTAGGTTTGTACATGGGTATTCCGCCTCTACAATTAACTTTTTGATTTTATTAGTTCGATGCCCTATAAGAAAATGTACTATTAAATTTCTAACTATCATGAATGTTTAGTAGGATTCCGCTTTTCCTCGTTTGCTCGGTAGAACGAATGTTGTCGGGTCATTCTCTAGAAGGCAAGACGACTCTGGATGTTTGGTTGGGGACAGGTGTCTGCACGCTGCTCATAAAGTCGGAGAAGTCCCAGGGAGTTTTATAGTTAATCTACTCACCGACTCTCCAAGGAAAATATAAAGAGCCACAGGAAATGGGGAAGCCGAGAGTTCGTGTAGTTCGTAACTTACAACACTGTATTTTAAATAGGCGTATAAAAGGGAGGGGCTGAGGGGCTGCAGCCCCCCTCGAAATTTTGATTTAATCGGTGTCATAAAAATGAGTCATCAAAATCTTAAAAATAAATTAAATAAGATCACTTAGTACAGAAAACATAATTTTTGTTGGCTTTATTAGCGTTTTAATTGGCTAACTATTCCAAGTTCTAGATTGTTAGTATTCCATACCTCCCGAATCTTCCCAGCCACCTCCCAATATTATAGTGTATAGACACTATTATCCAACATTAAAAATAACATATAAAAATAACATATGAAATATTATTGAAAACCAGTATTCATTTTCATTGCTATGTGTCATAAATCACAACAATCTCCACATTCTAAAATTAATTTTTAACATATTCTTTATTTATAATTTATATATTGTGGTTATTTATCTGCATGTGTATAGATATTTATACACACTAGTATGTCACATACATTTTACATATCAGAAAATATTTGTGCCAGTATTCCTATTTTTATGTGTCACAATAAAACGAGCAAAACGCTTAATTGCAGCCATAAAATCCAATAAATAATTACAAATAATGTTTGTGGTTTGTTTGAAATATTTAGGTAAACAAAACCTCGTGGTCGTCATCTCCTCACCAGTTAAACATGACACACGAATATATATCCTATGCTCCTCTCCTGAGTTAGGGTTTGCTTTCCTTAATTAGTTTTTTCCCCCTTTTCTTTTATATTTATTTATATTTATATTTTTCTCCCTTTCTCTCCTTTTTCGTTGCTGCTGTTTTTATAATTCTTAATTTGAACCACCCCTCTCCCTCACACAACCATTAACGAGTAGCAATAGCTATTGCCCCAAAATAGAAACAGTTTAATCAAAACTAGGTCAACAATAAATAAAGTAAAAATGTATCGACATTATCATAGAAATTACAACTTAAAAATTAATGAAATAAAATAAATGAGTATATAAAATTATATATGCGTATTTCAAGATTAGGAAAATATATAGAGAATAACAGGTCAAATACTTAACATTAATTAAACTAAATATAAATTATACGCACATATTATTTTTTTAATTTAATTTCTTGTGAGGGCCGCAACAGTGGCGATTTACTCGTGAAGACAGAAGTAAAGTCAGTTTGCGAAAAAATAAAACAAAAAAAAAAGAAGAAAAATAATGGGAAAAGCAACCAGAAAAAACTATAAGTCAATGAGAAAGTTTAAAATAAAATGATGCTATACAATAAAACCAAAGTAAAATATTACGTATAGCACCTATCTATCAGAATAAAACTGTGTTGTTTTTAAGCGTTTAAGGAGTGTTTGACTGTACGGGCTATTTTCAGTAAGTTGGACATGTAAGGAATTGTCAAGTCGCTGCGTTGTCCAAACTCTGTCAGTTTATGTTTAACAGCTAGAGTTTTGTTGTGCACATATCAAAAATTTGAAATAAATAAAGAGAGAGAAAACAACAACATTATTATATTGTGTTCGGGAATGTGAATGTTGTATGCGTTTGCTTAATGGCTAGAGTTAATTAAAATCTTCCAAAAAGTTTATTACCAATTAGTATTAATCCTCTATTTCCGAAGCGTCAACACATTACACCCTTAAGTATTACTTCGTTTACTTCTACTTAAACTTATACGTAAAGCCGAAAAATACCTCTTTGTTGGGATGTGTATTAACCAATAATAACAGTGATTAACTCTTGGTTTGGGAACAACCGTAGTTGGCAAGTAGTTTATTGTTAACTATTTATAGTCATTTAATTAATATCATTACCTTCTCTTTAGCCTCCCAGCTATTTCCAAAGAGGAAAGAGACTTTTAAGTGAAATGCAGCATTCCAAAGAAGCATAAAACTCATTTTATGATAATTGAAACATAATTCTTCGTATTTCACATTGACATTACTGGAACAAATATATATAAATATTTATGATTCATTATTTAACAATTGTTATTCTTTTAGCAACTGTTATTAAATAATATATTTTGTTATTTCATGAGTCTAACCTCATGGTGTGTCATGGAGGTGTCCCTCAAGGCTGCCCTTTGTCGCCCCTTGAATTCAATGTAGGAATCAACGGTCTCCTCCGAGAATTACAAGAACAAGAAATCCAAGAGGAATACGGATATAGATTAGTTGAAGGTATGGATCCATTAACATCCCTTGCCTTTGCCGATGACCTATTATTAATATCAAATGGAATTGAACAGGCAAAGTCTTTGTTAAACCTAGTTCTTTCCTTTCTATGTAAGATTGGCCTATCGTTAAACACCGACAAATGTAAAGCGATCGTAATTGAAAAGGGTGAAATAAAACAAAGATTAGCAATTCAATGCATTGAAGGGACAGTTATTAGAGGAATCTCAGGAGAAGAAACCATTAAATATTTAGGGATCAATTTCAAAGAGGAAATAAAATTTTACGAAAAAAACACTATACTGTGCCTCAAAACCCAAATAGAAAATTTGACATCTTCTCCACTCCTAAAGGCCGACCAAAAAATGAACATAATGAATCAATATATCTGGCCTAGCCTAATCTATCCCTTACAGTATGCTCCTATAAAGGACATAACCCTTTCCTTTCTTGAAAATGTAGACAAAATTCTACGAAGTGCAGTAAAGGAGATATTGGCACTGCCCATGGATTGCCCAGACGCAATTTATATGCACCCAGAAATGTTCGCGGTCTAGGTCTTATCAAGGCGAAATGGGAAGCATACCTCCAGCATATAAACTTCGCAAATAAACTTCCAGAAGATGGCAATGAATATGTCTTGAAAACCAGAAAGCTGGAAGAGGAAAAGGAAGAATGTTTCAAGAAACTAGACAAAGAAGGGGATGAAGTCAGCAAACTTCGAAGGAAATTAAGGGGAGACTCTTTTCATAAATGGTGTCAGCTTCCGTCAAAGGGTAAGGGCGTGATTCTCTTCTTTCAATATAAAAAAAGTAATTCCTGGATGTCGACGAAAATAGGAATGTCTTGCAGCGAATGGAGCACAGCCATCAAGCTGAATTGCAACTCAATTCCAGTTCGAACGATTCCTGACAGAAGCTCAGGATTCCGTTGCAGAGCCTGCAACGACCCTGCCCCCATGTCCTGGGCGTCTGTCAGAAATCAGAACTTCTAAGAATAAATCGACATCAAAACGTGCGAACCTATGTTGCCGATTTATTCTGGAAGAAAACTGTATTTGAGGTGTATGAAGAAGTGAGCTGCATAGCCGAAGATGGTTCCACAAGAAGGGCAGACATTGTGGTCATAGATCGCCAGGCATCCACCGGAATTATTTTAGATCCAACAATAAGATTTGAGATAGATGAGAATCAGCCCTTATCAGTTGACAAGGAAAAGAAGTACATTTATGAAAAGTGTATTCCCTATTTCCGTAGAAGTTATAATATCAAAAATTGGGAGGTAATTGGTCTTCTGTTTGGTGCAAGAGGTTCCATACCTTCGTTTATCCAAAAAGACTTTAAAAGATGGAATTTAAAATGCGACTATGAATCTCTCGGACGTTCCATCTTGAAGGATTCCATAAGGATCGTCAACAATCACTTATATGGTGAAGAAAATAAACAAGAATAGGCATATGAAAATCGAAGAAAATAAGAATTACATCCGGGAAAAAAACAAAAAACAAATTAAATATCATGAAACCAATTGATGACTTATACATAGGCCAGTTGCTTATTATCATTCCAAAGAGAATAAATTTGTTTTTTGTTTGGCAAAATGTACCATAAACTTGGTGCATTGAGGTTGTGAAGATATTTGTTTTGTCGCTCAATTATCCTTCGTTTATTTCGAGTAGGAAAAAAAGCGGTACTTAGCTTTGGTCTCCGCTTAGTTTTAGCTTGAATTGCATGTATTTTAGTTGCTATTCTATACATTTCATCGCCGTAGTCGGCCGTACTTGTGCACAGTTTAATAAACTAAAGGTTTCAATTAGCGATACGATTATTTTACGAATAACGACTTCAACATTATTATTTTCTGCAGAGAGTTGAACATTTTGTGCTAGCAAGTAACTGAACATTAACAATGAGATCCACCTACGTGGAACACCACTGCCGTGGAACACCAGGTACTACGCATTGGGGAAAGGTGCAAACAAATATTTCCCAAAAATAGATTTTTATTCAGAAGCCAATTATCTTTAATGTAAAATTAAGACAATTTTACAATGAATAATAAATAAGGCAGAGACTTTTAAGGGGTAGAACACGTAAAAAAAAAAACCAAAACTTAATTGTTTTTATTCTAATATTAAATGAGAGTTTTATTCACGCAGCCATTTAAAACGGAACAGCTGTACAAGATCATGTGAGAAAGAGCCAATGAGAGCACAGAGAATAACCCAACTGCGCCGTGCTCTCGTTCACTCTTACGGTTACGCGCAGTGTATTGCAGTCTATCATAGGCAACATTTATTTTTATGTTTCCTGATAATTGAACCCCACAAAAGTTCTTTTTTTATTTACATTTTAACCCCCTTAAAAGTGTCTGCCTTATTTATTATTCATGTTAAAATTGCCTTAATTTGCATTTTTTTTACATTAATGATAATTGGCTTCTGAATAAAACACTATTTTTGGGCAATATTGTTTTGCACATTTCCCCTATGCGCAGTACATGGTGTTCCAAGGTATGTCCAGGAAACTCATACTTGCCTTCTTATCTACCCAAGAGGTACATTATAGCAAATTTTCAAGGTGCATAAAACTCTTCATGAAAAGTGCGTTACCAGCTCTCCGACTATAAAAAAAACAACACATATATTGAATACCGCGTGCGACTGTATTTGGATTTGTAGAACGTGAGCATAAGATATCAAACCTCAAAAAATTAGAATAATCTTTTGATATAAAATACAATTATGTATAAATTCCTGTGAGAAATTTGCTATGAACAAAATTTATAAGTTAATTATTAGAATCTTAAAATACATCCCTCAAGACCCCATTTATAAGCAAAGTCTCCGTATTAAGAATGCAATTTTAGGTAATAAACTGACCTATTATGTCCAATTATAGAGATTGACCGATGGGAAGTGTTACGTGGGTACAGGCATTCTTGTGGGATACGCGTTACAGCTGTATTGCAATATTATGACTTATGGGAACCTTAAAATGGACCGCTGTAAAACCAAGTGACCTATTTCTCTCAATCCAGCTATTTCTTGGCTGTTATGAGGGTGAAAGTTATTTCTTAAATTAAATATAATGTTCCTATTGTGCCTCGTAGATTCTTATTTTAGCTTTATTATTCCTCGAGGAAGTCTATTTATGGAGCTATCCGCATTGTTTGAAATAACTGGCAACACAGCTTCAGTTATACAAGTTAGAATTGAAAGATTTACTAGCAACTATAAAATAATTTTATTTATCGGCAATGGATTCATCAGATTTCAAATTATGCGATAATGAGTAGCCAATATCAATATTTATTCTACACAAGTTGACAATATAGGAACTTTCAATGTCTTCCAGATTCCCATTTTCACTCTTTAAATGCAGGATTTTTCATTATAGGCAGACAAATATTCTATTTGTAAACCTTGTGAGAATCCACAAACTTGACAATACTTCCTCAACAGTGGTTTGAGAATGATGTCCGAAACAGACGTCCACAATACCTCGTTATGCGTTTTTTATATGCATAGTATTGCTATTTTAAATTTCCGTAGATCGACATAACTGCGCACTCTATAATGTCCACTTTTATTTTATTATATCACAATATTATTGTTCAATGTTTATCAATATATATGAAAAAAAACTAGAAATTCAAAGAATCTAGTAGCTATTTTGTTTTATTTACAGAGAATAAATAGTCACACGTCCATATAATTCCGGAACCAATTTTTGAAAGGAAAGGTAACGTTAACGTTTAGCTTCAAAAGAGGAGAAATTATTAAAAATAAATGAATCTCAGGGGATATATTACAATAATAACAAACTTTGTCTCCAAATTTTAAAAATATATTCGTAACTTAAAAAACTATAGACGTCCTTGAGCTATTTGACCACTGATTCTAAATGAATTTTAATATATGCATTATGAATTTTAGTTTGGGCTAAAAAAAAAAGTTTTTCATAAAATATGTCATCAGATTTTTTTTATAGTATGTTTTCAAAATTTCTCTATACTTGGAAGCCTATTTCTTCTCTTTCATAGAGAACTTTTATTCATGCGGTTTGCCTATTTGAAAAGCCTAAATCAATAAATATAATAAAACAAATATTGAACAAATGTTAAACAAGAAGAACCGTCGTTTTCCAGGGAATATTAGTAACTTAATATAATCGAATTATTTTTAAATCTTCAAGAAAAATGCTTAAATGCCTACTTTTTTTCAGTAAACATGAAAAGAGATAACTGTTTTAAGTATTAATCTGGTAATTATACATAGCATTCCATCTTGGAAAACTTTAAAAACCGACCGTGACTTAGGTGGTTCATTTTTATAGCTCCGGAAGAATGTTAAAATTCCTATTTTTATATAATTGTCTGAATAGTATATTTTATATAACAGTTTTAAGTATGAAATGGGTACTTGTTATCAGTATTCCATCTAGGAAAACTTAAAGAAGCAAGCTGATTATACTTAGGTGGTCCTTTCATGTGTATGCCGTAGATAAAATCTCCCAACTCCATTCCGTTTGGTGACTCTAAATAAATAGCATAGGAAGCGTTAGACATTAAATAGGAGCCAGTTTATACTACGGCTCAAGCGAATTTTATAACATCGTTAAATTTAATGCGTGAAATAATATACTTCTGATTATATCAGATGAAATAAGACACCTTTTAAGTCCCTAATGCTCTTTATTTGTCACGATAACATTTCAAAAAGGCAATGGTAACCTTGTAGTTTTTTGCCCTAAAACACAAACAAACAAACATTTCAAAAGGTAATGTCCAATGCCTAAGTGATAATAAAGGAAAAACACTTAAAGAAAAATTCGATTCACAGGAGCTGCGTCATCTTTACAGGGTGTTCCAAAAAAACTGCCACACGATGCAGGATAAAAAAAATAAAATAAAAGGCCTTTGGGAAATATCTCCTTTTTTCTTCGTTTCCGAGAAAAACGCAAAAAACTAAAAAGCAATTATGAATTATGCACTTTTTCATAAAGCCCTTATAAAAATCATTAAAAGCTTAGCTTTTATCACCCATACATGCCAAAGGAAGTTTTTCTTTCTTTATTAATCCTAAATCGATTTCAGAAGTTTGGACGTTTTTTTGGAGACACGAAGTAAACGGAATAATGTATTTAATTATTTATAAATAATATATGTCCAGACAGAGAAATATAGTTTTATTCGATTCTCTAATCAAAATACCGTAAGCACTACGATTATTTCGGGCTAATTCTGCTGAAATACTGTTCCAGCAAAGATAACGAATATATATAAAAAAAAAAAAAAAAAATAGGTTTGGCTGGCCTTCTATTTCGTTTCGGCCTTTGTTCTTCATTTAAAAAACATGGGCTTATATAAAGGGGGGGGCTGCCGCCCCTCCCCCCCCCCCCCCGAAATGTTCATTTGATGGTAAAAATGTGTCATAAAAACACTAAAAATATATCACTTAGTTTAAAAAAATGGTTTATTTTATGTGTAATAGCGTTTTAGTTGCCTAAAACTATTCCAAGTTCTAAATTTTTCATATTCCATGCCCTGGAAATGGTCTCAGCCCCCCCCGAAATTTTCCCAGCCCCTCCCGAAATGTTTTCCTATATAAGCCCATGTTAAAAAACACCTCTAAATTGATTTTAATTGAGAACCCAAACTGAAATCCTAGCTAACTGATCCCTTCATTCAATTTATTTATTTTGTGTATATAAATAATTGTGCTTATAAAATAAGGCTGTAAAATAAGGAGGACAGAGTTGATACTACTATTTATGTACATCTGAAATGAAAGGAAAAACATTACATAGACGAGGATAAAGGATACATACGATTAAAGCTAGAAATTAAATTGATTAATACGGATATAAAACTTATAATATGAGTAAGAAAAGAATTAATTTTAATTTTAACGTCCATTTATTATTAACTAAGAATTTTAGGACGGGTTATCTACAGGTTACCACCCTTTTCTAGCCAGGATAGGGGTGATGCCTTTTCTTTTTTCTAAAGAAAAGCCACCACCCCTAGTGGGAATCGAACCCACGACCTTTGGCACGGAGTGTTAAGTGCTCACGCCTTAACCCTCACGGCCATCGGGTCTCCAAAAAAAAAAAAGAAAAGAATAGATAAGAAAAGAATAGATATGAAACGAATAAGTACAGGATGAAAATTGACTTATCGATGAATAGAGAGAGAACAATTCCTCCACGGATGTGCAATCATTTTTGAATCTGGTGGATCGCGGTAAGTTTGAGGAAACGAGCGGATGGGGGAGGGGGGGGGGGTGGCCGAAACGCACACCAAAATAAAACGAATATTCTCTGAATATGTCTAGCTTCGAAATTTTATTTGTGCATAGTATATAGGACCGGGAAGACTTAATTCTAATGCACTAAATTCTTTCATGAGCAGCCTGAATATTAGCTTTCCATTTGGATTATCTCATACAGTAATGAGAATACTTTTTTGGGTTGTTTTTATTTGATACTAGCTGAATACCCGTGCTTCGTCACGGCAGATAAGTAGTTATTTTATTGCGTTAAATGGTGTATCATCAAAATTAACGCTACTACATTTTGTGCAGTTTATTATAGCACGGTTCCCGTCATACTATAAGTAAGTCATCAGTTTATAGGTAATCAAAGTATAATGTTTCTTGACATTGGGATGCTCTGCACCAGTATCAAAAAACAGATAACGTAGAGATAACCCGTTATCTACAGGTTACCATCGTGGGCGTATTTAAGGGGAACTGAGGGATCTGCAGCCCCCCCCCCCCCCGAAATTTTGATTTGATGGTAAAAATGTGTCTTAAAAACCTTAAAAATAAATTAAGTAAGATCATTTCTTTTATAAGCACAATTGGTTTGATCCATTCCTTTTTCATTCCAAAGATCATTTCATTTTAGTTGTAATAGCGGTAGAGTGTCCAAGTTCTAAATTGATAGTATTCCATACCCCACTAATTCAAGGACTGCCGTCATAGTTGAAATTAACCTCAATTAAAAATAAAACTATGAAATAGATAAAGTACGGTAACAGCTGTTCTTTATCGTCCTAGCAACGCATGCTGCCTAGGCTTGCCTGTTTTAACAAACTAAAATTTTAAACCCCTCTAAAAATACTTAAAAATTCGAATATCAAAAAATCCTTTCTTTGCGAGCGTCTACGTTCTATAGGGAGTGTCCATGCAAAATTTCAAATTTTTCTGTCAAGCGGCTTGGGCTGGGCGATGATAGGTCAGTGAGTGAGTGAGTGGTATTTGACAAATATATAGTAGACTAGCTGACCCGGCGAACTTCGTACCGCCGAACAGTCGATTCTTCAGGTCAGCTAGTAAGATAAAAAATAAAATAAAAGAAACTTAATAAGTCAACAATTACATTATGTCAAAAAATAAAAATTATAAAACACTTAAAATTATTTTAATAGTCACTAAAAATCACAATGAAAATTACAATATCAGATTTCTTATTATGATTCCTACTTATTATATTTCATTTTATATTTACTTATACTTAATTAAGTATCATTTTTATTGTAGTACTTAATGGTACACGATATTTTTTGTTTCATTGCCTGTCGCGTAAACAAACAATACGGGAACAGGCAACATACTATTGACCATGCGAGAAAAATGGGTTTTCTACATTAATACCACAAACACTTAATGACTGCCCCTGGGATTTGTTTATAGTCAAACTGAGTTCATAGGTCCAATAGCAACACAGTTGTAGGCACTGTAATCAATTGGCAGCTGCTCGATTCAAACTTGCACCATTATTAGTCGAATGTCGCGCTTCACGGGTCTGTCTTAACCAAATTCTTTCGCGTTCATTGCGATCTTCACCTTCCTCGGCAGTAAAATTAGATTGATAATTAATCTGATTCTTTGCATTTGTCTGGGTTCTTCTGCCTAAATTTGTCCGCCGCCTTATAGGAGGCATATTTAGTAAGTCACAAACACACAACACTTTAGTAATTTTATAGAAATTTGTGGCTTTTAGATTCAGTAATATTATAGATACACAACAAAGAGATGTTTAACTTTCAAATAATATTTTACCACAGATCATTTACATTTTACCATAGACAATTTGTTTTTGAGTAATGTTACTGTCGTATAAAATTTGACAAATATTGACATTAATATTTACACGATACTAATGTCACTCAATTGTTTTTCCTGCCCAGAACCTCTCCACTAGCACTTAAACTTTATGGTATGGTATTAAAGTTCTAATTGACCTTTAAGTATTATTACGAATCTCTTGTATGGGAATATAGAAAAGTGGGGTCTTTTTTACTTCGTTAACTTCGTTTAATAAATTAATTTAAATTGCATTATTAACATGTGATTCTATTGTCACCTAGTGATTACTTGTTCTTATTTTTTTAATTTTTTTTGCTTATACACAAAAAACCTAATACGTTAACTGTTAAAAATATTATAATTGAGAACATATGTTTTTATTTAAAAATGAATTTGCGTTAAGGAAGTGAAAAAGACCCGAAAAGTGTTGTTTTTAGACTTTTTCGGGCATTTTTTTAAAATGTTTCTCTCCGTAAGAACCATCCGTTCAGTTCTTCTCGAGATTTGCACTTACCAACACATTTAGCGATTCATTTTTATATAGTAGATAATGTTTTCTGTAGATATAATTCCTTGAGTCGTTTTGAGAAATCATCTGGAAACTTTAGTAGGAAACAGGCTTTAGAAGCTGAGATTAGAGGCAGACGTCTGGGACTTATAAACACGCTGGTGACGTTTCTTCTGAATGGACGTGAGAGAACAATGTTTACGCAAAGTGTCAACCCTTTTTTTTTTTTTTACGTCGTATCACAAAGAAGATGACGTTAGCATGTCATCAATTATGATTCTCCCTGTAGGCCGACTCTCTCTTCTACTAGATCAATGAAGCCCATCGTTTCACGGAGTCTTCAATGAGATGTAACGCGGAACTGATGTAACAATTTACTCCCGTCTCCTGTAGATCGTGACGCCCCTTTCTCACGAACATAAACACTCTCAGCTCCGTGCGTTCTCCCGAAGAAGAATTACCGCGATTTTAAAGCGAACAAATCAGCCAGAAGGACGATTAGTGTTATTAAACCTCGCATGTTATCCTTTTGCCGATTACTCACAGGGCTTAAATCCTCAATTTGCCTTCCGTACATTCTGTGCTGGAGAACAGCCATTTGCGTTTTCTCTTGACCGTTCCGGATGAAATTGAGGGATCATGGGTGAACAAATGATAATCCCAAGTAAACATCACGCAAAGGCTGTCATTTGCAGAGATTAAAATTGGAAGTACTGCAAAATTCTCTTTTGATTGAGGGAATAAAACTGATTTCAGTAATTTTCCATTGCACCTGAGAAGGTCATCGTCAGCTGCACAAGATATAGTCGTATTATAAAATTAGAAAATAAATGGTCATGACCAACTTTCCCTTCAACCAAGGATGACAAATTACCTTCTTTCCTTGAGAAATTGAGTACATATCGTCCCTACCATGTCAAACTATCGAATATGCAAATCGGAGCAAACTAGAGAACGAACATATTCTATCCATTGACGAAGTAATATATTGAAAAATGGTCTTATTCGATACTTTATTTAAGGCATTAAAGGCTATTCTAAAGGGATTAGAGTTGTGACAATTTGTGACAAGACGTGTAGTCCACAATCCAAGAGCAAAGTCTTGAATCTGAAAAACGAGATTTTGGATATTCGATAATTGGACAAGGTAGGGACGACCTGTATTCCCATAAAATGGAATTAAGGAAAATGTTTCAATAAAACATAATAGGTTTTAGGTGACGAAATGTTCTTTTGGGTAAAGACCGGTATGAAGAAGCTATAATCCTAAAACATAATAATATCTAAAGGATTTAGTTAAAAAGCTCTAAAGGGCTATGGCTACTTTTAGTCTTATTGCAGCTTCCCCCTTCTAATACTGCTTGCCAGACGACCTCTTTTAGTGGAATAAATCTCAAGGGTTTATAAGAATTCTGTTACTTTTAGAATAATTAGACATTTTCAGAATATAATATACAAATTCGTTCGACAAGCATTTCGCCACAAGACATGAATAATAAGCTCGGTCCATATATAGTTTGTTTACCACATAATCCAAATATATGTGTGTATGTGTGTGTATACGGTATTTTATTTCTTTGACAATTTAATAAAATACTAAATGGATTATTACACTTCACATAAAAGGGATAAGGCAAAATGAAGTATTTTTTTTTTTTTTTTTTTTTTTTTTTTTTTTTTTTTTTTTGAGAATTTTTGCTTCTTCCCTCCTTGCGCCAACATACATAGTTATGTATATTTATATATTTGCCCGTTTACGTTTTACTGTTTACCAAATGACTCGATTTTGATGAAATGTTGGCACAAAAATACTTACAAAAACGATAAATCAATTTAGTTAAAAATTCCGCTCACAGTTTTTTAGCACTTTTTCCCCCAAAAAATCCGATCATATTGCGTTACGAGCAATAGTTTTTATGTTCTTCGGCTGTAAAATATTAGTATACGTTTCTGATCTTAATTTGTAATATGTTCGCCAATTAGGTATTTCCAACATCTACCTCACAATACCGTGAGTAAATTGATTTGTCTGTCCCTGAATTAATTTTATTCGCGGTACTTTGAGGAAGTACATTCAAGGACTTTTCTTTTCTCATCTTTAGTTAAAACAAGACAAGGTTAAAGCAAAATCAGCAACAAAAAGTTGACTGTGACGTTTCGTCAAATATATACTTTGTTAGAGTTTGGAATTTCATTTCATAAATGTACTTTAGTGGATAACTGTTATTAAACTTTAATGTAATATTTTATTTTAATTTTTTAAACTGATATAGTATTTTATATTGAAGTTTTTAGACTTATATATTGTAGTTTATTTAGTTGTTCCGGGGACTTTAAAAAATCATATAAATTTGTAATCTTTGTCAGGTTGTCACTCAAATTACCGGTAATGAGAGAACTATCATTCTCATAAACACGACATTCAGTGAAGACATGTTTGATTGAAATTATGACACCACAAGCTGGTCACTCTGGTGCTTCAGTCCTCAACATCAGATAGGAATGTGTCAATCTTGTGTTGGCTACCCTGCGCCGAGCAAGAAACACCTCTGCTCTCCTATTTTCTACTATAACTGAGGTCCTCCAAAGCGAAGGGTACCATTTAGATATCCAGGTTGATTTAATTTGAATTTTAATATAAGATGTTACACCATTTCGTAGTACTTGATAAAATGATACTCCCCAGTAATAGCTACATTCGCCGCCTGATCGACTTTTTCATTTTTAGGTATCCCACAATGACTTGGAATCCATACAAAATCCATACTTTACGGAATCCATTTTTTGTCATACTGTTTTATGTAAGTTTTTAATTGACGTATTACATAGAGGCTAAACCGATATATCGGACTGTTGGCTAAATAAGCGTTTACCAGACATTTCGGAATTCTGAAGCAGCTAATAATTAGCATTGACCCCTAAAGAGGCATGAAGTGTTTTTCGTCTTATTTTCAATTTGGTGCCAGGAGGTTTTCTGCCAACACCGATTCAACTGGAATTGACTGCAAGAAGCAGTTTTAAGAGAAGACAGGTTAAAGCGGAGCTATGACAATGAAAACGAAGATCCGCATGGGATTACCGTCCAGCGTGACGAACAAGACCCCTGACGCAGCAAGTAGTGCCTGCACCTTCTTCCATTAAGGTTATCAGAGCGGATCTCCCTATCAGATCCCAGTCCTGCATCTACAGGATAATCACTCGATCTATCCTGACCAAGAGCATTTCGAGAACTTTCTACTGGAACGGCCTCCTTCCAAGGGCCGTCAGCTGAATGAATCATGGTCTCATGTGACCGCATTAGCCACTCATGATGTATCGTTGAAATAGGTTTCAGATGGATTGGGATGGTTAGCGACCAACTGGGACAACTGTATTCTCTGATGAGCATTGGAGATTTCTCCCCGAGACTTAAAAAACAAACAAACTATTCTAAGGTATTTGACATATGAAATAGAATGTTACCAAAGTATTCTGTTTCAAGGTTAAAGGGCATCCAATATTTTTTTCCTCCCTCTTTTGGAGTGTTACAATAACCTCTGTGATAATATTCATATATTTATGTATATATACATTTGTGAGGCCGCTACTATGGCGATTCATCGCATAAAACTAAGAACAATTTTGTCAATTGTTTGTTTTTCTTGTTTGACGGCGTTTCAAAAAATGGGCTATTACCGCCGGACTATCTACAGGTTCTCATCATTTTATAATTTCCACAGCGCGTGGTCTAAACCATCGTCCATCTTGCGAACCAACTTATCCAAATTTATTTCTTTGTTTATTAGTGAGACCGCGACAAGGGCAATTCATCACTTAAAATACATACATAAGAAGAAACAATAGTAAACAATTGTTAACAAATTTGAAAATGAAATAATTAAAAAAAATATTAAAATAAAAAAAAATTACTAATACAATTTGCAGTGACTATAAAAAGGTACGAACAACACAGAGGCAGATAGGGCAGTCTGTAAATACAATTATAGCCTTAGATCTTTATGAATTTTAAATCATAGTTTGTACATATTTATTAATGATAGGAGGTCGTAAAGAGAAAAATAAATGTACATACACATATACACATCCACAAACAGATAAGCTCGTATACAAACATAGAAAACCATATATATACATCATATTTCTTCAAATAGTCCAATTTTCCTTAAGTATCTAAAAACAAAATCTATAAATTGGCTTCCAAATTTAAAAGGAGCATGTACCAATTGAACTCCCGTTCCTTTTGTCACCAGAAAAATCTGGCCTGCCTTAAATACAAACTTACTTGGATCTAAACAAGTTTAATGCTTTTAAGAATTTATTCTTGGAATATTTCTCTAGGATAAAATTCATTGCGACCTCTTGAAAATTTATTGCAATTGTCATTTTTATAGGATTCCAATGTTGAACTGTAAATAAGGCTAATGCTGAGTGAAAAATAGAGTAACGGTAAGCTAAAAGAGAGTTAAATGGCAGGAAGAAATGTTGATGGGATTAATAGGAAGGAGCCTTAAATGGCTGCATGTCTCCAGTCCTTCTGTAGGCCGGCATTCTTGGACAATTCCTTTCCAGTTCGTTGAGGTATTGTCCATCCTATAACGGTTCATACATTTTAAAATATTGTCATACCTCTACTCCTCCCCTCCCCACTGACGACAGTAAAGATGTGTCTAAGAAAACTATGCAAACATTATACAGGAATAGGACGTAATTGGGTACAGGAAGTTCCCGCGGCGACTAAACGGTGGTTCAAATCGGTATTTATATGTATTCCTTATGGATATTTAATAATTTGAAAGAATTCACCTATTTTTGTTCACCGGTTCACTAGAAGTTTAAACTTTATTAATATCCCAATTGATAGTAAATAAATGAGGCATGGAATAATATAACACGAATAAAATATAACACAACACAGAAAACAGAATTCTAAAAAACTAGATCTTGATTGCTAAGAATGTGCCAATAACCAAGGAATTAAACCAGATATTCGCTTAACAGAACAAAATTTAAGACATCCGACAATATTTGAGTCATTAATTTCCAAAAGGACCCATGTCCAGCAAACAGTTCCAAAACGGCCCATGTCCAAAACATTATTTACTTTTTCTTAAAAACTATTGTAGTAAAAGGTAAAACGTCATGGAAACCTGCGTAGTAAACCAATACCCTTTAAAAAACAAAACTTTCAACGGAAATTAAAAATATTAGATCCTGTAACAGTTTTTTTCGTTTCCTCAAAAATTAGCATTCATGGAAATAGCTCCTTTTGAAAAAGGATGACTCATTTGTACATTCAGTAAATGTTTGTGTTCTATTTGAGTAAAGCGTGTATAAAGTTCATGAACGTCCTTTCTAAACGTTTCCTCTTAAATCTGTGTTTTGAATGATAAAGAAAAAGGAGGCCAACTGCAGTGGTTTAACAAAGGTCGCTGGAACAGTTAGGTTTCACTAACCTACTTCATCTCCGTGCTTGCTAAAAACGCTTTTAGACTACTTCTTCATTTTATACATTAATTACTATCTTAATCCGGTATTTCTGCACATAGTCCTTTAATACACTTCTCATTTCTTAAATCTGAGGAAGTAATATCATCTAGTGGGTGAATGTAATATTGAGCTAATTTATACAAGAAAATATACTGTATCCTTCGAACCTTATATTTTCCTCATGATAGGTAGTCATTGCGCCGATTTGCTGGGCATCACGTATGATCTTTTTGTTCTGCCTTCTTCCAGCTTATCCACTAAACTGAACTTGGGTGGAAAAAAAGAAATGAAAATGTTCTACTTCAGAAGCACCCAACTCTCCTTACGACGCAGGTTGATTGGTCTCTTACGGGAGGAGAATAAAACGAATCTAGGCCTAATTCGACCTTTATCCTCGCTCCGATAGACATTTCCTTCGGGACGCCCAATAATCAAACCATCTCCTGGAGTAATTTTCCAGAGCATCCTTCCTCCAGTGGTCAGTGAATCGCGGCTCCAGTTTAACCCATGTCGGAGACTGGATGTTGGTTTAGGAGACCGCACCGAGGACTCTTCGGCTAATGATAGCAAATGCACAGCTTAGCATCCCACCGCATAACAAGCTCCGTGATCTACGACTGGTTACGACTTCAGATCGAGGCCAGAAAGTTATCTTTTTTTCATTTTTATTTAGTATAGTTTCTTTGGTCCTTCTGTATGTATCTTATTGCTCAACTTATGTTATTCCTAATCCAACAAAATTAGTTCTGGCTCGACTTGGGTTTTGGCATACTCGACTAGCACATAAATTCTTCAAGAAAATGCGATATACATATGTGATACACCTGCCAGGAAACGATCTCTAACGGTTTTTTTTTCAAGTAACATGATCACGTTCTGTAAAAGAATACATCTAAGAAACAATTTGAGGGTTCGGTGCTAAATGATTCCCAACTTCATCCTTGATTAACGTCAGAAGCATACTCAGATGACGTTGAATCGGGTTACCCAAGCTCTCTTCTAATTCGTTTCTCTCTTCTTCCCCCGACCAATGGCTGGAGTCGAAGAGAGATCGGTGAGCTACAGACATTGACGCACTTGAAGGAAGAGTAAGCCATTGCTAACACTTCACCTGGTCACTGCAGCAGATTTCTTTTGAGTCTCCTTGATGGAGAGAATGGATGCGAGACGCTCAATAGAGAAAGGATTTCAGGTTTTTCATGAGTAGAAAGTTTGGCGTTCAAAGGTTGAAATCTGGATAATATAAAATCTTTAACGAGTGTAATATTGAAGTCTTTATGGAGTTTGAGACTGGAAACAGAATGAAGCATTCACTCTGGTTCTTAGGTCTTTGGATTGGAATGTTTGGATACGTCTGAAGTTCGATGTTTTCGCAGTTGCCTAGAGTTCTGATGGGCAAATGTGATTTGTAATGGATCAGTTAGTTTTCAGTACTTCATTATGATTTGAGGTTCAGTAGTCTGTAAAGTTGTACATATTATGTTACAATACAATTCTTAGTCTTAGTTAGTGATAGCTAATGCATTCACATTTTACTGACCTATTTCAAGAATACAGGACGCCACCAACGTATTTGGGCTCAAGCACTATTGGAAACAAATATTTATTCGGATTATAAATAAGCCTCTACACCATCTACTACACATAAATCCATCGTATAAAGGTGATAAGCATTGGAGTAATCAGACGCGATTTATTTGAATTCAATATGAAATACGACAGAGGGCCTCTTCTTTTTTTTTTTTTTTTGGAACAATTTTGTTAATTACATTAAGGAGCCAAATTAGGTCCAAAGGGGGTTTAAAGGCTATTGTAAAGTTATTTTTCAGAAACCTTCATTTGAAAAAATTACAAATCTGGAAAAATACAGAGCAGTCCACCTCGAAACAATCAACTGAGAAAACCGTGAAGCCATAAAAAGATACGCTTTACCGTGGAAGTCCCAGGGCATAAAAAAAAGAGGAAGGAACAAAGAGTCCTGGTGATCAGTGGAAAAGGACCTCGGCCGGTAGGAATAACATTCTTAACCTAATTAAATATGCCCCAATTATTTTGTGGAGACTTCGTTACCAATATGCTACTTCAAATTTTCAACAAGAAGGATATAATAAATTGATCAGAATAAAATAACTTAGAGGGGATAAATGTGTCTGTAAGCAACGTACTATGGAATTACAAAGGAAATCTGAGAGCTGTAGTTGTCCTCAGAAAAATCAAGTAAAATCGAATTACCCACAATTCACTTATTAATTAGAATGTTTTAATCGTTGGCAGATATAGATTAGTACAAATATCTACCTACCAAGCTTGGGTGACAAAATTCTTTACTTGACATTCACAGAATAAGTTTGCTATCCGTAGGGAGTCTCTCAACTCAAAACCTTGTCTCTTCTGTTGCAGTGTTTTTTCTCAGTTTCTTATTAAGCTTACTCTTGGGCGATAATAATCCACAAATGTCTCCCCCATCACCAAACAAAAAAAAAAAAATATGAGAGAAAAAAATAGTATTTCAGGCTAAAATATATCTATAAATAAAAGTACATTTTGTAGTTAAAGCTCGTCCACTACCTTAGCATCTTTAGTACCTATTGCTATCTTAGTATCTAATTCCTATATTATCATTCCTGTGTTCCTGGAGAGACCGACTGTATGTTAACTTCCAAAAAGGTACCACTTCATCCTTGTCAAATGGCACAGAGTAATTTAGAAGAATCAGAGCCTTAACCTAATGCATGATAAGTAAAAGAAAATATTCTATGCCTTCCAATGTTCTGGCTCAAGTGTTTGCATAATCAATACTGCGTATTTTCAATATTTCTATTTTCTTAGTTTTTGATTAGCAATTTTTAATTATTCCATTTAAGTGTGTTTTATTATATTATTCGAATCTACTATTTTATCACTAATCGGAGAGAGGCCACTGAGAAAAATGATCAAAAGAAAATTTATCTATCAGATATAAACTTGGACCAAGAGCCTATTAAAACAAAAGCCTAAGAACAATGACACTAAAAAAAAAGTTGATGTCTGAAAGTAGTGGATGAATTCTTAGCATAAATGATGTCAAGCTGCTTTCTTGGGCTGAGTGTTATCACTGTTCAGCCTTTAGTCATGGCTGTTTTTTTATTTTAAAAATAATGAAGCTCCATATTTTTTGCTTTCTCGAGTAACAGTTCCCTGCATATTGCTGTCAGTTCGGCTTTTTCATTGCACTTTCTCACCGGATTAGAAAGGACCGTTTAATAATAATTGTGCCATAAAGAAGAATCCTTTGTGTCCCCTTCCGCCCTTCTTTTACTCTCTTGTGCTCAATAAAATAAAAAAAAATGGCAGTGAATGGATAATTGAATTTTGTGAGTGTCGTAACGTACGTACTAGTTCCCATTCTTCGTTTTCTAGCTCTACTTGAAGGTGGAGTCTCCGTCCATCTTTTGGAGATCGACCTCCGAGGACAGTTCTTGCATATGGGTCAAAATTTTACGTTTTTTGCAATCCTTGTATATATTTTTCTTACAAATATATATTCAATATATTAGTGACGAAGGGATAGAAGAGAAGTACTCTCCGTGCACAAAGGTATGAGTCTGGAATTCTTATACAGTTTACTCTCATTTGGCATGTTTTAATTGTGTTTTTGGACACAAAGCCTACAAGTTGATGATAGCCCGAACCGACTTATGTCGCTATATAACCGTCTATGGCGTGCTTCTTCAGGGGCAATACTACCTTGTCATTTTCTCCCATTTATGGATAACAAATAAATCAATATTTTTCGATTATTTATGTCGTAAGTTTTATATGAGATGTTATAGTAATACATAACAAAAGTTTTAATTCTCCCGAAGAAAAATGGTGGCGCTGTGTCTGGCGAACGGAACTCTTCTTTTTTCACGGGCGATAGTCTGTAGGAAGCAATTTTTAATCTAAAACAAAAAACTTTAATAATTTTAAAAGAAGAAGGTTAAATCTAGTAAAGTATGTAGGATTTTTAAGAAATATTCATTTTTTCGAAAATGGTGAACAATTCTTCATTTTCTATTAAAACATGTTTAAAAATCGGGCATAAAATCGTAATAATTCAATGAATGGAAAAATCCTTTCGTACTTTAATAGGACAGATCATTAGGAATATGTAATTAAAATTTGAAGTTGATGTGGTAAAAATTGACAACGTTAGAGTATCGCCCAATTTGAAAAACATAGTTTTGAGAAAATCTACATTAAAGTTTAATACTGATTTACATGACAGTACTCAGACCACTATGTGCTTATGGCATAGAACTCTGGGGGATCCACAAAGCCATCCAACTCCTTCAAAATTCAATCTTTGCAGTCTAAAATCCTCCGCAAAATAGCCGACGCTCCATTCTTTGTATCCAATTTGACTCTCCAAAACGACCTACATATTCCATTTATCCAACCCTTATCAAAAAATTTATATCAAAAATTTCATTCAAAATTACACGCCATCCTAATTCTTTAATAAACTCTTTATCCTCACATCTAATCCCAAATAACCCCGTTCGCCGACTGAAGCGTAACTGGCCTAGAGACCAACTACAGGAGTAGTTCTTCCTGATTTTAATCTTTCTGCCTTATGGGTACTGCAATTGTGCGGCTTCCCTCCTCACGAGCTTCAGGACATATTCACAAGTATCATTTTATTAGAAATGTATTTTTACATTGTTGTAAATTCTAAATAAATAAATAATAATATAAAGTTTAATGTACCGAAAAGTTCATTTTTTTCATATTTCTTGTAATGAAGATAAAAAAATGTTCTGGTACATAAACACTCTTGGATATCATTTTTTATTAGTTAAGGAAGTATTTAAGCCCATAAAAAATAAAATGGTAAAAAAAAAAAATAATTCCTTCTGCTCAAATTCAGGAACATAAATATGCTTTAGGTCCACCCGACAAACCTGTGTACTGTATAACATATACGTCTTCTTTTTCGTACATGGCCACTACTCATGCGTGAACCCCACTCCGCATGCGCGAACGCCACTGCGCATGTGCGTACACCACTGCGCAAGCACGAACGCCACTGCCCATGCGCGAACGCCAGCGGACACTTTTTTGTAACGTTTTTTTTTTCAGTTTAGTCACCGCTAAAGCATATTTATGCTAAAAGTTACAAGGTTAAAAGGAATTATGCAAAATAACGTTGGTTTACATGTTTTGTGGCTGGATTCAGGCGTGGTGATCTAAGCGTACTGACTGACATGTGGTAAAAAATGAACAAATCATTGGACTTTCTCCTCCTCCAGAGACTGTCTTAATATAATAATGTAATAGACATAGGAAATTGTGGTAATGTCTGTAGAATAGCCTTATCCCAAGAAAATATTTCAAGCATTTATTATAGCCTGTTCAAATAGATTGTGTATTCGCTGGAAAAATTCCTTCTGCTAACCTTATCTGTGGGAGATTTACACTCCTGGTTTCACTACAATATAAACTAATTGTTCATTATGTTTTAGTAAATGTGTCTTTTATATTTTACTATGTGAATAAATGTTTTTTAAATTCGTCAGAATAGGAAGTTGAATATAAATGTTTTAGATTGTATGGGGTAGGTTAGAGTATTGTTTACATTTCATTCAGCCTGCAAAAAAGCCGAAATGATAGGAGCGTAAGGTAAATTTCCCTCAGAAATTCCTGCATTGGACCTTCAATCTGATAGTGTTATAGAAGAAACGCTCCGCTGAAACAAAATATCGATTTAAAATATGTGTATAAATATTTCGTTAATGCATGTAATATAATCTGTCTGAATAAGGTAACCCCAAGATCAGATATTGCAACATATTTGTAAGTTGTCCGAAAAAATGCCTACAAAAATAATTTTACCATTTTTATCCTGGCCCATATAATATTTTTTTTTTTTTTTTACGGTACTTCTGCATCTAGGCCATTAGCACTGGGCTGTCTATAGGTTACCATCCTTCCTAAACATCCATGGTGCAACAAGGAATTCGTTCATATGACAAAACTCAACCTGCTGCAGGCGAAACATGAACCCGCATGAGAACTCAAGTTATATCTTCTTATTTAGAGATTCTTATTTACAGATAATTTTTCTTACATTTAGTTATTTTTTAAAAAAATAAGATGTCATCGATCAATCACTTTTCTATAGGCGAGAGATTTTCGTCAGTAAAGTTCTGAATTAAATTATTTTTCTTCAGTTCAATGTACACTCGGAACAATGTGAACGTAGTAAAATGACGCATTTCCTGTAAGTTGGCAGTTTTATTTCCTTCCCGCTGTATCTGCATTATCTACGCATGATAATTAACATGCAGACAACGCTTCTGCCGCTCCGTTATTACTCAATGGACAATTCCTTGCACACTGCCGTGTCCAAGTCGCTAAAAAGACAGGCAATGTAGAGATCAAAGAAAGAATTCGACCAACACAAAAACTTAAGGAGTACTTCAAAATAAAAAACAACCTTTTTATTTCTAATCAAAAAATAAATAAATTGTGCCAAAAAAACGTTAAAGCTTTATTTAATTAAACAATCTTATTCAATTAAACTCACACTCCTTTCTTGACTGTAATTTTTTTAACTAAAATCTTTACGAATATGTGCAGAAATCTAGTTTGATAATAGTTTTAAATCATTCATCATAATTACAATATTAACTTATGAAAGTAAATGATAATACAATTATTAAATAATTGTATTATTATTATTTACTTCTTTACCAAGAACAAATTTTGTTCTTGGTAGAAGTCCCGTACAAAAGAATGCAAGTGATGATAGTTATATTTTACATTTAGGAAACATAGCGTGCCGTATGGTCGAGAATCAGATTCCTCAATAGTATCTGCCCCTCTGGGTCCTTAGTGGCCTTTTACGGCCTGATTTTATATATAAATATATATACATACATATATATATATATATATATATATATATACATATATATACATATATATATACATATATATATATATATATATATATATGTATATATATATATACATATATATATATATATATACATATATATATATGTATATATATATATATATATATATACATGTATATATATATATATATATATATATATATATATATATATATAAATCAGTCCTGTAACAGGCCCTGAGGGGCAGATACTATAGAGGTATCTGATTCATGACCATACGGCACACTTGGGAGATAGTGTGGTCAGTACTATGATCCGGCCGCCTGATTTTCCCCTAGGCTGCTTCGACTGCTAGAGTCATTAGCACCCAAGGTACCCATTATTAAATTAATTAAAGGCTGGGTTGGCCTAGGGACGGTCAGGGAGGCCGAATTCAACCCATGAACGAAGACTCTAGAAGAAAAAATCTTTAGTGCTTGCTCGGCATTTGAACTCAGGTCCTCCAACTTATTAGTGCAGTGCTCTACCACTGAGCTAACCTCCCCCCCTATATATATATATATATATATATATATATATATATATATATATATGTACATACTAATACTAGGTGCTAAATTACATATAGGGTATTTATTAATTTAATATAGGTTTTTTCTGTATATATTTATTTTAATTTTACCATCCGTTATAATTAAATCGGAATTGTAAGGACGTGTTATCTATAGGTCGCCACCCTTTTCTAGCCAGGATAGGGCTGGTGAATTTTATTTTTTCCAATGAAAAGCCACCACCCCTAGTGGGAATTGAACCCACTACCCTTGTTTCAGTATACATTTCCCTTGACTATTTACAGGAAAATAATTTAATTTTGAAATTGCTTTCTGTTCTATTCTTTTGAGGAAGTGTAAGAAGTGATTGGGCTGCATATTTACTAATGTTGGTAGGAGAGCTGAACTGTATGAGTTGTATATGGGACTATTCATATAGATGTGCAATATCATCCGGTTCATATTTGTTACAAATGGGACTATTATGTTCAATAGTTAACATTGTGGTAGAGTTTTTCAGGGATAATCTAATAAACTTTATATTAGAGGTACGGATTTCTGTAATAGGTCTCTTAAATCTCAAGAGAGGGAGCTGTTGAGGGTTATCTGACCCCTTATTCGTGTTAGAATGGAAGCTATGGTAGGTTTACTTTGGTTATGGCTAATAATAGTTTTACAGCATTCATAATAACACTAATACATTCTGAAAGTAAATACAATTCAGATATTTGAAATCATTGGCTCATGCTTCGCCTTAAAGTTGTTATTCAAGAAGGTTTAATTAATTCACCTGAATAAACAAAAATAATAATACTTTTCCTAGAAACATTTTTAAGAACTTACCGTTTGTTGCTCAGTTTCTTGTGTAAGTGTTATGAATTACCTAGAACAATGGAAACAAACATTAGCCCAATATATAAAAGAATATTTCTCAACAATAAATTATAGTTTTTAAAGAAATCTTTAGGATAGAATTTTTCCATGAATATTTCCAAACAATGTTCCAGGGAAAGGTAAATTTTCCCTCAAGTTTGAGAACGTAATCAACTACTTAGTGCAGCAGACAATAGTGTTTGCAACTATAATATCAACTTTTGCAACTTCTGCTCCCTTTTTGGAACTATAAATTTTCAGTTAGACACGCTTTTTTTTTTTAATTCACGACTAGACAGTATTCCTCGTTCTTTATTATAGTTTCCATTCTCAGAATCCAAAGAGAAGTATTTTCTTTTCTCTTCCGCAATGGATGTTCATTGATATGGGTTGAGGTTCACCGCAATGTCTACCATAACGCTATTTATGAGTCTTGTAAATTTCATTTTACGAATATGGGAAGAACATCTTTACCACCTGCCGTTTGGAAATCATCGAAAGCGGGCCGCCGTAAGCCACAAATCAAAGAGCCAATTACCGTGCCCTCTCCTTATCCACTTCATTGTTTCCTCGCATTCCATTCGCTCGCTCCATCAGCATCCAGGCGAATCTGCGGTCTAGAAAGCCGGCCGCTAGGTCATAGTAAAGACTTTTCTAGGACAAGGCCGCTTTACGCTTCATCGGGTCGCAATACACACCTCTACCCGCACTTCCTACTTCCCCGACAGACCTCGAAACCCCCAAACCTCTATTGTTCCCCAGCGGTAATTTCATCGGATCTATAATGCCACTTGGAGAAAGTTGCCAACTCGCCCCTGTAAATAATTATTAAAAGGAGTTACCTCGAGTAGACATTGTACTGAGCACGTGTACAGGTAACGACAAGGGACGATAGATTGACAGTAAGCAAAACACCAGCTGTTTAAACAAAACACCTTTGTTTCAAAAACCATATGTTTGTGTATTACATTAATTTACATCAAATAAGTCCATAAATAATATCTACTTACCCCAATTAAAAACTGATTAATTGCACTGCACAAATAAACTTGGTAACTATGTCCAAATTAGTTTAAATTAAAAAAATAATAATACGCAGCTTCTTGCATATTTTACCCCACCTGCAAGTGGCTCTAACTTTCCAGGAACAAATAGTTAATAGCTTTATAATTATAAATGTTACTTTTATTTATTTACCTTTAACCTCATTCACTATTAACTTTTAAGTTATGTTAATTTTAACTTTTCATGATTAGACCAATTATTATTATAATCAAAGCCATATGTTATCACCTTTCATCGGATTATATTTAATTTTCAGATCATGACCAATTAATTCATAAAAAATTACTTTATTATATTCCTTATTATTATTTATTCTCACTTTTTTTATATTATTGTTTTTATTTTTTGTTATTCAATAGAACAGATCACCCTTGTTGCGAAGCTCTCGAAATGAATAAATAAATAAATTTTAACTTCCCATGTTACATGTTACAACCCGCTCGTGTAGCTGTATGTGTGCGACGTCAATCGCTCTCAGTCGCCCCGCTATTAATCGCTGCATGTGTTCGACGTCAGTCGCCTCGCTCCGCTCCGCTCTCAATCGCTCTACCACTCTCAATGTGCGTTTCTACCCTTAGTTTTATGGTCTGTTCACTTGAGTGCTGTCCATCTAGTTCAGGGAATCGGTCCACTGTCCAACGTCATCTACATTTGTTAGACCTATTCAGTTTTAGCACTTTCCTCCGAAGGAAAGTAGCTATTGAGGTTGGACTCATGACGGAATTTTTGAAAAATTTCTTCAAATCTTTATCGATCCTACCTAGTAGACACCGAAAATGACCCCCGTTAAAATTTATATATATCTATATATACAGGGTGTCCCGTAAATGTCTAGTCATATTGAGAGGGGTGATAGAGGACCCTTAGGGGAACAAAAAATGTTCTATGACGATTTCCCGAATTCTCGCCCATAAGAGAGAAAACGTCGTTTTATTGTTTTATCGAGACAAACGTGGTTTTTAGAAACATAATCGTTGTAGCTCCGTCCCAGGTGGTACTACTAGAAAGGGAGTGAAACCAATCGAAAGCTGAGTAAATTTACTATAAGACTAGTTGGGAGTAAACATAAAAATGAATGAATGTAAGTATGTATATCTTACAAAAAGAAGGCAATTCTAAATTTCCTGACATTTTATTGATATTTCTTTCCAGCGTTACTCCTCAATGGGCAGGATCTGAGATTTCCGGGTTTCAGAAAAACTTCCTCATTTAACCAGCATTCCATTCATGTATCACAACCCTGTGTTATTGAAGTATTTGAATGGTTTAAGTACAAAAGTTTAAAAAAAAACATGGATCTGTGAAAGGAAAATTATATTTTTTTCTTCAGTTTATTCAAAAAGCTGAAGGGAAATATTTATTTTTATAAATGTTTACATAAATATTAAGTAAATATTTACTTAAAACAATAAAAAAAAATTACTTCCACGAATATAAAAAAAAATTCCTAAAACAGTAAATAAATAAAATACACATTTATTTTGAATTTGTTAATTCAGGTAACTAATACTGGGGCCAGGAGGCGGCCATTAAGGCACCCCAACCATACATTAACCTCAAAAATAATTATTTTTACCTATATCACGCATTTGAACACATTTTTACAAGTACTTATATTTAGAAAACAAATGCTTTACCTTAAATTAATACTGATGGCTACGCTTGTGAAACTCACTGGGATTCTGAGCCCATGCGTTTTTGTTGTGGTAATTAAAAATTCTATCCCTCATAAATAATATGTACATAGTCCTGTAAAAATGTGTTCAAATGCGTGATATAGGTAAAAATAGTACTTTTTGAGGTTAATGTATGGTTGGGGTTCCTTAATGGCCACCTCCAGGACCCAGTATTAGTTACCTGAATTAATAAATTCAAAATAAATGTGTATTTTATTTATTTACTGTTTTAAGATTTTTTTTTATGTCCGTGGAAGTATTTTTTTTTATTCTTTTAAGTAAATATTTACTTAATATTTATGTAAACATTTATAAAAAAAATATTTCCCTTCAGCTTTTTGAATAAATTGAAGAAAAAAATATAATTTTCTTTTCACAGATCCATGTCTTTTTTAAAACTTTTGTACTTAAACCGTTCAAATACTTCAATAACACAGGGTTGTGATACATGAATGGAAAGCTGGTTAAATGAGGAAGTTTTTCTGAAACCTGGAAATCTCAGATCCTGCCCATTGAGGAGTAACGCTGGAAAGAAATATCAATAAAATGTCAGGAAATTTAGAATTGCCTTCTTTTTGTAAGATATACATACTTACATTCATTCATTTTTATGTTTACTCCCAACTAGTCTTATAGTAAATTTACTCAGCTTTCGATTGGTTTCACACCCTTTTTAGTAGTACCACCTGGGACGGAGCTACAACGATTATTCTTCTAAAAACCACGTTTGTCTCGAAAAAACAATAAAACGACGTTTTCTCTCTTATGGGCGAGAATTCGGGAAATCGTCATAGAACATTTTTTGTTCCCCTAAGGGTCCTCTATCACCCCTCACAATATGACTAGACATTTACGGGACACCCTGTATATATATATATATATATATATATATATATATATATATATGCATATATATATATATATATATATATATATATATATATATATGTGTGTGTCTGTTAACACGATAGCGGCCAGAGTTTTTGTTTTTTCGTCACGAAACTTGGTATATAGCATTCAATTAGCAAACGATTGAACGAGTTCGTTAACCACCAAAGTTGTTCCACTGGAAGGGGGGGTTTACTCCGAACCCAAAACACTAATTTGACTATGTCAGCAGTAATATTTGTTATATTTCAACGAAACTTGGTATTCGTAGTGGTAATATAGAGAGAAAAGTGAGATATAAAAATGAACTAAATCGGTTCATTAGAAGGGGGGGGGGGTTTACTCCGGACCCACAATATCAATTCGCCACTACCAGCCGTGATTTTTGATATATTTCGACGAAACTCGGTATTCGTAGTGGTAATCCACAGGTAAAAATGTGTTGTAAAAATAAACTAAATCGGTTCATTAGAAGGGGGGGGGGTTTACTCCGGACCCAAATTCCTAATATACTCATACCGGTCGTAATTTCTGCTGTATTGTAACGAAACGCGGTATACGTCGTGGGTAACTCATGAGAAAGAAGTGTTGTAAAAATGAGCTGACTCGGTCAATCGGAAAGCGGGGGTTTAATTTGTAATATATTTCAATAGAAAAGCCCGCCAGACGTAGGTTCACAAAGCCGCCGCAAGGAGCGCTTTCTACCACTAGAGTGACTTTATCCTGTTCCTGCGTTAGATCAAAATACGATAATATGAGGTTTTTTGTATTTATTACGTAGTGTAATAAATGTGTAAACATAACTCTGGAAGCAAATTAATAATTGATCAGTTACTCATTACAAATTTAAAAGAGAACTATTCATGTTTTTATTTTATTTATGGAGGATATTTTAAGCAAATTGTTCTGGAAAGCAGTCTACACTACCCAAATTCTGAGGAAAGTGCTTAGTTATGCAGCTCCTGCGTGACGGACTTTTTTTAAAATCACACAATTTAATCAATTTAACTATAAAATGTAAAGTCATGGTAGCTGATACAGCTTTTCAAGTATCATATTTAGACGAAGCACCCTAGGAAACATAGTAATAAGGTATTTTCAGTAAAAACGTTTTTTCATCGTTGGCAACTGTAATGAATTAGTCTCCTTCCCCAAACTTTAGGACTCAATAGGATATTTGTAATATTCTTCAGCTTATTCAGAGATGGCGATTCATTTAATAATTGTACTTTCATATAATATAGACCTTGTGTAAATTGTATTACTCTTTAGTTAAGTTCATCAGGAGTTTAAGTTAAGGTTGACCATTATAGGACTCGTACAATAGGACAAAAGGCCGAACTGCACCCCGTGATGAGGAGGGTATGAGTCAGTATCTAACCTAGTCACATTTGAGAATGCTTATGGTAATTGTCAAAGCAATATCTAATTATTTAGAATTTATAGGATTATAAATTCGTTCTGAGGAAGAGCTTCTGTTACTTGCACGCCACCATTTTTTGTTCAACCGAGCAATTTATTGGAGCTCATCCGTTATTAATTGGGGTGCTAAATCTTGTGGGAATGTTTTTCTTTGTTTTTTCTCCTTCGAAACGATCTTAAATAATCACAATACAGTTATTTATTTAATTTTTTTGTTTGAGAAGAAAAAGAGCACAGCTAATGACAAATGCGAAGATATCAATTTATTACAGCTAAATTTTTTCCCCTCGCGAAACGGAAAAACCAACATTCATGACAGCAAAGCTTGAAATATTTCTTAAGGGGAGGTCGCTGACCGAGGTAAGTTTTTCATTTTGATCCGTTCCATAGAAAGAAGAAGCCTCGCAATACATCACCAAATAATAAAGTGCTCGTTAAATTGAAACGTGAGAAAGTCAGTGTGTTTAAAGAGTTGCACGGCACGCCATGAAGGCTTTATGACGACACGAGGGTTAACTGTAAACCGGTCTCTCAGAAGATCGGATATAAAAACTGGTCTGTTCTGACGTCATCGTTCACTATTTTGAATGTCTTCCATATTTATTATAAGATTTATTTTTTACTTGTGTCGAAAATATTTCCACTAATTTCTTAAACAAATCATATTAAACTATGATCTAATAAGTAGAACTTATGGTCTAATAAGTAGAGACCCATGCCCAGACTTTAATAGGTACCTGGAAAGAAGAAAACAGGCGGCGGGGACATAGTACTGATCACACTATCTCCCTAGTATGCCATATGGCCAAAAATCAGATACCTCTACAGTTTCGCCCTCTCTGTGACCTTATACATAAATATTTATATACACATCTCTCTCTCTCTCTCTCTCTCTCTCTATATATATATATATATATATATATATATATATAAATCACGTGTCTGTCTGTTTGTTTGTTTGTTTGTTACACAAATCCACACCGTTTGACCGATTTCGACCAAACTTGGCAGACAGGTCTTGATACGGGAAATCTAGGCTAGGTCAAAAAAATCTACCATCTGTCTGTATGTTTGTGCCTTATACAAATCCACACCGTTCGTCCGATTTTGAATAAACTCGATACCGTCTCCACACCGTTCGTCCGATTTTGACTAAACTCGGTACACATGTAGATCTTAATCTGAGGAGCGTCGTAGACTAAGTCAAAAACGTCTTATAACTGTCTGTCTGTATGTTTGTCCCTTATAAAAATCTACACCGTTCGTCCGATTTTGACTAAACTCGGTACTCATGTAGATCTTAATCTGGGGAGTGTCGTAGGCTAAGCCAAAAACGACTACCAGCTGTCTGTCAGTAAGTTTGTACCTCATACAAATCCACGCCGTCCCATTCCTCTGAAAGTGAGTATTTTCGTTTAAACTAATCGTTGGAAAATTATATTTTCACTGTGCCCACTAATTGAGGGAGGGAGCGTTTGGCTACATTTTGGAGGACTCGACTCATATTACGGAGGACCTGATTTCAATATTCTGGCGAGAACTGAAGAATTTTATCTGCTAGTGCCCTAATCTAATGATCGGAATTGGGGCCTTACACCGATCCAGTGCCAACCCAGCCTTTAATGGGCACTTACAATAGGGAAACTAAGGCGACTACAGCATAATACACTATCACTTGAGTATGCCGCATGGTCAATAATCAGATACCTTTACAGCATGTGTGGCCAACAACCGTCCCGCGGACCTGATCTTGCCCTCTGTAAGATTTGATGCGGCCCACGAGAAATTTTGAAAAAATCAATTTAAAATAAATGATATTACACTATTTACTCACACTCACTCCAAATGAGGAAGATCGTGTGAAATGGGGTTTGTCACTTGCTCCTGCGGAATCAATTGAGCGATCCACTTTCCTAGTTTGTAATAATTCCAAATTTCACGATTTAATTATAATGTTGTACCTATTTATTCGAGTTCATTTTGCTATTTTAATAAAGTGTATTATAATAACATTGTCTTATTATTTCATGTCTGATATAAATTGCTAAAAATTATGAATACTGCTTTAAAATCCGATGTTATTTTATTTCGAACCATCTACGCGGCCCGAGGAACGTACTTACACTCAAAAGTATGACCCGTAACACGTCAAAGGTTGCTCATACCTGCTTTACAGTACCTATATATCTCGTGTCCTCTTAAGGGACTGAATCAAATATTCAGCTCGTCTGCTGCACTTTCGCAAAAGCTACATACAAATGGGCATTACTTTAATTTTTGGCATGTCGCTGTGTTATGAGGTTTTAATGCGCATTTTTAAATACATTTTTAAGCGAAACCCACGAAGTAAAGGCTTTTTAGAAACATTTCCGCGCCCACCCTATAAACAGGAAATTTTCAGCCATTTCTTAAATATGTGATTGCAGACAAACGGTCCCCTTCAGAACAATAAATGTGGAGTATAAGAACTTTACCTTGAGTGTATATAACTGTTCTAGAAGAGCGTGCTCGTTGAAGAACCATGACTCGACAGCTGTTGGCCAAGAGTCTATTATATGTTCAGTCAACTCATGGACTTTCTTTCATGAAATCATCATTCAAGGATTTTTAAGTAATTGATTTAACTGTAATACCAGTTCGCAGTTCGCTTTCCGCGGCAGCCTTGGACCGGTTTATCTCTGTTCGCGCTCTCGACTCCCTCTTTCTTCCAAGCCTCGAAATCTTTAAACCTCCATTTCCAACGCGGCAGCTACTTCATTATATCAGGAATGTTGTATGTTGTTTATTTGCAAATTAATATATTTTTCATTAAATCTTCTGTATGTTCAGGAGAATTGGCTAGAAGCTGGCTGTTTGTTTTGTATGTTTATGATTACAAAAAAAAATGATAGAAACAATTTTTTCCCCATCCTTCATTTATGCTACCTCTACCTATTTGAGTCATTAGGAGTTCTAGGCTGTTATTCCGCTTAAAACAGGCCCATGTTTTTAAGATATTGTATTAATTTTTTAACGTTTCTTTCTGCTGTTAAATTTGAGCCAAGCAGGTGTTCTCTTTCCTTGCCCGGTTAAGTACTATATAAATTGGCTCAGGAAATCATATACTTTTAATGATTCTTATATAGGCGTTATGAAAGAATGCCTATTCACAATTGTGTTTTAGTTGTTAGTTTTTTTTTCTCGGAACCGAAGCAAAAACGAAAAAATGCCAAAGGACTTTTTTTTCTTTCTTTTTTCATCCTGCATCGATCCTGAAATTTGGCTGTTTTTTTTTGGGGGGGGGGAGCCATGTATACATATATATATATATATATATATATTTAGTAAATATATAGTAAATTATATAGTAAATATATATATATATATATATATATATATATATATATATATATATATATATATATATATATATAGTAAATTAGCTCTTAGAGGAGTCTGATTCTTGATCATACGCTAGGGCGATAGTGTGGTCAGTATTACGCTCCAGCCACCTGATTTTCCCCTTTGCAGGTACCCATTATTAAATTAATTAAAGACTTGATCTAGAGGCAGTCTAGGACTCCCGATTCCAACCAAAAAACGAAGACACTAGAAGAAAAATCATTAGTGTGCTCGAGTTTTCAACTCAGGTCCTTCAGCATATAAGTCGATTGCTCCAACACTGGGCTAACGTCACCCCATAAATGTATGAGTATAGCATAACCCAATTACTTTGGGAATGGTTAGTGAGTGAATGGAGAGCTCGCCCTAGTTTTAGTTGTAACCATAAAATAGTCCTTAGAAGAGGGAAGTGCTTTAAGATTGCTTCGTGAGAGGAACCGTCTCCCCATTTCCATTATTACATCTATGCACTTGCAGACTCTAGGGCAGCATATGGGGCACTGTATTCCCACCATTTGCGGCCACTCGACAGCATACCTTATCAGGCTGTGATTGAGTTATAAACGAAACTGGGCTGTACCAATCCTGTAGCTTCTTCTTCTCGTGCCGCCGTCAAACCTTTACTGCCTTCTCATTCGTTTCAGTATTTCAACCAATCTTTCTATAATTATACTTATGTTTAGTAAACTGCCCAACACACAAGTATTTTATTGGTAGGTAGATTGTATAAACATGTGTTTACTTCGGGTCTTAATCATAGCGTTGTTAGAATGAACGAGTGAACACGCAAACATTCAGGGATTGAATGTGAAATGTTGAAAGCCTAAAATTTAGATATTTTGACTCTGTGATTAAAGAAGGCTCGGCTGGATTGCTTTTATTTTGTTTGGAACTCAAGGTCACGTAATTCTTCTTTTTTCTGGAGGTACATAATAGTTCAATGTGTCTGTAACAAGAAATTTAATTTTTGAGGACCCGCAACGAAGGCGATTCGCCCTCGTGGTATTTAAGTGGCTCTTTTGTTTAAAATAATGTTTTTAGAAGTATAATAGTATTCCGCAAAGATTTGCTACATGCTGAAGTTATGTATTATATTATTGTTGTTACTATTAATATATGTTATTCTTGATATTGTTCTGTTTGTTTTATCATTGAAGTTGAAAAAGAGTCCAGTTCGGTAGCCAGCAGAATTCAACCGCAGAAACATAATTGTTTGGTGATTTTTTAATACAGACAGACGCCGAGCTCACGCCTTAACATTCCGTGCCAAGGGTCGTGGGTTCGATTCCCACTAGGGGTGATGGTTTTTCTTTGGAAAAAAGAAAAGGCATCAGCCATATCCTGGCTAGGAAAGGGTGGTGACCTGTATAAAACCCATCCTAAATTCTGAGTTAATTACAGTGGACGTTAAAATTTAAATAATAGTAATAAAATAGGCAGAAGGTCAATCGATAAAATAGAATAAAACACTTTTACGAAGTAGTCATATTATTAAAATTTCCTTACCGGATTCCCTTCCATTATGATGCCTCTTCGGGGACACTAAGACTAGTTAAAAATATTAACAAGCTAAGTACATGAATGCTTCTGCTATAGTGGTCATACATTTTTGGGCGATATTCGAATAAAAAAACAACAAAAACGTAGCAATTACTTTTTTTCGTTAAAAGGCTTTTTGGTATACGTTTTATCGGTTTTCTTACGTAGGAAAACGAATGAACACATTTTTAAAGTAACATCTGTTACAGTTTGTTGAGAAAAGGGGATAAAACTGATAAAAAGAAGTTTTCTTCACTAATTTTCGGTTTGGGTATTCAAAAACGGTGGACTTGGCAGGATATTAAGGTTGGATTTAAGAAGCATAATGGGATTCATTCATTACAGGAAATTGAAGACAAAGAAAACCGTTTTGCACCATGGGACTAAATGAACATATCTGTCGATGAAGAAATCTCAGAGCATAGGTATACTCTGCGAATGTGACGCCCAAGAAAATAGCTGAGGCTACTGCCGAGGTGTTTAATCTTTATGCAAGGAGCTACGTTTTGAATGGAGTGAACAAGGGGCTCAAGTCAAAATAGACCCAACTTAGGATATTCTACAGTTACACTTATTTATTCAGCTTAACATGAACATTAGACAGCAACGATAGCATTCTTCATTGAACGTATTAAGTTTAATTGTTCTTCTTTCTTTTATTTTGATTGATAAATTGTGGGTGATCAGCTAGTATTTTTAGGTGAAGCTACCAAAAAGTGATCATTTAATCACCAGAGTCTAGCACTATGTAGAGCCCAAATTAAAGAAGTTATTATCCCTACACTACTACTATTACTATTTACTATTATTACTACACTCGCTCAATATAACTAGTTATCATAATTATTTTGAAAGTAAATCTACACCGAGAAAATATATGATCATAAACTTCCAACTAAAACCGATGTCAAAGATTGCCGACGGCTGTAAAATGGGGCTTTCATACGATGGTTATTAAAGAGCTCCTTCAATTATGTTGTTAAGCAAATTGATTTATAGTTTGTCTTGTTTAAATTTGAGAGATATTTTCAGAGGTTTCCTTTCCGTGGCCTAACCAAACACGGCTTCTAGTGATAAAAAAAGTTCCAATTTGCGTGTGGCGTGGCGTGGGCAGAACAATGGTCGGCGACAATGGACCCTGAGGGACAATGAGTGTAATTAGTATTCTAGTGAGCTAGCTGCGGTCAGTCCCCTCAGACCTTCCCTTCACTCCCCGTATCAACGGGCTTCTTGGTAGTGGGTTCAATTCCATATACACAGTATTCCAACTGTGTATAACATAAGGGTGATGACTTCCTTACAATCTAGCATGAATGAATGACACTCAGAAGAATCAGGCGAAATATCTATCTATCTGTGTATATATATATGCCCTCAATAATTTTTTTTTCTCAACATTTTAACATTACCAAAGTCAAATGTGTGTCCTTGTAAACTGCATGATCTACTAAAGCGGGTTTGTTGTCGGACTCGTCTGAAGACGTCCAACTGGTAGAACATCAAATAAAATATATTACACACTGGGAAGTTGAACTGTTTTAAATATATTTTTAATCTTCCGCTAATTTTAAAATAAATTTCTTAGCTTGGGATTTGTCAATAATTTGAAATTCGGAAATTTCCTATAGTTCCAGAATATGTTATATTTTCCAAAATAAATTGCTTTAGGAATTTGATGATGTTAAATAAGTAAGATTTCGGATAAACGGCGCCATAAGAATGTCTTTGGATTGTATTGGTTCAGTAAACTGTGTTGGGATTTAGTTTAAGAAACCTCTGTTCTCATTGTTCTTTTCTAAAAAACTGTCTTCTTGGTCTTTATATTTCTGAGTTGGACTGTCACATGCTAATATTACCAGGGCCTTTATCTGGCCAAAGGCCAGATGAGTTTTCTTTCTTATGCTCCAACACAACTCTTGCCCGTTTATGGAGATTCTCTGAAAGGCATTTCTTCTCATATCTTAAGTGCCAGTAAATCATTCTTTGTCTACTTCTCTTGTGCGTTTCGTTCCTCTCGGCTTTAGCGTTAAAAATTACAGTCACCAATAAACACTCAGCCTTGGTGGTGAAGGTGAACTCATTATAAGCTCTGAAGATGGTACTTGGATCTGCTGAAAGCGATTAGCGCGAATAATAAAAGTAGTTGTAAGAAAAGTTTTTCATTTTACCGAAGATCTTCCTTCTCTGCCAGCAACCTTGTACTTTGAAACTGTTTCCAATCTTCATGAATTTTTACTCCAGAAATTCGATTGATATCAGATTGACATCAGGCGAATAAATTATTGCTGAACAATTCAAAACACGTGCAATGACAAAAGAAAATTATACATTTATTATCGTACACATTATTTTGCAATCCGGTAGTAACAACAAAAAATAATTTATTTATAATTCTAGGGTGCCCGCGAAAAACTGTAAGTATAAGCCATTTGATTAAGATGAAAGATTTGCTTAAAATAAGATAAATGAAGCCCAAAAGCGTGGCCTGGGGTGGGTTAAGTATTTTCACATTTTCGAGATATCTTTAGTTTTCGAGATATCCACTATTAAAAGATTGTCATTTTGGGGGAAAAAACCCCACACTTTTTGCTCTTCTCGACCGGATATCTCTTCAATTATGAACCCAAAAAAAATTATGAACCCCAAAAGGGTTGTAGAGCATTACATTCGCTTCAAGAGTATATATTACTTCACAATTTTACGTATTCTCTTTCAAATGTTATATACGCATACAGATGGTCTTAGCAAAACCATTGCCAATATAATATATTAAATGTGAATAACGGGTCAGCGGACTCAACATTATATATTTTGTGCTATTTATACGTCCAGTACACACTATGTTTACATAATGGAGCACATTTTGGTCAATACATTGACTGGAAATGGTTAGAAATTGAAAGATTAATTGGTCCACAGTTGTCAGCGGATTTCACGATGAACACTGAAATTGCTTTAACGTTTGAAGAAAAATACATAAAAAGTAAAGTAAGATATACTCTTGAAGAGAATGTAATGCTCTACAACCCTATAACCGGCAACTATAGTGAATTGAACTTTTAGCATATTTAATCAGCTTTCATTTGTTAGAATGGTCATTTCACCATTGGGACATATGGTTACCGCGATATGAGCAAAACCCCAAAAAAACGGGGCCTTCTAACACCCCCTCCCTTTTTTTCTTGTACTATATTATTTTATAAATGTCCTACATGTTTTGTGGCCTTCATGCCACCTCTTCAGGGAACATGAGATCCCAGCATGTGTGGTGTCCTTGCCACCCATATTGGCTACAGTATGGTCGTTATGTTAGAGGCGAGCGCATACACGCAGGGTCCTGAGTGCATCTAAATGAGGGGGCACGGAGGCCACAAAATAGTATGTTTGTTATGTCTGGCACTTATAAAATAAAGTAGTACAAACAAAAGAAATACAATTACTATTTTTAGAAACCTATATCCGAAAAAGCGAACATTTTATATATAACATATGAATATACATATATATATATATATATATATATATATATATATATATATATATGTATATATATATGTATATATATATGTATTATACATAAGTATATATTATGTATGTAACGGTGAATGCGAAACGGTGATTCTTTCACGATTTCAACTCGTGAATATTTTTCTGTGTATTTATTTATCGGTAAGGCGCACTGTATTTGAACTCTCTGGCTATGTAAAATTAACTTCCGTTATACCAGCTAATTTTCATCCCAGAGAAAGAGATAAGAGTTTAATTTATGATACAATCTAAATTTTAGGAGGTAATATTCACAGACATAAAATAAAAATTAGTATTCATAAGATTTAGGTTTAGCGAGTGAAATACACTGTTGAAGGGATAGTTGGCCGAGGAAGCAGAAAGATAAACGGTGAACAATAAAAATGCTAATACGGCAAAGCAAATTGATGCTTGTGAGGGGGCTGGACACACCCCTTACAAGGCTGGCCGGTTCCTCACAGCTGGACCGTCTGCTCACCATATACCGTTCCTAGTCCGGTTCCTAGATCAGATGGTCTTAGCATTTAAATCCCACGTCATAGTCTACTCATTCAGATTATAGGCCTGGTCATGCATGTTTGGTAGTCAATTTTATTTTTATACCAGCCGCCAAGCTGTCTGTTATAATATAATTTTATTATATTTGATTGGTATAAAAAAAAAATGTTATTACTATAATACCATGAATATTTCATTAAGGATATACGTGAAGATCGTTCAAATTTTAGTTAATTAAAACCCCGCTCGCAGAAACTTAGTCATCTTTGCGAACTGTAAAATTAGGCACGAAAATAGACACAAAAAAAGTCTGCGGAAGTGTGTAAAACGTTTGATTTATTCAAATAGGCAATAATTGTTGGGTTTTTCCGTGATTTTTTATGAAAATCACTCGGTCAAATTGAAACGGGTTTCTACTGAATCGACGCGCATTGTAATGATCTACATGTTTGGTACTAGTAAACTATTCGATTAAATTGCGTTGCTTTAGGTGAATTTCAGTAAAACCGTGATAAATTCGAAAATTTCGAGGTTTTACCCACATTATAGCTCTAGCTCAACTCAGAAATTAAGGTAAACATTAAATTATTGATACTTGATGCCTTTTTGAATAAATAAAACCATTTCCAAGCTTCCGCCGATTTTTTACGCAGCAAATATCTAATTTGCTTGGTATAATAAGGAATTGGACTTGATTTGGGAATGTATCATATATATCATAGTTTGAAAATAGCATTTAGCAGTATATTTTTAGTTCATCATTAATTATTTAGTATTAACATAATGGAAATTATTCAAATAAAACATTTTAGTAAAACGGATAAATAATTTATGATTTACAGAAATTATCTGTTATTCCTAAAACATTAAATGTTAAGGACTGTAATAACAATTTCGAAACTAATAGCATTTTTATATTATGCGTCGTTGTACTGTAATATTCCTAATTTAATGTTTAAGTAGAATTAAAGTTATATATGAGTGATTATTAGGGACCGGATTTTTAGGATAAAATAAGTGTCAAATTAGGTTTTTGCAACAGGCATAATAGGTTTTTTTATGTTTTTAATCAAAAATCCATTTTAGGTTTTTTTAGGTGATAAAAATCGCTCAATAGGTTCAAAAATATGTCTTTTTAGGTTTTTATTTAAAAATCCATTTTAGGTTTTTCCAGGTGATAAAAATGTTTCAATAGGCTCAAAAAATAAGTTTAACCTATTATAATTTATCATCAATAATTTTGATTAATTTATCACTGATAAATTAATATGTATATATGACATAAAAATAAACATCAAATAACATTATTTTATAGAATAGTATATTGAGAAGGGAGAAAAAATATGTGGAAATAAAAATAAAACGGAAATACGAGTATGAGTTATTTTTAAAAAAAAAATAATAAGTAGTCCAAATATTCGACAAAATATTTTTATTTAAAAAACAAAGTGAATGGAATTTATAAAAATAAAATAGATTTTAGAACTAAAGCAATGTTAAAAACAAATAATTAAATCTTGGAAAAATTTAAAAGGGAAAATATAAAACTAAAATAGTAAACTATTATATAAAGATGCGCCCGTTTACGTCACAAGACGGTAGGGGAGTATTTCATCGCATCTTTTAGTTCCAGTGTTGATGATTCAAATTTTCCAATGAGATTTGGAAGATCTGAGAAATGTGCTCTTAGAAATGCGAGTGCACCACGAAACTCGTTGCTCTGGAGGAACATCGAAGCCTTAGAAATGGCAGCTGCTTCATTCATATCCAAAGCGTCAACAACTGTTTTTATTTTTCCCCAGCGTGTTAAAATAGGTTCTGGTGGAAGCGACACTCCTAGTGAAATTTCCCTGAACGTCTGGACCAGGAAGATGCTTTTAAGAAAATTTGTTTGATCGAGGAAATGTGTTCATTAAATTGTAATTTGTATTTTAAAGATGAGGTCTTCTAGGTCATTCCATCGTTATTTAGGTGATTTTACGTGATATCATTCTGAATAGGTTTTTTTAGGTGCTTCCAAATTTGCATGAATGATACTACATGACACGAATCATATAAAAAACCGATCATTATCATGTTTAGCACAAAGGAAAAAATAGGTGAAAACCTAAGAATCCGGTCCCTAGTGATTATAAGCGACATAAAGTTATATAATCAGTGCTTAGTCTATTATCCAAAATTACTTGTAAATTACATTCAATTCCGCCCTGAGCTGACAGGAGTAGATGTAACAGACTTTCTTAAAGTACTATTTTTCATTTCCTTGTTTGCGCAACGGTTTATTAGTTACTTTCTCATCGTTTAGATATCACAAGTTTCTGAAAGTAGCTTATCTTTTCTATTTATCGAACTAAAAAAGCCTAAATATTTCAATATTTTGGAGTTGTAATGATGCAAGATCACAACAGCGAAGCAACTGACTTAATAAAACTCCTGTCTGTCCACGTAGTTAGCCAGTTGCTCATAAAATGTAGGTAACAAAAAGCCTCGAATCATACTGATTTTTTTTTAAACATAGGGAAATCAAACGTTTGCAGAGCATGTGACAATTTTTTCCAGAATTTAATGTGTGCCGTGTACCACGTGCCGTACGAACCAATTACAAATTTGTCCGCTTTCAGACGCAACACCTCTTAATCAATCCAACTCTCTCTCTCAATCTATTTATTTATCAATTTATTTGTTTAACATGTTTGATTAACAGAACATCTCCAAAAGACTAACCTCAATTTCTGAATCCTTATTGTTAAAGCTTAGAAATAGTTTAACTTTCGACGATTTGACGTCGAACGACGACCGTTTCAATGTGACTATTTAAATATTATTTGCTGGCTTTACACAAAATTCACTTAACTAACAATTTTTACATTACTCATCAAGAACTAAAATTACAGGCGAACGACTGAAATGAATGACCCTATGTTTTAAACTTGAAGGGTACAGGGAAAAAATGGGCAAAGTAAAAAAAATCGAAATTGATTTAAGCATGTCATCCGGTAGCTTAATAGGAATAATATCTTGTGTGAAAACGGCACAGGTAAAAAACTTGTCTAGTCCCTTTAAATAAGCAAAAGAAAATGTACTGCGAAGGAAAAGAAAGGGATAAGTCTGAGCACTACAGAGAAAGAAAGGGACAAGTTAGCTGTGATTGAAGTTGATGTTAGAAAAATGGCCTCTTAGCAGCTTATCTACAAGCAGTTTTTTTTTTCATATTTTATTCCAATATCGATTTGAAGACGTCAGACATCTTTCCAAATTTTTCGAAGAATATGCCAAACAGGAGGAAAACTGAATCCCAAACACTGTATCCAACATGGATATTGCTAATACCTTTTGAATTGAATAATTTATACAAGTAACAAGTAGATTAATATACTATTAATATAGTGCAGGCTTGTCTCCTTTTTTCCCTGGAATCAGCTGACTTAGGTCCTTTTTAACCAGTTTTTGGTGCCCTTTTTACAAGTTCCTATATTTATAGGATAAAACAACAAAACATTAAATTGGAAAGCTCCTCTTATATTCTTAATGAGTTAGGTTCATTGATAAAATCAATAAATGCTATCTAAGTAACAACCTTGATATAGTTTTGAGTCTTCAAATCTAAAGAAGGCTCTCCTGTAAAATTTGTAAAAAGTGACTTAGCCCTTTCTTTCCCTGAGCCCTTCACTTTCGATTGTCCTCTTTTCCAAATGGACAAGTTCCGAATGTGCTGGGAAGAGTTTAATGCCCAGGATTATGAGAGAGAAGTGAATGTGTAGTCCCCGTGGGAGTGACCATCCTACGGGATACAGTTAGACAGCTTCGGTGGTCCAGTATCTGCGTTGGCGGCTCTCTCTCCTATTGTCATGGTAATACACGTCCAGTCCTACCGTCCAGTCTCGAACTAGGGACCAACTCCAAAATCCAACAACAGATGAATCTTATCTCGTATGTAAAATATGCACTTCACTGACGTTAATGGCCAATAAGCTGACACGCCATCATAATGGTTAGATCGCAGTTTTTTTTTTTTTTTTCGAAAAACATAAAATACCGTTGAATGATATAACTTTTCATATACGTTCACTTCAGTCAGACGTGTTTCAGAAACTGATATTCTGAATTTATCAATTATAAAAAAATAAAATATCTATATATATAAAAATCACCTGTCCATCTGTTTGTTTATCTGTTTGTTCCTTATACGAATCCACACCGTTTGACCGATTTTGACCAAACTTGGCACACAGGTTGATTTTGATACGGGAAATCTACTAGGCTAGGTCAATACACTCAAATTTCAAAATTTGGTCAAAAGATTTCTTTCCTTGATATGAGCTATCTTACTCGCAGGCTGTGGTCCTGGCCTCTGTTGGCTGCTTCACGAATTATTTGGGCCATTTTGAATAATGTTTAACAATTTATTTTTTGATGTTGTTGATAATTAGAATAACTCAATCTCATTGATGACATTACGTCGTTATATGATAATGTAATGCAGTTTATTTCACTGTCTAACTAAGGTGCTGGCCTCTGTCGTCTGATTCACGAATTACTTCAAATTCACACCGTTTGACCGATTTTACGTAACCTGGTACACAGGTAGATCTTGATACGGGGAGTATCAAAGGCAAAACGTTTGTGTACCTTGGCACGCCGGGGAACAGCTAGTAGTCAATAAAATAGTCAAATTATACTGATATAAAAATAAAATTTGAAAAATTAAGACAAATGATTAAATTTAAAAGGAAATAATAACATTAGTATTAGTTTTTTAATAGTCCATTTTATGGTTTACTAATAATGTCATGGCTTAATATAGAGAAACGTGTAGTTAAATATATGTAATTTAAAAAAGTACAAATTCAAACTCAAATACAAGGAGATAAATTCACTTTAGGATGAATGCAATCCCTGTTCAGCATGCAAATTATGTGTTATTTTTATATTCAATAAATTATTTATTGACCATCTCATAATATATAATTACAATATATAAATTGGAAAATTACTTAGGATTCGTACGAGTACTGGAATCACTAAAAGCTGCCCGACATGAAGGCATCTTCCAGTGTCCTTGCGGATGGTTCCAATGAGTTAAAACAAAATTCTTTATAGATTATTTACAAATTTCTGACATCTTTAGGAATCTTTTGGCACCAGATTTATCTTCAAATATGTAACTAAACGAGCTACCGTTCTTCCGTAGCTAGTATTCGTATAACGAGAACGATGGGAAAGAAAGTCCTGCCCCTTATGTACTCCATGAGAAGGTAATTAAATTCGGTATGAGACTTTCTCTAACTGTCTCCTAGAGATGAATCAGTGGCCTGAGATATACTCTAAGTGGTAAAGGTGTTATTAGAGCTTGACACCATTGGGTCTAGAAAGAGAAATGGCTGGAAGGTCGTGCTCGTCTCAGGACATTATATCGTACAGAGCTCTTTTATGTGGGTGTGTGTATAAAAATATCTTCTTTATAAAGAGTCAAAGAATGGTTTGGTTCTTCAGCAACTAAAGCCTAAGTTGTCGAGGAAGACCACGATTACATAGATGACCATTGATAAGTGGCATATCTATAGCCATTAGTATGATATAATGGGATATCAACGGAGCCACGCTAAGATGACGCAGTTCCTGCGAGACGGACTTGTTGTCTTTATTTTATCGACGTTTTTACCGAAGTTGCTAAACAACAATTTCAGTCCTGATTGTAAGATTTACCTAATGGAAAAATTATTTCCAACCATATCTTTGTGGGGAGATATTGTATTTTACTTATTAAGTTGTAATAGCTTTTATAAGTAGCAATAAACTTGCCTTCTTTGATAATATCGTCGATACAAAAGCAAACTAACGAATATGAAGATCGCCACTTTCAAGAGTGGAAATTCTTTTACAAATTACTTTACTTTTAGGCAGTCAAATAGTAGGCAGATTCGACCTTTTGACAGTGGTTACATCCTCCTTTCACTGTGTGAACTTAAGATTCGGGAGTGTGCCATCCATCAGTCCAACAGCAATCAGTAAAGATATAAAATGAAAAATGCGTTTTTTCACATTCGATACTTTGCATTTGTATCGACGATATATACCAAATGGTACAAAACAGAATCGGTTCACGTTGATTCCTCATTTAAATATCTAATTACAAACGAGTGTAGATTAATGGTATAATTATGCTCGACATAATGAACTGGATTTGAAGACATCGTCAATCAGGACCGCTGATGTCTCTTTAATATGTATCTCGTATGCCCTCGCCGTCCTTGGTTCAGTAACGGTTCGAAGGAGCAAGAACTGCAAGAGTATTTTAACATATTTAACTCAGACGATCACGGTTTCCTCTTTTTCACTAGGATAATTTCAGAACACTTAAGCCACTTTTTCCTCTGTGAGTCATAACCTACTTGCGGGCTAATGAAGGACACCAAGATAAATGCTATAATGGCATAATAAAATATAAGAAATGACCCCGAAGCCACTTTATTGAGGGGTAAATCACCGCTTTGCTGGGAATAAGAACCGCCTAGATCAGATAAATTTTGATGGGGTCTCATAAGGTACGGTGAGGTCTTGACCCACGGGTGTACAGTTAGGAACCCTCTCAGGTCTTATCATCCAGCTATCTTTTATAGAAACCATTTTGACTAATGTCAGCATTAAACCGTAGGTTATTTGTTTCGTTGACTATAAATAACTGTCAATGGTTCGGGAATGGTTGGACGTCACATAGAGAATCGTAATTTCCTGAAGCTCAAAGGTACATATAACATCCAGATTTATGCATCACTAAAACATACAACAATATAAAGATATACAGTGCTCTTCCTAGCTATACAAATAATAATGTGACCAATAGTTTATGTTACATCACACGGAAGTACAAAAGAAGAGGCAGATGTAAGCCATTAATCTGTTGTTGCCCTAACAACGAAACACAACAAAGCTGGATTCAGAAGGAGCGGGATTTGTATTTGGTGAACTACGAGGCGTTTGATAAGGCCGTGAATTTTTTGAGATTTTATCTGGAGTTAAATCGTTTACTAGATTCATAAGCAATTAATGTATTTTGGTTTTTATTGTTCAGTGAAACAGTACCGTAAAATGGGGTCACATTAGTACGGTGTGGTGAAATTGCTACAAACCTATACTGCTAGGAAGTTATCATTTAACTGATAACAAAGGGTCAAAATTTGCTCAAAGAATGCGAACAGACAAACACATATGTGTGTGTATGTATGTATATATATATATATATTTGTAAGCTATGGCATTTGAAACGGGAAATATTCTAGCCGGCACTTCCGGATTGCGTCGTGGGGTCAACCCCATAAACGGGTTTCCTCCCTATGAGGAGCGAGGAAGGAAACGCGTTAAAACGACTATTGGGGCAGCAGAATAAAATTTCTTAAAGTTTTGATAAACGTGTACATAAGGATTTGCAATAAAGTGTAAATGTTATTATATTTATGACTTACCTTGGAGTAGGTAAATTATTTAGCTCACGTGGATACAATAGTTTGTCAGGTCCTTAACATTTATAATTTGTTTTGCACGTGACTAACAGTCTAACAAGTTATAATGGCTTCCAATGTTTACTTGAAGGTCTGTCTCCGTTGGAAGTAAACTATAATAAATAGCTAGCAGTTACACTGGAATTATCCGAAAAATAGAAGTTTATCCGACAAAGGACACGGGGTTTTTCAGACAAGGGTTTTGTAATGAGAGAAGGTTCTCCTTTTAGGACTTGAATTTATTAAACCACTGTACAATATCCAGAACTGCGTAAGATGCCAGAGAATGTTCAAATTATTACTTTTAAAAAAATTAACTCGCTAGGCTGAGATTCTTCGAATTTTAACTCTAAGTGTATTCTTCTATTTCTTCAATACTTCTGAGTCTGTAATTTTCCTTTCTTGTTTTCGAATTTGATCTAAGTCTATTATTCTTCACAGAACTAACTTTTTAGCTGCATAAAGGTATTCTCGCGCAATTAGAGATATTTTGCATTTTCTAACTTAAAACGTTGCAAAAGTGTGTTTCTGTTGAATGTTCCAAAAACATGTTTAAGCTTTTGTGTTGAGTTGACCACAGAACACTGACTTCTCATAGTTACATTCTAACCTAGCCGGAATATCCTATTTTACGCTCGGGTGCTTTGCCAATTACGCTACCGTGCTCCATATCACAGCATGATGGCGAGTTAATTCATCTAATGGAAAGCTTCAGCCATCCTAGGTAAATTAAAATAATAAAAAATTAAATTTTAAAATTAACTCCTTGATGGCCTATACCGTCCTAAATGCTTTACAGTGGTTCAAAATTGTTATGCATTTATAAATCCAGGGACATAATAGAGGTTTCGGGCTTCAAATTTACCCTGACCTTTAAGAAAAAAAGTCAGTTTATCGGCTGGAATGGTTTTATACCAGAAAAGTAGGATAATCTATTGGGTTTTGTTAATTATTTCACCATAGCTTGCTTAAACCTTAGAACATGTATTATTGAACCCTGAATATATTATAAAACATGCCTTAGACAATTTGTTGATTACCTACTGTATAGTTATACCGATTTGTTATTTTTATGCAATATGTGTGTATTTAGTTTACATACTTTATATCATTTGATATAATTTTCTAAAATATTTAGTGTATTATTATTAGATATTTGCGTTTAAGAGGCCGCTAATGTGCGATTTGCTCATTTCAACGTTGGTTAATGGGTAGATTAACAGGCCTATGCATTTCAAATAATTAATATATATATATATATATATATATATATATATATATATATATCAAATAAATAAAGAAATTCAAATTAAAATTATCAAAGTTTAAAACTAGTAAACAAAAAAAAAAAAAAAAAAAAAAAAAAAAAAAAAAAAAAAAAAAAAAAAAAAAAAAAAAAAAAGGTAGGTCATACATGTTTTTGCTTACATGTATGTTTCTCCTCGATGTTTGTGTAAATATTTGTTTGTGTAATAAATATGAGAATGTTGTTAATGTGAGGACTGTTATCTGTCAAAAGGTCATTCATTTCATTGGGTAGGTTTGTGCCGTATCGTTTCTAACCGTCATGGTCCTTTGCTGTGTTTACATCTTTGGATCTACTGTATACGAGTATGTCAACAGCATGTTACTGTATTTGATCTGATTGAATATACTGCTACGTTGAACAAGGTAGCGCTAAGAACACCTCCCTGAGGCACTCCGTCTCCCTGTAGGGATTCATCAGTTAGTGTATTATATGTGTCGTTGATTAGAAGAACTTACTTAAAGCACCCACCTCTTTTTATATGACATTGCGCTGAAAAAAAAGGTTTGTAAATGAAAAAATGTAATAAAAGGACTGGCTTTGCACAAAAGAAGATTTCTGGTAGACCAATTAAGAGGGCCCTTGTTTGTGCGGCCTTAGGAGCATTAACCAAATAAAATAAAACTGGACGAGCTTGTCATAATTATACTATGGAAAGACTAATTGGAAAACATAGAGATGACATTGATTTTTAAGGTAGCTATTAAGGCGAAAGGTCGACAGGCGAGGCATAGCTAAAGATATGAACTCATTGGCGGCCTCGTTATTAATCAACAAACTCCAAAGATGAATTGGGCCCCTTTGAAAGTGTAAACAAGAATGAGAGCGGACACTAAGCGAGCACTGGACGCTCATGGTTACAAGCGTGCAGCCTCACTCAATACAGAAGGGCCCCCTCCCTATAGAATTTATTCAAGTTGTTTTCTATTATGGAAAGCCTCATTATGTCTCTTAACGAGCTACACATTTTCCATTCTATTCTTGTCACACCTGTAGGCTCTTGGATAAATTGAATTCTACTTATCTATTGGGCATCGATAAATAAACTTCACTCTAGAAAGGACACATATTTTAAGTCATTTTCACATTCTCAAACAAGAATGAAACCAGTTTCACTATGTAGACTGCTAGAACTACTTCAGAGGCTAAATTAAAGTAATATATAGTTCAATTCATACAAAGGCAATAACTAACTTCAATAAGGCATAAATACCATAATCAGAGGTTCGGCTTTGAAGACAAGATAATATATTCTCAGACATTGAAAGTACATTATTTATTCACATTCGTTTTTATTTACAACGAATAATTTAAGATTTACTTCCTCATCATCCAAGGTGCATGTTTAATTGAAGAACCCCTCAGTTAATTCATCTTAAAATATTTTATCTTGATTTAATATCACAAATCAATAAAAAAATATTTCTTAGTGACCATTTATGTAAATAAGGCTACAGAAGGTATTAAAAAGGCAATTTTATGAATTTTTAAAAAAATTGTTAAACTCTTATCACATGAGACATTTTATGTGTTTATTCAACCACACTAGAAGTACTAGGCATTTACGAATAATGGTATCCCATGCTTTTGATTTTTTTTTTTTTTTTTTAACAATATATTCTTTTTTTGTTTGTTCTCATATTTGCATTCCAAAAATTAGTATGAAAACTGAAATAAATAATAATCTATAGAATAGATAATTAATAAATTGTAAATTACTATAATTACCTAATCAATAAAAACAGTCAATTTACAAAAATATAGTCAACGTAAAATGATTCCTGTAAGGAATTAAGTTCATTAATAAATTGATATATAAATCTAACTAGCTAACAGAACCTTATCAACTACTGATAAGTCCTATTATTTTTTTTATAAATAAAATTACATTCAATTATTACAAGGTTCAACCGATTAACATTTATGATCAATGCACATATAATATATATCTGATATTTTAAATTATCATTACATTGAAAAATAAATGAAATAACTCAATCAAAATACCTTCTTAGGATCTCAATATTAATAACTATTTTTGTATTTATTTTTAGTTTAACCAAAAATTTTATAACGGGATTGACTTGATAAAGGGATATTTGAAGTTGAATGACATAAATTCGAGGATTTTAAGAATAAATTCGAGGTATTTATTCATATATTACCAATAATTATTCGCAATATTAGTGAATTCCGAGTAATGTCTTTAACTGCATTTATCAAAACGTTACAATGCACCCAGAAAAAGCGTTTTGTCTGTGAGTTTTCTCTTTGAAGCAGAGACTTTCTAGGATATCCGCTTGTCTAATTAAAAATTAATACAAAAGAAAGGAGTTAATTGCCCGAGTAACCAATCATGAGGAAGTAATACCGATAAAAGTGGGCCAAGCTACTCATCCTGACGGAACTCAAAAATTAAAACGGGCTGGTTAGGTCTATAAAACTAATTGAAACCCATGACTCACTTAACCCTTTGAGAAAGATAAAAACTTGAAGAATGATAAGAAGAAAACTTAAGAAAATTGTATCTGTGGGCTGGATGTAACGGTTCCAGGATCTGATAGTGCATCGAAACTCCATAGTATTAGAGAAAGGTTTGGAAGTCCTTTGGTAACCATCGTCTCGGCTTTTCGGCAACCTCTTATTTCTCAAACAAAGACTGTTATTGTCTACAATCTTCAATTTGGAATGCTCTTTGAGCTGAAAAATACCGAAAATTGTTCATCTTCTTGACTTTTTGTTCTGCTTCTGTATTTGTTATCTCAAAAGTATTTTTCTGCTGTAGAGGAAACCGAGTCCATGCAACAGATACTCCACTATTTCTATGACAGGAGTTTAAAAATGTTATTTTATTAAAAACTAGCTGTTACCCGGCGTGTCAAGCTACATCTACTTTCTGCATCTAGAAAAGCAAAAATAAATTATAAACCAAATAAATAATAGTAAAATCTAATAACGAAAATCTGTAACTGTTCGGGTTCACAGTTTCAAACCCATTAACCTCCGAACTGTAACTCCTAGACGATTTTTGACCTAGCCTATGACAATCCCCGGATCCAGACCTACGTGTGTGCCAAGTTTGGTAAAAATAGGTCAAACGGTGTGGATTTGTATTAGGAACAAACAGACATGTGATTTATATATATATAGATTTAATCTTAAAAAATAACTTCTACGATTGACTTTTTAAGGTTTAGATAAGAGATATTTCATTAAACATTACCCCCTTTAATTTCAGGAACCAAAAAGAGAAAAGATTGCCTTTGAAGAAAATGCCCCGAACCTCCTTGACAATGTGAATCACTCGCACTTAATAAATCAACTTCTTCAGGTACCTATTAATATTATTTTTTTTCTTCTAATTTTATCTCTATTAAGCGTACTTATAGTAGTGTAATTGTTAAGAAATCTATATTGTGCAACGGTCATGTCTTTCATAAGTTTTTTGACTTAATAAAAGGCTATTTAGCGAGTGGAGACACTGCCTGCTTCTTCTCTTGGCATTAAGAAAATTGGGTTCTGGATCCACTTCAGCAATAAACAGGTACGCTTTCTAGACCTTCAGTCAGAAGAAGAGAATTTAGTAAATATTTAGAAAAGACACCAGAAGAAGTGAAGAGAAACATTCTGCATAGATACTTTCAGTAGTTTTGATATTCCTGACATGTTCCGTCAGGATAGATGTTCGTCATCGGTGTTAAAATGTTTATTATTTTTAGCGATCAGCTGTATTATTTCTTATAAAACGCTCCCAATTAAAACGTCAATAGATAAAAAGAAAACGTACACAAAACGTTAGATCATCTTTGAAATACTAAAAAGTAAGGAAAAGATAAAAATAAATTAAAAACATATTTGAAATAGATCTTAACCTCAAACCAATATTCTTTTTTTCTACTTCTTTACATGAAACTTTTCTTGCTGATCTGCTTTCATTTTATTTTTATTTTTTTCGCCAACGAAAATTCTGAGGTAATTTTTATTAAAAGCACATTTTAAATAGATCTTGACCTCAAACTAATATTCTTTATTTTTTCTCATAATAAAAATAAAGCATATTGGTTTGAGTTCAAGATCTATTAAAAATTTGTTTTTAATAAAAATTACTTTAGAATATTCGTCGATGAATAAAGTTAATAAGAAAGATAATAAGTAATTAGAAATTGTTGTTTTGTGTTAGGGGGACACCTTTGAAGCCTTTAAAATAAATAACATTAAAAAGAAACTTAATATTCTAATTTATGATTTTTTTTATTTTTTTTTACGACAATTGGCATCGACAAATCTTGGCCATTAGCGCCGACATCCAGGATGCAGCCAGGAATTTTCTCAGCGAGCCCTGAGATGAGAAAATTCCTGCCGCTGGTAGGGATCGAACCCACCATCTCCCGCTTATGAATCTAGCGCGCTAGCCACTAGACGACGGGTGACCCCAATATTAATTTCTTTTTAATTCCTGATATATGGATTTTTGTTCTTACTATGGTTATTATTTAAATTAAGCCAATTCATGGTTACGTGCTTTAAGTGGTGTAATACTGAGTATACTCCTTTGGGCGCATTGTATGCTATGAGAACATGTTTAATTGTCAAAGTCTCTTATTTCCATCAGTTAGTTATGAGTGAATGCGAATCTCTCAACATTGTCTGTGTATATGTTTCATTTTCCCGGCTTTGATCGTGTTTTTAATTTGTGATAAGTTGTCAGAATGTAGCCAGTGATACAGCCAGGATGAGACTGAGTATTGTTGAACATTGATTTTGTTCCCTTAAACTAGAAGTTAATCTTGTTTGCGTGATAGTTTCCAACAAGAGTAGCTAAATCCAAGCTTGCCACCACGAGAGCCTGACTGTTCCACCGAAACGAGCATGTAAAGGTAAAATTGTTCCTGTTCCATTATTCAACACTACCTGCAAATGAGAGCATGCTCCCAGTCCTTCACCCCTAGTCTTAACCAAGTTCAATGCTACGAAGGGCTTGTCCTGGCTAATTTTACCTTCATCTAGAAATGTTTACATGATTTATTATATTGAGCGCTATATTTTGTGATTATTCACAACACAAAATTACTAAGAGAAGTGACTGGCGGTTCTTTAATTTCTGTGTTGAATTTCTTTCAACTGCAGTCGTCATCATTATAAAATACGAACAGAAGTCTTGTAGGACGTTTCACTCAATTGAACTAGGTTTTTAAATCTTTATTTTGGTACAATAATCACAATGATTTCAATACCTACTGGTAATGACACAATAATCTTTCAATGACTTATTGCCTTATTGTTATTATATTCAACTATTCGCCTCTCTTTCTTCTTTTCTATTAGCTCAGTTCATTCTATGAAGCATGCGCAGAAACACATTCTCACTAGTCCCCTTTATATTATTTTCTCCAACTGAGCTATTGGTCATTGGTGGTATTTAAGACAGGCAATTATCTAAAAGGTTCCTTTTCACTGACAGTAAACATAAAATTGTATTTATTTATTTATTTTAAATATGAAAAGTGACGTATACCTGTATCCTATAGGGTCGGTATTTGAGGTCGAACAAGAGCCTGTCCGCTCATAAGGCTCATAATAACGCTATACTTCCTGACGGGTAAACGGATCCAAGTGATAGACGGATGTGATAAGAAGGGACACGTCCAAATGTTACGTGTTAGAATGAAGGGGGAGAAGTGAAGGAATATTGAGGTACCCTTCAAGGCTTATTCTTCCGTTATGACACAGATGTCCTTAATTTTCTTGAATTAATTGAAACAAACGATTTTCCCAATATTTTGGCTTCTAAATGTATTCAACGAACCTGAAATATTAAGTTGTGAAGGCAATGTCGGCTAATGTATTTATATTTTAGATTACTGAAAATTCACACATAGCAGCTACTTGTTTTGATTGCAAGTCACCAAATCGGGATAGAATCACATCTCCCAGTCACAGATCACATTAAAATAAATAGGTCTTCACTTACCGACTTCCAAAAGCAGAGTGGGGTCCAGCTGGTTGCTTTCACAAGGCGGGTCCATTTGAATACCCAACACAACTTATTACCACTTTCTGTGAGATTTCTGATGTGCCACAGTTCTCTCATCTTATCACTGTGTGCCTTCTTTATTGCTTAACACAAATTTCCTCACTCACTGCGTTATCTAGCTATTCACTAAATTTCTTGCTATTAATAATATATTATTTTTTTAATTTTTGCTTTTTTACAGAATTTTCTTACTCCCTCCAGCACAAATTTCGTTTGCTTTTTGTGTATTGGAAACTTTACGTGATTCGAGAACTGTTCATCTTCTTATTGCCAAGAAATGCACATAACATTTGTTTAGTTTATTTTCTTTGTCTTAATCCATATCCTTGCCCTTTTATTTGTGGTTCTGATAAATTTTTCCGTCTTTTTAATGTTTTCTATGTACCTTTTTTAATAAATGATATTGTGTATATATATATATATATATATATATATATATATATATATATATATATATATATATATATATAAATCACGTGTCAGTTTGTCTGTTTGTTCCTTATACAAATCCACACCGTTTTACCGATTTTGACCAAACGTTTGACAGGTAGGTCTTGATTCGGGGAGTCTCGTTCTGTATACAAATACTGCGGTTTAATTATTATTTGGGCTTAGAGGTTATTGAAATACATTTCTTGATAGAAACGTTTCCTGTGATCCAAAAGGCTCTCTTATCTGTTGACATATTTGATTGTAATCAAATATTACAACATGTGAGAAATTTCGAGGCAAATTGACAGGAACGAGAAGGTAATAGTTATTATCCAAACTATTCGCCAGTTATTTCTTCTAGGTATTTGAATATGTATACTCATTTTATTTATCCATTATTCGTCGTGCTTTAAATATAGTAATGCAATATGAAATACTAAAATCTAATGCCTAGCTGCAGTGGAATTGTGATATTTTTGAAAAAATGCCACATAAAAATGTTTTAAAGTTCGTTAACTGTTTATAAAGTTATGTTTCATGAACGCATAAATAGCAGACATTTAATATGAAAACTCGACTGTCGTAAGGTATATTTCTCGGATAATTCACATTAATCTAAATGCAATAATCTCATGTTCATAGGAACAAAAGATGTAGTACATCGTTTGTGAGTGTCCATGACTCGTTGATACCCAAGTGTCCTGACCAGGTGAAGATAGGGCAACGAATGCCTTGAATATGTCGGATAAAAAAAAACTGGAATGGTTTGCATGTGATTGGTTCCGAGAATCGAGTCAAAGTCTTGGGCGTGGCAGAGAACTAACTGTACAGAAACGAGTCTTAAGTTTTGGACTGAGTGTTCTCACCTTCCTCGTTGTGACCTCCCACACTCCTGCGGTTAGACATTGTCACACACCCCAGACCCGCAGCTTGCCACCTGCACCATGCCTCACTTCGCTTGTCCGTTAATCCCCGCTTAGCGGTATCCGCCAAGAAGGAATACGTTAGAACTACATTTACCACACGGCTACTTCTCGATGCTCCTAGTTGAGGAGGAAACCATATCTACTTGGTTATCAATGGCGGTTTTAAAAACACAGGTTCAGACTAAATTACCACTCTCTCGCCACTTTTGTACTGCATTCCAGAACTTCATAAAGAAGGAATTCTTATGAGAGACATTGTTACACATAATTTTGCCACCTCGGAAAAATTAACATACAACTTAATCAAACCGTGTTCCAACCAGCTTATACGGTGAACAGACCTAATTAAAAAAAATCAACAAAAAAAGTCAAACAGTTCTCTTATAATCTCATATTGACGTAATGACTTGTTAACGATATGTTCTAAAATAGTCATACTGTATTTACGGAGGAATATCACTAGAAAATAATTTAGGGGGGGGGGTGGCTGGAAGCCCCTAGGAATTGGGTGTAGGGAAATTTTAAATATTTTAGTGTAAAATGGTGAGACACCTAGTAGACCAGGGTAAATGTAGAAGACATTTTTCGTTGTTATAGGCTTTTTTTTACATGAAATGTTCTTTCTAAAACAAACGGCTGCAGCCCCCTCAGCCCCCCTCCTTGAGGAATATAAACCCGATTATTTATAAAGAATTCGTCTCTCTCTTTAGTTTATGTTTAAGGACGAATTCTTATATAAAAAGAAGTAATTAATACTCTACAAAAATGTATTAACCGTATTTGTTGCTTTTCTACTTAGAGGAGGATCTTTTCCGATCACTCATTCATCAGGTTCATCATAACTTTCAATTCAATGAGGTCCGAGATGGCTGCACATCAGCAAAAATACTCTCATCAGAACGATAATCACATATCATATGTTCACACGAAGTCTATGTTTGCAGATTCAGCCGTACTACATGTGATTGTAGAATCAGTGAAGGCGTCAGTTGGAGTTGGAGGATAATTTGACTTCGTCTCACAGGGTTGCAAGTCCCAGAAATCCCCTCTTAGGTCCCCTATTTTCAAATCTACGTATTTACAAAATTTCCCTTGATTTTGGCATGAAATCAAGTTATTGAGGTACAATTTACGTGCAATGATTCAGGACCAAAGATTCTCTTCCACCTTTTTAAAGATTTGGCGTACCGGAATTCGAGATTTCACTGTAGTTTTAAAATCCGGCAGAAAGAATAGGTTATAAGGAATATGGCATCTGGTCTCCTAGATCACCTGGGACGATGGGGCCCAGATAAATAGCCAGAGGATGCGATCAGAACGAAAGGATGGGCATAAAACCAGTTATTATCTAGCTACGAAAGCATGTGTTTATCTCCCCGTCAGGTTAGCACTCACTTTCAGTTTTGTTATTTCTTATTGCAAAAATTAGTTAAGTTACCTCCTACAGAAGGATTTTCAGAATTTCTATAAAAGTGGGAAGATTATTAAAAAAAAAAACAAAATATTGCCTCTATAAGAAAAGGACGAATAGTAGCTTAAGTTTTATCGAATAGTAGAGAATATATGTTAAGATTCTAAATTCTTTATTCGTATTTATTTCAAAAGTCCGACTCTCGTCATCTTATCGCGTTTCCGTTCTTACTCCTAGTGCTCTTCGGAAAGGTTAGTATAGTAACAGATAATATTTTGATATTTCGTGAAAAAGATAAACAGATATTCCAATAAAACTTCGATGAAATCTCGAGCAGTTACTTCCCACTCAGCAGGAAGCTGACAATAGCCGGCCATACACGAGCATTCTTTCCTGCAGGAAAGATGAATCCGCACGGAAAGAACGCCAGTGTATGGGTAAGGAAGGAAAGCGTGCCGGTCGGGTTATCCCTTCAGTCGGCTCCCTTTGATATAATCCGTTTAGTTTTCCTCTCGTTAGTGGGCGCTCGTCTTTCCTCTCAGATTACACTGTATCCTGCAGGATTGCGTGTCAGTCCTTACTTATTAGCTAACAGCTTTTAGCACTTTCCTCCGAAGGAAAGTAGCTATTGAGGTTGGACTCATGACGGAATTTTTGAAAAATTTCTTCAAATCTTTATCCATCCTACCTAGTAGACACCGAAAATGACCCCCGTTAAAATTTATATATATATATGTGTCTGTTAACACGATAGCGGCCAGAGTTTTTGTTTTTTCGTCACGAAACTTGGTATATAGCATTCAATTAGCAAACGATTGAACGAGTTCGTTAATCACCAAAGTCGGTCCACCGGAAGGGGGGGTTTACCCCGAACCCAAAACACTCATTTGACTATGTCAGCCGTAATATTTGTTATATTTCAACGAAACGTGGTATTCGTAGTGTTAATATAGAGAGAAAAGTGAGATATAAAAATGAACTAAATCGGTTCATTAGAAGGGGGGGTTTACTCCGGACCCACAATACCAATTCGCCACTACCAGCCGTGATTTTTGGTATATTTCGACGAAACTCGGTATTCGTAGTGGTAATCTACAGGTAAATATGTGTTGTAAAAAGAAACTAAATCGGTTCATTAGAAGGGGGTGTTTACTCCGGACCCAAATTCCTAATATACTCATACCGGTCGTAATTTCTGCTGTATTGTAACGAAACGCTGTATACGTCGTGGGTAACTCATGAGAAAGAAGTGTTGTAAAAATGAGCTGACTCGGTCAATCGGAAAGCGGGGGTTTAATTTGTAATATATTTCAATAGAAAAGCCCGCCAGACGTAGGTTCACAAAGCCGCCGCAAGGAGCGCTTTCTACCACTAGTGTGACTGTATCCTGTTCCTGCGTTAGATCAAAATACGATAATATGAGGATTTTTGTATTTATTACGTAGTGTAGTAGGTACCATGTGTAAACATAACTCTGGATGCAAATTAATAATTGATCAGTTACTCATTACAAAATGAGAACTATTCACGTTTTTATTTTATTTATGTAGGATATTTTAAGCAAATTGTTCTGGAAAGCAGTCTACACTACCCAAATTCTGAGGAAAGTGCTTAGTTATGCAGCTCCTGCGTGACGGACTTTTTAACTTTGCTTATAGCTATGGAGACACTGCGTCAAATATTTCTATGGCTTTAAATCTTATATATATAGCAATATATTTCCATTCACGATTGAATGCTGAACAATTAAAAAAAAAAAATTAACTCACTATCATTAAAATTAACTAGACTAGAAACCAATTAAAATAGTTTTTGTAAACTTTTTAGCTAGCCAGAGAATGGTACCTCCCTCTTATCAAGGTTTCTTAATTGTTGTTGCTATATTTTTAAAAATACAAAAATCTCGAATAATATCTCGAAGAAAAGCGACATTTTAGGCGTCAAAATGCACAGGAAACTGATAGTAGCCAACATACACAGAAGCGGAAATTACTCCATCGACCTTCTCCATTATTCTTATCGAATACTCTATTACAAAATTTTTCCTCATTTACTAAACGTGCCTCACTGCAATATAATTTTACTATTATATGCAATTAAAAAAAATCATAAAAAACAACAAAAAACTAAGGAAACATCACCAAGAACCATGCAAAGGACCAAAACCAATACGATGATTTTGACACTTATTTCTCCCACTGAGATCATCACATCGAAAATCAGTTTTAAACTTTTTTTCTAGAGAATTTATTAAACATTTCAATGCTCTTCTATTCAACAATTTCCCAACATTTTCGATATATTTAAGAAAATATATGAGATAAAAAAATTTCTTATGTCTGTTTATAACAACTTGCTAATTTCCAAACGTAACCAACGTTTAAATATCTCTTTACTCATTTCCAATTTTAATATACTTGATTTTCATTAATTTGCAATTATATCTACACTAATTGGAATTAAAGATTAACGACGCAAGATATAAGTGCTTTTCCACGCTCCATAAACATAAAGAGCTACAATTAGTAATACTACGCTGATGATTAGTTTGAAATCCCGAGTCGATGCTTAAAGGCTGCTTCGGCCTTTTTCTTTACCTTAGTCCTTTTGAATTTTGATGAAGTATTGAATGCTAAGGCCTCTTTTACTCAGCCATAAATTTCTTATGAACCTTAGATTATACTTAAAGCCAACAAAATATATGGATACTTTTAACTTAAGATCTACTAAACTAATTTAGAGAAGCTAAACCAAAGCATTAATTTTTGTTGTGGAAAACATTAACACATGGACTACTAACTACTATTTAACTAGTAGTTTGTAGTCTTGTTTATAATGCCAACGATTATCAATTGCAATCGACTGCGGTCTATAAGAAAGCTTATGAGGTTCTGTTTTGTTACCAACGAAGCCCAGTCCTGTGCTTTATTCATACCACCAGCTAACATAACATTGACATATCATGAAAAATACTTCCGTCAACGTGTTCATAATATTTTGATAATTATTTATTCTTTTAGAGATACAATCAGTGTAGTTGCCAAAATTGCCATTGCTAATTCATAGGATTTTGGTAGGGAACATTATTGAAAGTTCGTTTTTAGGGGTAAACTTCTAGTGGTCTTATGAGGATCTAATCATAATGGTCTCAATCATCAGATGACATTCTCAGAGGAATGATAAAAAAAAAAAAAAGTTTTTGAAGTTGATATCATAGATAATTCTTAAATCTCGTTCCCCTCTTCTCACTCTCTCTCTCTCTCTCTCTCTCTCTCTCTCTCTCTCTATATATATATATATATATATATATATATATATATATATATGTTTGATGTTATTTTTCGTCGCTGGGATAGTATTTTTAGATGGAACGGCATTTTTCTCCAGCGGTGGTACTCCTCCTCACTTGTTCCCGGAATATTTCGATGGATTCATCTCCATCTTCTTCAGCCAGGTACTTGTTTCTTCCTCGGTGGTAGCCAAGGGAAATTCCCTTGGCTACCACCGAGGAAGAAACAAGTACCTGGCTGAAGAAGATGGAGATGAATCCATCGAAATATTCCGGGAACAAGTGAGGAGGAGTACCACCGCTGGAGAAAAATGCCGTTCCATAAAAATATATATATATATATATATGTGTGTGTGTGTGTGTGTGTGTGTACAGATATACATACATGTGTGTGTATCTGTACAACAGGCTGTCTCACTTGCTAGGCTCCTCGTACCTGGATCAGATGAATCTTCTAGCCTTCGCAGATAAATAAATAATTTTTTGTAATAATGATTTCCCTTAGAGATTTGCTAAATGTCCTATAGCCGCAGAAAGATTCACTGAGCTACCAGACGTTTGCTTAGCATCTTCAAGTAAATTTAAAAACTTATTTTTAAGAAGTTCATTGCCACATATAATTTAAATTTATTTATTTCGTGTAGCTGTACTCATATAAAGTAAATAACAAATTTTTATGCAATTACTCCAAATTTTTCAATGTTTTACATGTCACACTTAGATTGTTTATTTGTTTTTATTGGGGGGATACTTATTTTCTTCAGGATACTTCCATTTTTAATTAGATGTATATGTAATATTATAAGTAGGCGTCTAACTATTGGTAAAATTGGATATGGAATATTTTTGATTATGAAAGGATCTGTATGTAAAAATTATGTAGACCGAACCGCCGTGTTAGCGGATGCTGAGCAATAAATAAATAAAACCGATTGACGAAAAGAGTCAACCATGAGGTCCTATGATTATTTTAAAGAAACCATTTTCCACGGCCAGTCACAGATCGGTCAGTCGCCTCACGGGCAGTAGAAAAACCTCTAGGACGTTTTAAGGATATACTTTTCGCCCTGGGAAAACCTCTCCACCCACCACTTTCGCTGTCCACGTCTCGCCTTTTGGTTCCGTCTATACTCCATTTTTTCTTCAGCTGTCTCTTCCCAATCCTTTAAATCCGCACCGTGAACGAAATGAAGCATTACTTGACCTAGAGATCGTTCCGTGTCATCTTGAGAGCTCATCATAGCTTTCTAAAACCGTGAACATCTCAGGGTTTGTTTTTTTTTTTCACAACGCTCTTTCCACTTTTCCAGATTCCTTTTTAATGGGACATGTTCATGACATTCTTGTAAGCCTGGCTGAGCTCAGCAAAACCATTTTTTTCCACCCGTAATAAGTTCTTATGGCATCTACTGCCTTAGTTTCAAAATTTACTAGTAATACAATAAACTTTCTAGAAAAAATCATGAAATTTGAGATTAAGGTACCCGAAGAAGACGAAAACCAGTAATATTAACAAGATTGCGTATTGGCAAACTAGTAAAACACATATTGACAGAATGCAGACGTCGTAGTCATCTTGACATACGCCAGGACATCCAGGAGCTACTAACACTTGACAGTCTACACATAAAAATAATACTAGAATATCTCCTACAAATGTATACAATAAAATTTAACACACCCGCTAGTCAAAAAAAAAAGAAAAAAAAGATAAATATATGAATGAAAATGGGAATGAAATTGTACGCCCAAAACATCTTGTCGCCAGTTGTAAATCTACATAATTTTACCCTTCAAAATAAAAAACATCTACATACAATGAGGTATGCAATGTAAACATCCACTAAGCATATTCGACACCATGCCGTATTGGTGAGCCTCATGGTATGAGGATGTCGGCACAGTCTACAGTGAGTGCCCCATGAGTAGGACTGTCAATAGTTTTACCTTACTCCTGAAGAGATTAAGAAGGATCTTCGTTCTCTTCTTGTCAGCAAATAACATAAATTGCTTTGCCTACCTCTGGGTGGTACTTTGACACCACTTCTTCGGGTCTTATTTATTTCGTTAACGCAAATATAAATTAATTTAAATTTAAATTTGTTTTATCTAAACACATTGGAGGCCCGGTGGCCGTGAGTGTAAAGGAGTGAGCACTTAACACTCTCTGCCAAGGGCCGAGGGTTCGATTCCCACTATGGGATGGTGGCTTTTCTTTAGAAAAAAGAAAATGCATCAGATTTGTCCTGGCCAGAAAAGGGTGATAACATATAGAAAACCTGTCCTAAAATTCGTAGTTAATAATAATGGACGGTAAAATTTAAATAATAATAATCTAAACACTCTTGCTTATACACATACAAATAACCGAATACGTTAACTGCTAAAAATATTATATTTGAGAATATATGTTTTTATTTAAAAATGAATTTCCGTTAACGAAGTAAAGAAGACCCACTTCTTTTTGTGTTTAGCTTCGGCCCATCTTCGAATGATCAGTCTGGCAACTGCCGGTTTCACATAATAGGTATCATGTATTCCCCAATATTTGTCAACTCATCAGCTTTTTCATTCCCACAGCTTATCCATGTAACGTTCCCGAAATAAATACGAAGAAGTTTGAAAAAAATATCAACCGTCCCTGCTTCAAGCTTTCAATGATATCAGGGATTAAAAAAAAAAAAAAACAGTCCCGTAACAGGCCACAAGGGCCCAGAGAGGCAGATACTGTAGAGGTATCTGATTCTTGACCATACGGCACACTAGGGAGATAGTGTGGATCAGGGATTAAAACAATATGGAAATACGCTATAATGACGGAATTACAGCAACACGGACTTATAATCGTTTTACGGGGCCTTTTTAAACAGTTAAGGAGTACTTATTCATGCCAGAGCACAGATGTTAATATTTGAGGAAGTAAATGTAAATCTCCACGGAGACAGTGCCGAGCAACTAGGGATTATGCAAATCCTGGCTAATGTGGGAGGGGGAGGTAAAATCAGCTGATATAATGGAGCGTGTCCGTTGGTAACTTTCGCCTCGGTTTGGTCTGTTGTGCAACTGTCCCACTTGGCTTAGCAGGTGGAGCTGTGAGCCTGGCACGCTTGCCCTTATTGCGGCTTGCGGCCGCAGCAGTACCACTCCTACGAAGGTTTTTTTTTTTTTTTCATAACCTCATTTTCACTAATAATTTTTTCCCCTTTCTATGAACCTTGGTACTTTCACAATACTGAAAGAAGTGCCAGGGAGTCTAAGGGTGCGTGAACACCTGATAGTTATTGCACGATATTTATGTCAGGCAGAAATCGTAACTAATGTAAACTACGAACAGTTTCTATCACAATCTAGAAGTGTCGACACTTCTATACCATCAGGTGTAAACACTGATTATATACAACACAGGACACAAATGTACGTGTGTAAACGGGCCGTACATTTATCGCAAATTTTAACAAATCCAGAACTGTCGTATACATATCCATGACATAAATGTCCAGCAATTTCTGTCAGTATTTAAACATTCAAGAGAATATCAATCCCACGCCAGAGATATGTATCGTGCATGAAGTGTCAGGTGTAAACGCACCCTGAAGGGGTAAACAGAAGGCTTTCTGAAAATTTTGGTTTTTAGACTTGTCTGTTTTTTGTAAAGACCCCTTCAATTATAAATACATACATACAAAATATTTTTTTTCTTTGTATATTAAACTGATTTAAAACTTACTATCAAAATCTATAATGAGTTGAAGATAGTTAGCCGTTGATATGACAAGAAGTCATGCTATGGTTGGAAATCAGCTAAGAGAAGTATCAATATTTCTAACGTTTAAGAATTCTTTTTGGCACCCTTCTACAGCAACAAATGCCTAGGTGGTGGAGAAGAACACGATACCTTTTAGATGTCTTTGGATAAGTGTTTTAACTAATGAAATTATCTATTGAATAAATTGATTTTCAAAATATCCAACAAAAAAAAAAATAAATAACATGCGACAAATTATTAATATAAGAATGAAAGAAATTACGCTAACAAAATTATGGCCACTGAATAAAAATTATAATTAAAACATTGAATTTCAATGTCATGCCTTTTCAATAAGTTTTATAAATCAGTATTCCATAGAGTCAACATTTGCTCTTGCTATCCTGAAGCACTTCTAGAACTTTGACTTCGATTTCCCAACATCCGGAATTCGTGATTCGCCCTTACTCTTCCAAGGTCCTGATATCTTCTCTTCTGTTTTTGTTATAATATTTCAGGATATTTAGATTGCCACACAAATGTTGTTCATTCAATTAACGATTTGGTGTACGTTTTCATTTTCAATGATGCGAAAACTTTCGGCTATACAATAAGAGGCAATATATACCCGTGTCCACGGAACGAACAGCTCGGACTGAGGAACCTTTGAGCACATGGATCGGGTGAAACAGTGCAACGCGAGCAGCTCATTGGTAGCAACCCAGGTTTCGACATCCCGAGCATACGTCCCGAGGCGTTCGAAGCGAGCCGCCCAGCACTTTCGGTACTAGGCGATAACATGATTGTTTAATCATTAACAAAATAGATTATTTGAACTGATCGTTATTTATCAAAGAGAGTTAACAAACAATAGACTAATGAAAATAATTTAAAAGTTATGTTAAATGTATTTCCAATGGGGAGGGATTAGGAAGACAATAAGAAATATTAAAGAAACATTAAGTTCCAGAGGCTCTTAAAAATAGCATAAAGCACTAAAGTTTTAATTGTTATGAAAAGAAGAAATAAAAAGGAAAGAACTGTTTATAATTTTCATAGCTGTTGGAATCAAAAGAGTATAACTGTCTCTTAATGAAGAGAGCGTTGAAGCACGGAAGGTACTCAGATAGTTAAAATTCTTTGAGGCATATCATAAATTAATAATAGACTACATGGTATGGACCATCGTCATTAAAATATGGATAGGGCAAACTTGGAGGTATAAAAAGCACATTAGAACACATGCCGACATATTCATGACGCATGCAGTGAAGACATATACTCTTTTTGACAAAGCACAAAAACAAAAGTGCCTTTAGGGAGAATTTCTTATACATCCAGATATTCAGCCCCCAAAATAAAACATTCAAATTTTCGAGGATCAAAGATTTCGTCTGAGATTGAGAGAACATTTTTTCCCACAATCATGACAGAATACAAAAAACATAACCACTGTCATCATCATTATTTTGATATTTTACTGATCACAATAATGTAGTAAAAAAAATATAAAACAAAAAAAAGATATTAATGAATTTTTACTCCTCTTTATTTTTTTAAAGAATAATGCATTTTTGCGAGTTCTGGAGGCGGGGGTGGAGGAGGATTACATACAAGTTAAAATTTTTAAGAATAATTTTGCTTTCACTAGAATATCAACAAATTATTCTAAATTAGGTTAGGCAAGTGTTTCTATAGTCCTTTTGAAGGCCAGAGATCATTAATTACATAATTAGGTTAGATCGATATGTTTTATTCAGAGGAAGTAAATGTTTACGCGAAAGGCCAAAGATATAGGTAATGAGATCAAGAGAAAACGTCAGAACTTTAAAAAATCTATATTTTGATTGTTTTGGTGTGATCTTTTAAGGCAATTTTTTTAATGAACAAATTGATCGCGATAAAAAAAGAAAGTTTTTAACCCCTTTTCGTGATGTATAATTTTCTGTTGTGACTATTCTCGTTTGTAATTATACGTATATTTATTTTTCAGTAGATGAAGGCTGTCAAAGAGCGTGCCGAAACACCTGAAATACATATTTTTTGAACATTTTGTCGGTTTTCTCTGAACCGAATTCGAACCAAAGTTAAAAATAGACAAGAGTACAGAGCAGTAATTTGTATCTTCTTTATTTGTGTCTCGCGAGTAACAATGTTCCTAGAAGTTTCATTTTACAGATATTATATGTACACATTTCTTAGATAATAACATGGTGAAGGGAAGGAATAGTGCACATTTGAATATCATTGAATAAAGCATTAATTCACACTTTTTTTTTATTAAAAGTCCAGAAAAATATGAAAATAATGAAATAAATAATTGGTATAAATCTAAATGTTGAGAAAATAAATGGAAAATTCAATAATTTGTCCAAATATAACGGCTAAACGAAACAATTCATGGTAATAGTAAATCGAAATAAATATACTAAAAGAATCACTATTTATATTTTAAATGTTATAGAATCAGTATAGAAATGTATGATTTCTATCGATATATAGGTAAAGATCATGACAACTATACAGACGAAGCGCAGAAGTCTGACTCATCAAGAGCCGAAGTGGTGATGATGCAGGTCGAAAATAATTTGGCTCCGACTAATGCAGAACTCAAGTACTGATTCTCAAGTATTAATTCATCTAGGAATATTGCAATGAAACTTCATCACATTTGCGAGATGAAGATAGTGAGCTATTGGGGTGATAACAAGTCAAAGAATGGTTCGGATTCGGCTAAGAGAAGAATTTACTTAAAAATCTATATTTCGAAAGTTTAGCATGCTCTTTGGCAGTCTTCTCTAGCTAAATTTATTTATTTATTAGTTGAAGAAGACTGCCAAATAGCAAGCCGAAACGTTCAAAATATAGATTTTTCTGAATATCTGACGTTTCATCTTAGCCAAATCCCAAGCATTCGTTATCTTCTTTTTTTGCCTAATTTGTGCCATACAAATCAATATAACTTATATTTAATTATTAAAATTTAGGGGTAATTCATCCGCCACAATGCCTACAAGGTGTGGCTTCATTCTTTAAAATCCCGATTTAAATGCAAAACTTTTTTTGATAATAGCTTATTGAGAAAAACCGAATTGTGGAACCAAAAATCGAACTTTGCTCCCAAAATTTTAATATTTTTCTCCGGTTTTGCACAGCAGAAAAAGCTACTAGAAACAATAGAGAATTTCGAGAAACATTAAAGTTTTTTTTAAAAAAAAGGCGCATTAAGTTGGAAACCGACTTTTTATTTGATTTTGCATTTTTTGGGGAAAAAGCTAATTGATTCGTCTGGAATTTCTTAAGAATGAAGATACAATGATTAATATAATTTTCATTAGCCAAAGAAACAATCGCTAAGATGGATTATAAATAGATTTTATATTAAAAAGAAAAGAAAAATGCAAAGTATGAAAAGATTGCTCTCCATGCATCACAAGTCATGAGCCGAAAATAACAATTTGTTTTTTACAAATGTGACGATTACAGGAAAACCACCATAAATAAATCTTTCGGATATGAAGGACGCCTTTTTCTCTGATATTTCCATAAGGTCGAAAATGTAAAACCGCTTACATCGTCGATACAAATGCAAAGTATCGAATGTGAAAAAATGCATCTTTCATTTTCAATCTTTACTAATTTCTTCTGGAATTATGTACGGCAAACTCTTGAATCTTAGTTAACTCTATGAAAGGGAAATTATTCCACTGTCAAAAGGTCAAATCTGCCGAATATTTGTCTGTTCAAAAAAAAAGTTATGAATAAACGCTTTTCCACTCTGAAAAGTGGTGATTTCCACATTCGATACTTTGCATTTGTAACGACGACATATAAACTGATAATATAAGGTTCTGACTACCCGTTTACACCGGGTTTAAAGTAGAAATTTATTCGGCAACCTTAAAAATTCCTGAACTAACTAATAACTTTTTCATAGATTTTATGGAATGGAGAAGGCGTAAATGTTACGGTACAAGAATTTGCTGAAGTTGTACTTGTTACAGTATTAAAACTAATAAAATAATTTGATTTTTATCGTTAAGGGCTATAATAGTTTAACCGACATGTAAAAAAAGACATCAAATAAAATGTTGACTAACGATAGTTCTAAAGAATTATCTAGTGACTCATTAAAGAAATAAATGCTTTATCGATGCAATTAAATAGAGAAACCGTGACCAAACTGGGCTCAGTAACGACATAGATCGGTGGCCAAGATAAGTCTAAGACGAATGAGGACAGATGGTTCGTGATGTTTGACCATCCCCTCCTCATATTCAAATACTCCCGGAGCAATTTGTACATTAAACGTGATAGAGGCGAGTGGAAAGTGTCCGAGCCTGGTTTCATAGATGGTATTATAGAAAATGGTCTCGTACTAGTGATTGTAGCTGCAGCATGGTTGGAAAGTCTGCTTGTGCAAGCGGTCGTGATTTCCCTTCACCGGGCCACAATGGCTTATCCACCCCTAACCCACTTATCTCCTGCCCCACTCACCGAAATATCTCCTTTCCATATTTACCAAATGAGATCTCATATTTACAGATTTTTGTATTTCTAACAAACAGTTGCCATTGTTAATGGATTTTTTATGTCAAATCTAACATGAGTTCTCAAGTTAAAAGTAGAATGCTCCGAATTTCTGTAAAAGTTCAAATTAGAAGAAAACGAAGACATGGTTGAATTATAGAATAAAAAACGACTGGGAGGGAATGTAGAATGAGCATCCTCAAACAATAAAGGTAAAACAAATCAAAACCACACAAAATTATGGAGGAGTACAGAAGTCGAAGGGAGGAGGTGGTAACAACGAGACTTCGAATAGGACATAGCCATATCATTAAATTCTATGCGAACCATTCATTCTCACAAATGTTAACGATATGTCATATGTAAAGGAATGTCTGGAATATAAAAAAATGTTCAGGCAACTAAATATCTCTCTTAATTTTCGTTATAGGCGGAAGGTAAAGAATTAAAACTTCAATAAATAGTGCCAACAACTTTATTTACTCCCTAGATGTTTCGCACCTTTTTGGTGCCTCTTCGGTGGACCATGTTACAAATATAGAAACTTACAGAGTGTTTCCTCTAAAGGTGTAGCCTCTAGTGGAAGGTTCTCCTCCTCAAGTTGAGGCTGTATGTTTTTATATTTGCAACATGATTCGATGAAGAGGGACCAAAAAGGTGTGAAACATGTAGAAAGGAAATAAATTCATTGACACTATTTAGTGAAGTTTTAATTTTTTACCATCCGCTTTTAACGAAAATTCGAAGATTGGAGGGTCAGTTTAGTATTAATAAATATATCTCGGATTGTAGCTGAGGCTCTTAAAAAGTGTCAGAGATTTACAGACAAAATGATATAGATAGATGGATATAGATCCAACTTTTAAAAATCTGCGGTGTATAAAAGATGCTATAAATTATCAGGGAAAATAAAAAAATAATATAAAGGAAAAATATAAACATAAGAAAGAAGAATAAATAAATAAATTAAGCTATCTATGCAGGCGGAAATAGATTATACATGTGCAGTGTATTTGGTTAAGTATGGGAACCTAATGAACAGTATATGAAAACAATAAACACAAGTATGAAATAGTCATAAATAGATTCCAGGGAGTAATAACCTTGCAGTTAATCATTCAAATAAATTTACACCTTACCCCTACCTATCCTAGGACAAAATGATCATAGTGGAGTATAGAGTAATACAGTACAAATAAACAGATAAGTACCAAAGATTTGAGGCAATATAAGAAAATTAGTAAGCTAAAATAAATTATTGAAAAGTGACCCTATTAGATCAAGTTGTTGTATATCGGTTTTATATTTTATTTTTAATTTTATTTTGGGCAACGATTTTTTTGAATGACTTTTATCGATTAGAATCAGCTACCAGGTTGGCGATATTTTTTTTTTGTTCGTGTTTAACGGCGTATCAACTATTAGGCTATTAACGCCGGGCTATCTACAGGTTGTCACCCTTTTATAATACCAAGTGCCTGAGGTCGGTCACCCATTCAGGTACTGTCCACGCCCGACGTAGCTTACCTTCGGTGATTACGGGAACGGGTGCATTCAACGTGGCCTACGGCAGTTGGCTGGTTGGCGCCATTGTTATAGCTTCAGTCAGTAGGCGGAAAAAAGTTTTTGAGAAACTCACTTAGTTTCAAAAAGATTTGAATTGTTTCTTAAATGGTTGGTTACTTGGTTGATTGACTTAGTAAATTGATTAATTTAATTTAAATCTTAACATCAATTATTATAAACTAAGGGTTTTAGGAAGGGTTATCCAAAAGGTTATCACCCTTTTCTAGCTAGGATAGGGCTGATGACTTTTCTTTTTTCTAAAGAAAAGCCACCACCCCATAGTGGGAATTGAGCTCACGACCCTTGGCACGGAGTGTTAACTGCTCACGCCATAACACCCATGGCGGATTAATTTTATTCACAATATAAAAATACCTATATATATATATATATATATTCAAATTTGTTCGTTTCAAAGTCAGAAGTGGGTTTTACCCCCTGTATGGAAGCTGAAACTAAATATGAATAACAATGATAATGAAGAATGAATATATGTATTTTAAAAATAAGCAGGCAATTCGCATCTGATTGCGTTCCTCTGTTCGTTCGTGAATAATAAGACATTATATGACGAAAAAGACATTAAGCAATCATATTCCTTGATATATTATGATTATTATTATCAGTGAAATCACCCTAGGTGACTAAACATAAATGCTAGAGTATTATATAGTAATCATGGCTTGACCCTTGCAATTCCTATTTCCTATCATGTGGTCATCAGGTTCCAGCATCCAATGATCATGGTGGATCATTAACGTTCCTTCTTCCCACCATTAATACAAAGATTCAATAAAGTTTTTATGGGCATTTATTGGAAAATACTAAGACTTTCTTAACCGCATCCTAGGGAGTATTAAGGATCGAATGATAGTAAAGTAACTTGCATTATGTATAAATGGAATTTCTATCTTATACAATGTTATTTTATTTTTAAATATTTTAATTTATTGGCGGTTTTACACCTGCAATGGTATGAATATCTTTATTGACAAACATGTAACTGTTGGGACTTTTCCATTTTAGCAGTTCTCTTATATCTGATTCTCTATAACCCTTGTAAAAAGTGATGAATAATTAGTAAGATTTAAGATTATTCATTTTTATGTGCCCCATTACCAGTCCAGGCAACGAATGCTCAAAAACAGCCATTTGGATGAAGCTGATGGAAATGATTGAAACACAAATTTTAACTTCATAACTTTGTTTGGACTAGTAAGGAGGTCAACAGTTGTTGATATGCCGTAAAATAATAACGGCCGCATGGTTTATTTCTGAAGTTACTATAAAGGACTTGGAAGGCCCATACGCCTTTTGGCTTTACAAGTTTGAATCCGAAATACGTCGAAAATGTGTAAGTGCTATAACTTACTAGATGACAAAGCAGCTAAGACCTTTTTTTTTTTTTTTTTTTTTTTTTTTTTTTTTTTTTTTTTTTGTAGTGTAGGCGATGAAATGACGGTTAAACTCACAGCATGATATAGTTTTGATCCGAATCTTCCCATGATGTTGTTGACGTTATCGATGATCTAGTGAGGTCATGGGAAGTAGGTCTTCGTTGCCCTTCATCACTATGACTTGTTCTTGACCAATAACTGGATATTCCGCTCTCAGCTGTCTAAGGTGCTATTTATTTCCTTTGACATTAAAATTAATAGTTGCAAATTAATTTCTGATACAACCATTATTATTATTTTAATTAAGAAATTACATTTACTAGAAGACATAAGGGCGGGAACGAGGTTAGCTCAGTGCTAGAGCACTTGACTAATTTGCTGAAAGACCTAGGTTCAAATCCTTCTGGTTTCTTCCTTTGTGTTTTTTTTTTTTTTTTTTTCTTTTTTTTTAATAGAATGCATAAAATTTAATGTTTCTGGACATGACTACCTATATTTAAAAAATAAAAGGCTTGTGATTGGTTTCATCTGTGAATAGTAAAAGAAAGGTGGAGTTTCAATGCCTTTTAACACTGTTTTAATGGCGCTTTCATGAAGCGGCGTAAATGCGGGAAATGTTTTCACAACCCGTGATTAAGTAGTGATCGGTATAGGGTAACTGTAATAGGCTTACAGACCGAAGAAAAAACGATAAATTAATATCATTTAACATCAGAATAAGCTAACTAATAAAAAATTAATTTAACATTTTTGGAGGAACCAACAGATACTACTATAAATCTAAACTCAAGCGGTAAAATATACAATGTTAAGTATTTTAAGAGCAGTCAGTGTCCCAATAAGTATGTTAAGAGCAGTCATTGTCCCAATAACAATTAAAGTGCTCCTTGTATGCACGAAAAATCCCTTCTCAAACCATAACTGATTGTTTTTTGAAAAAGCTTGCTTCGTGAATATCGCTTGAACGAAATAGAACCAAGACTTGTCTAAGAATAAATCGATCTGAATTTCTCCGCAGTCAATTGGAACGCCGATCGAGCCCCGGGATATTCCGCTGAATTGTATATTTAGAAGTGTTTCTCTTTTTTTTGGCATTGAGATTTGTTCTGAGCAATTGGGATATAGAGTCATTTCTTCTGGTGTAATTTTAAAAATTATTCCCTGAAGGGAAAGGAAGGCGCCCGTAAATGTGCGGAATAAAGTGTTGGTGGTAATTCGTGCTAAGAGAGTAATTTTTTCTTTGAAAAGGAGAAAACAAGTGATAAAGAAGAACTGTAATTGGCTCGAATTTCCAAATCATCCTTTGAAAATTAACTTAACTATATAAGATTATGAAAATTGCTGCCCTCATCTTGGCTAATGTGAATCAGTTTATTATAAAATGAGTTACAGTTTTTTGTTATGTTATTACATTAACAAACTTTAAGGTGGTTTTAAAGTCAATTATAAGCCAACTGGCAATGTAGTCATAAAATATCACAAGTCGGAAAACTTGTGTGGACTCAGATGATATTTCTTAATATATATATATATATATATATATATATATATATATATATATATATATATATATATATATATATATATATATAGGGTTTTAATAACGTTTAAGTACTCTGCTATAGAGTCAACTAAATGTAACATTATCTCAAGAAATGGTATGAATTTGTACCAGATTTTGTTGACATTAATGCAAAATATGTCAAGATTTGGGTAATACATGATCAACAATTTACATGAATATTAACATTGTCTGGCAAGAAAAGAATACTCATATTTACTCTTCATGATGGACTGAAGGTTTTTACAAAAATTCCCACCACTGCCATAATAAAAATCAAACAATAAAATCAAGAATAAGTCCAAAGTTTTTGAATGTAGCACTTCTTTCAGTTATACATTCAGTAATAATCAACTATATTTTACCTTAAGCATGCTCTAATTCAACTATGTAATTACTTGAGTTTGAAAGCACTTACCTAGAAAAAAAAACAATAGAGTTAGAGACAATATAAATTATTAGGAAAGATGTAAAAATAATTAATTAATAAGATGATCATGATGTTATATTTGTGTGTGCGAGAGTGTGTCGGTATATATATATACAAATTTGAAGTAGCAACATAATAAGTAATTTGTGAAGAGTATTGTTTTTGGCCAACATCTGGAGGGGAAGTTCTCGTGGGGAGAACAGAGAAGAGAGTTCGATTTCCGTTTGTAGCAAATTGAGGTTTTTCATTTATGCTCTCGCCGAAACGAAGACCTGCGCCATAGATGTTTAGGGTCCATATTTAAAAAAATATGTATGGAGGGATATGAATGTTCTTTCGTAACGGCCTGAGTCTAACCTATATCAGTTGGATTCTTAACAAAATAAAAAAAATAAAAAAATTTTGTTTAGAGCCTTCTGCTCAAATTCAGGAACATAAAAATGCCTAAGGTCCACCCGACAAACCTATGTAATGCAATGTATAACATACAGTTTTCTTTGTGGTACATGGGGCCACCGCGCATGGGCGAACGCCAGCAGACTCTTTTTTGTGACACTTTTTTGTAACGTTTTTTCAGTTTAGTCGTCGCTAAAGCATATTTATGCTTTAAAAAAATAAAATGGAATTTTAAAATGAATAGAACAGAATTGTTAATGAACAAAAAACACATATGAATAAGATATTGACTGCTTGGAATCTTTGTTAAGCTGTGCTGAACCTACTAAAGTCGATAATTTTTTTTTCCTTTATCAAACAGTTAATTCCATTGAGAAAATGTCTTGCATTAATTTGAATGTTGTATTAGAGCCGGAAGACGGATGCAGATAAATGCTACATCCGAATGGGATATTGACTGAGTCCTGGTTGCCGCCTCTACGTGTCCTGGATAAGAATGGAGGCTCTTTGTCAGGGTCCTTGTGACCATATTCCGAGAAGTCATGAATATGAATATAATAGAACTTCTATAGTCACTCATTCCTTTCCGATTCTTTACGCCTTTCACCATTATTCGTCGTTTTGAATGATGCTCGGCCTTCCATTCTGATGGCCCTTTGTCTCAGGGTAAGAGATATTTGGGACTTGTCTTGTTTGACGAAGGAAGATCCTCTGCTTTAATGAAAAAATGACGTGAACCACTATTTACAGGCAGTCAATAACTATTCTTACCTATTATATGGGGGACTGGGGTCTAGTGCTGAGTATGTCTAGAGGATTTAAGTTCGAGACCAGTGCAAGTCACCAAGTGCCGCCTTTCACGCGTGGACATAGGGTTTCCTGTACTAATCTATTCCTTGTTTGCATTCTATTATAAAAACTATTGTGTGCTCAGCCTTTAGAAGTCACAGAAAGTCCGTCACGCAGGAGCTGCATAACTAAGCACTTTCCTCAGAATTTGGGTAGTGTAGACTGCTTTCCAGAACAATTTGCTTAAAATATCCTACATAAATAAAATAAAAACATGAATAGTTCTCTTTTAATTTTGTAATGAGTAACTGATAAATTATTAATTTGCTTCCAGAGTTATGTTTACACATGGTACCTACTACACTACGTAATAGATACAAAAAACCTCGTATTATCGTATTTTGATCTAACACAGGAACCGAATACAGTCCCTCTAGCGCTCCTTGCGGCGCCTTTGTGAACCTATATCTGGCTGGCTTTTCTATTGAAATATATTACAAAGTAGACCCCCCTTTCCGATTGACCGATTCAGCTCATTTTTACAACACTTCTTTCTCATGAGTTACCCACGACGTATACCGCGTATCGTTACAATACAGCAGAAATTACGACCAGTATGAGTATATTAGTAATTTGGGTCCGGAGTAAACCCCCCCTTCTGATGAACCGATTTAGTTTATTTTTACAACACATATTTACCTGTAGATTACCACCACGAATACCGAGTTTCGTCGAAATATACCTAAAATCACGGCTGGTAGTGGCGAATTGGTATTGTCGGTCCGGAGTAAACCCCCCTCCTCATGAACCGATTTAGTTCATTTTTATATCTCACTTTTCTCTCTATATTACCACTACGAATACCAAGTTTTGTTGAAATATAACAAATATTACGGCTGAAATGGTCAAATTAGTGTTTTGGGTTCGGGGTAAACCCCCCCTTCCGGTGGACCGATTTTGGTGGTTAACGAACTCGTTCAATCGTTTGCTAATTGAATGCTATATACCAAGTTTCGTGACGAAAAAACAAAAACTCTGGCCGCTATCGTGTTAACAGACACACACATATATATATATATATATATATATATATATATATATATATATATATATATATATATATAGATATAGATATATAGATATATATAAATTTTAACGGGGGTCATTTTCGGTGTCTACTAGGTAGGATCGATAAAGATTTGAAGAAATTTTTCAAAAATTCCGTCATGAGTCCAACCTCAATAGCTACTTTCCTTCGAAGGAAAGTGCTAACATTGGTTCTACGTTATTTCTTTTAACATTTATAAATATGTATAACATACGTATATTTCTCAATTTTCTTGTTACTTCTTTTCCTAGACAGGAGGCAATGTAGTACGCAGAAGTTGTTTTCATTTGCTATATTATTATCTTTTTTTTGGTCCAAAATGGGGTCTATTTCGGAAAAGGAGTGCCAGTGATTTTGTTAAATAACTGTTATTATTATATATAGGTAGCATATGTATATTAAAGAAAATAAATTTTATAAATAACCTCAAAACATATTTAATAACCTCAACGGATAAAAACAAGTTAAATCTCTGTAGGAAAATCGACGATGTTCCCCAAAATCTTCTCCAATAATCACTCCTTCTCGTACCTCCTCCTCCATATAAATTCGCATAGATATGAAGCCAGCATGTTCCTCCTAGTCCCGCATTCTAGCTAGTTTCTACGAAGCCCAAAGAGATTCAACCCTCTAGGTGTGAGCACCTGTTGTCACGTCCACCAAGTTTTTGGAATGATTCACTACATAATGTTCACATCGCATACCCTCCACTTTCTTCAGTCCTTTGTATGCCTTCCAGCAAGCTAAATAAATCGTTGTTCCAGGCCTGACTGCCGCCTTAACATTTAAGCAGTTCTAAATGGGACGACGTAGAGGAACACTCCCTTGTCTCCCTGCATACCCCTCCAAATACACATTTAATATTTTGTGAGGTTACCGCAACATATGTTTACATAGTTTACAGAGTCAAATTTATTTTATTTAGTTAAAACAATCACAGTTACTGATAAAATCACTGGCACCCCCTTTTCCGAAATAGACCCCCTAAATGTTTCTTGCGTAATCGCACCTCTTCAGGGGTTTTTCTTGATACGAAGTCGATTAATCTTGAGGTGGTCATACACGTTCAGTTCGAATGTCAAGGCCTGGGCTGCACAGTTTGGCCTCAAGATTTGGCTTTTACGGGTCTAGCACCTTTACGCTAAGTTAATAAACCTCAAGGCCGGGACTGCGCAGTCCAGTTAAGTAGACCCACGGCCTGTGAAGCAAGTAGCCTTCTCTCCATACACGTCAGGCCCGGTTTGCACAGTCCCGGCCTCATTGGACTGTACAGTTAATCTATTGGGCTTTTAATTCTACTTCGATGGACTGTACTTCAACCCTAGCCTCAAGGTTGTCCCATTCAAGGTGAGGAATATCTCATGATTTGGACAGCGCAGTCCAAATCATGAGATATTCCTCTCCGTGGGAGGACACCCTTACTGGAGTCAGCTGTAATACTCCTGACTTACGCCGGTCTCTCATGACGAGAGGCAACTGGAAAGGCTGGTAATAAATCAAAACGAATGATGTGCTACTTTGTTGACACCCTGCCTTTGTAAATAATATATATTGGTACATTTTTCTGAAGAATGATTGTTAATTATTAAACGTGGGTTTAATGACCTCGGTTAATTGGGCCGGCGGATAATGTAAAAAGGTGGTGATAAAGTACAAGTTGAAAGATATATAAAATTTGAAGCGGAAAGAAGAAAAGCGATAAGAGTGAGTTAGTGAAGATGGAAGATGAGAGGGGAGTCACTCTCGCTGGCCGAGCCAATAAATCGCTGGGTAAACTGAGGCCGCTGGCAATGCAGGAGATCGGCATTCCACAGGGTCTGCTCTCGATGGTCCGGTTCCAGCTCCAGGACTCAGAGGCTCTGTCTGATTTTCTCAGATTCTTAGTGTTCAAAATTCTAGATGAGGCCGTGACATAATATTTTTATAAGAAATCAATGAATAGTTGGGTCTCCAACAAACCTTTGCTCGCAATAGGCTGAACAGATTTATGAAACACAACGTACCGAAACATTCAACCCTACCCTAACACAAGTAAATCAATGGACGACGCCCATTTGAATTTCATGATTTGAATCCGGATTTCTGAATTAAGTACCTACCGATTTCAATTTAATTACGGCATATTGTAGAAAAGGGAAAAGAAGAGATTTTATCACCAAATTATGAAAAAGTCCAAGTCGCAGGAACTGCATCATCTTAGCGCGGTTCCATTCATATCCCTGGTGTTATTTTGTATACTTAGAATAGAAACAGTTATTACTAGGACCCGGATTCTTAGGTCTTCACGTATTTTTTTTCCATTCTCCTAAACATGATAAAGATCGATTTTTTATACGTATGCTTCGCGTCTTGTAGTTTCATTCATGCAAATTTGGATGAACTTAAAAAAAACCTATTCTGGATGATATCACCTAAAACCTGATAGAATGACCTAGACAGACCGGTGACAAAGGGCCAGCAGCTTGACCGGTGACAAAGGGCCAGCAGCGTACCGTTATACCTGGAACCCCCTAGAGCCTGGCTTGGCCAGGCTCCACTGCTACAGACATGAAATTTTTATTTCATTGTTCAATGTATTCAAAACTATCAAAATGTTTATAATTTCTAAATGTTTCATAAAATAAATACAATTTAAAACAAACAATTAAAAAGTGAGCTAAACAACGACAAAAACCCGTTCAAAAGAACACATTCAAAGTTTTCATCACCGTTTTCTCCGATTGTCATCGACTAATCGAAAATCTTCTCGGAATATTAATTATAGAGAATTTATTAAGCTATTGAATAGTTTCTATCCACTTATGACGATTTACCAACTGTTTTCGAGATATTAAGGAAAATATGCGAAGTTCCCAAAACTTTTCTTGTCTCTTAATAAAATATTTTATTCTAATTCTTCCTTACCTCCAAACGTAAACAAAATTTACATATCTTTGCTTGGATGGAATTTAAACATGCAGAAAATATTTTAACCGAATCCCTTGATTCTAAGTAACCAAACCAAAAACTTGATTTAACAACTATTTTTCCGATTTTCTCGGAAACGGTTAAAGCTATCGCTTTGAAAATGGTTTCAATGAACTCAAAAACGTAAGCGTTACGATTTTTTTTGCGCGAATTTCGCCCCAAACGCCATCTTCCAGTGGGCGGATTTTGCTGGTTAACGAACTTGACCTTTCAAATTGGACGACGGATTTTTGTACCAAATTTCATCAAAATCGGACCATTAGGGGGGTCATAAAACCGCGAACAGTCAAATATATATATATATATATATATATATATATATATATATAAATATATATATATATATATATATATATATATACAAATTTTAACCACCGTTATTTTCGGTCTCTAGGGGTTCTGAAACGCGAAATTTTCTAGTCGGCACCTCCGGATTGTTTCATGAGATCAACCTTATAAGCGGGGTTCCTGCCTATGGAGGGAGGGAGGAACCGCGCTAAAACAAAAATACAAATGTGTATATCTATGGATTAACTGGAAAATATTTATTTGTATTTTGCTCATTAGCATCTAAATAAATCATGGTAAATATTTATACATATTTTGAACGGTTTTTAATTTATATGTTTTTTCTTGTGACTGAGCACCGAGGATGGATTTTTTCCACCAATGCGCTCTTCGCTAAGTAGAGAAGTTCAGTAATTAGGTTTTGACATTTTATACGAAGTCCCTGAAGATAAGTCCTTTCCCTCCATCCCTTTCCTCTTTGCCAGGAGGCCGGCAGAATAAATTGCTCCTAACCATTTAAGAAATTTTTAAAAGAATTTAAACATTTTAAAATAACACAGATACCTACTCTTCTACATTCTGCTAATCTCTCGGTTTATAAACGATATACAGTTCTACCTCCTATAATTTTAATATTTTGGTATAACATTCTTCAAAATTGGTGTTCAGGGCAAATTGAATTTTCTTATAATAAACTCTTATGCCTTTATGTGAAAAAACGTTAAGGGTTATTTTTTGTTTTGACAATATATACCTTACATTATGTATATATTAAGTGTATTATGCATATATCCGTGCATTACATTATTAAAATGTTACTAAATATACAAGCACTTAATATACACATAATGCAATGTGTACATCGCAATAAGCGGAATACCAACAAATAAATAAAATTTAAAAAATCTACCTAAACATTGTCTCACATTAGGGTTTACAAGTTTATTAGTATAAAACTTCTAGGGTAGATTCAATTTTATCTTAGGGATTTAACTAATTAAAACTAACACTCGCGACAATTTTGCCAAAAGTGTCACTATTCAAAATGTTTCAGATTTCATTATTCTGTTTTAATTTACTCGCCAGAGTTATTGAACGTTTTGTTATACCTAAACAATATGCATAAATATATAGACTACAGACCTTTTTCGTCGTCAAAACACCCAAAACATGCATTTAGTAGTCACTGATGAATGAATTAATTATTTTCGCAAGGAAAATGGTTGGGAGTAAAATGTCCGCATCCTATGGCATAAACAAACTTTATCAGAACATCCTCTACTTCAGAAGAGGCTTTAGGAATGCATAGTTAAAAGAAATTTGTAGATGTAAAAATGAGGGACGTCTAAATAAAGATATCTGAAATCTCCCCCAGGGCAGAATGAAGAAAGCTGCTGTTCAGGAGATCTGTTAATCTAAGGTCCCAGTCATCAGAGGAAGCTATCATCACACGGTAGTCATTTTCATTTATTAGAAGCCTTCTAAAGCAATCACCAACATGAACGGGGTTTTGCTACTCTCATTTCCTCAGAAAATGATAGTTGCAAAGATAATTTTCTTTCATTGTATACTCCCATCGAAAAGGCGAGGAAGATCTTTGATATCGAAAGCGAACTTCGTAAAAAGTAAGTCTTGACTTACAGATCTGTAGATATTAGGGATTTTTCGTACAAAAAAAAACTGCCTTTTAAATCAAGTCTTCAAGAAATGTAATGCCAGTATATTGACTATTTTTTTTCGGATTCAATAAACTGAAAAACTTAGGGATACGATTTTCCCTAAAGGGTGGAGTTAGTGTGCATTATTCACCGCTGTAGAGATTTTTTTTTAAAAAAAATATATATACATACTATAAGAATGTTTTGTTATAGAAAATCCGACTCGCAGAACATGGTGTGGCTTTAAAATTTCAGAATAGAGAGTGAAAATAATATTTTAAATTCAAACGGAAACTACCTGAACATGTCGTTCACGTATGACTGATTCATTTCACAATAATTCAAATTAAATAGCCTAAGAGACACTCCAGAAAATAATGGCCAAGCAACCGCATGAGTTCATGGGTGCATATGCAGGAGTGAAAGATAAATGAACGATAGTTTTAGCATTATTTAGCTTCACAAATTCTGACACCGAAATAATCGAAAGTTCGCAGTGTGGAATTTGCTGAGTTAGATACTTGAGTTCTATTTAGGCGGAATATTTTTGTGTCAAAAATCATAACAGGGCAATTGTTATTGATGATGTGGAAAGACAAATATTTATAAGAGTGCGCTTATACCAGCAAACACACAAATTTGGATGAGAGTGGATTATCGGGTCGATCTCCTTAATCTTATAGGGTTCCTACTTATAGCTATGGAAGAAATGTGCGAAAAGGCTAAGGAATGGTAAAGAATTGTTTACACATATCATGTTTCATTTTGTGTTCTTCTTTTTGCGTAAGAAGTAGTTTAGAATGAGAAAATCACTACTTACGAAAGACTGACAACTAAATTTTATTAAATGTGCTAGAGAAGCTCCAGTACTTTCAACGCCGCCAGTGATGAATGAGATGCCGGTTTAATAACCTCACCTATATGTGTAATAAAGTTGAGAGATTTATCGCCAACCGGCCTCAAGGAAATAAAATGTTGAGGGTCAATAAAAAATCTTCTGAATAGACATTTATTGATACATGAGTCGGTATTAGCATAATACTCAGCCGCTAAGACATGGTCAGAACAGAGGGGCGCACGGCAATAAATTGGAGACTTACAGTGAGTACCAGATGAAAAACTTGAAGAGCTCACTTCTGTCCAAGAAAGATACTAAACCAATTTTGTCACAAATAATTTATTACTGTTTACTTAAATTCTGAAAAAGATTTCTAAAGATGAGTACACGCGAAGGAACTAATGCAGGAGGCATTGCTTGGGGGGGGGGGCTTACACTATATACTCGTTAATGTTCCCAGACCTGTTCTAAGACAGTAAATAAAAGGCCAAATCTCCAGGAAACTTCTTTCCGCCCCCTAAATTATTGCAGAGTGAACAATTTTATTATTTGAAGGCATAAAGGGGGGGGGGGTAGAAAGCCTAAATTTCTACCAGGGACAGGCAGCGCAGAACTAAATCAGGAAATTGTGGATAAATATTCAAATTATTCCTTAATAGAGTACTGACCAAAGAACAAATATTATATCGTGCCTCAACAACAATTACTTTTCACAATAAAAGGTGCAGTTTTCGATTTTTGTTCTCGATATTTCGTATTATTACTTTATTTTAAGAACTCCGCAACGACGGTGATTAACTCTTTTTTAATTAACATACAAATACAAATTTATATATCCACAATTATCAGTAACTTAGAGAACAAAATACATCAAAGAGAACATAAAACAAAACTTTCCAGATTGTGGAAAGAATTAAGGACTAAACATTATTTACAGCATTGCTATTTACGCAATAGTTAGTATATTTACATAACACAAAACTAAAACTAATATCCTTATTGGGCCATAAAGAGTGGTCTTGTGCCCAAGCGAAATTAATTCATATAAAAAAATAAATAAAAACAATTTTTCTTAGAAGGTATTATTTTTTTTATTTTTTTTTTTAAACCTTTATTGATAATTACAACAATATGTTGTACATATTTCCAGTAATTTTGCTGGTTATTGAACAATAGCTTTGTAAGACATGATATGGGAATATGTACAATTACACAACCCACTAGATTAATAAATTTTGAGCATTGTAGATGGCATGTTATAACAAGTTGTCTCTAGGCCACCGCCGCTTCAATCTTCTATGAGGATTTTGTGGATTATGGAAAGAGGATAGAGAGTTTATCAAAGGATTCGGATGGCCAGGGAGATTGGAATGAACTTCTGATAGACTGATTTGGCCAGGGATTGGATAAAGGGGATATTGAAATCATTATGCAGGGTTAGGTTGGAGACGTAGTAAGGAGCATTGGATATTTTTCGAAGGATTTTGGACTGCATTGTTTGTATTCTGTAGGAATTGGAAGGTTTAGTGGAACCCCATAGTTCTAGTCCATAGGTCCATATTGGTCGGAGTATGGTATTGTATATAAGTCGTTTGTTAGTCAATGAAAGTTTTGAGCGATTGTCCAGTAAGCGTGATAAAAGTCTAAAGCGTCTGTTTAGTTCCTGTCTTTTCTGTGTTATGTGTGGCTTCCAAGTTAAACGTTTGTCTAATATCAGTCCTAAGTATCTTACTTGCGGTTTCTGTGGAATTTGAATGTTTTGGAGGGTTATTGGTGGGCAGCTTGATTTACGATGTGTGAATGTTGCATGGCTAGATTTTTCTGCATTTACTTTAATTTTCCATTTAGTTAGCCATGGTTGAAGTAGGTACAGGTGTTCTTGAAGGGAATTGGAAGCAAGAATTGGGTTTTGGTTAACAGTGAGAATAGCGGTGTCGTCAGCAAACATGTGAATGGATGTTTCGGGATGGGTAGAAGGTATTATTAATAATTTAAATCAGATTATTATTATTATACCATTGAAAGAATATTTCTAAAGGCTTTCGACTGAGAATCTAAATGTTTTCCTGAAATCAAATTGTTGTGTATAGGTTTTGACGTTTTAAAAATGTTTATACATCGTTAACAAATGGGCTACCCTCTGTCAGTAGTTCTTGTAAGTTGTAAGGTAATTTTAGTTGTTCTCGTATTTTGCATTATGTTAGTAGGTGCTTCACTGTCAACAAAAATTTACACTGTCAGCTAAAGTAATGAGGATAATAAAATAATTAAATATAAAAATAATAAAAAAGATCTAAAATAATTATATTATCTCGAATCAATTCTGTTCCTCACTCATTTTGATCTCTTGCTCCTTTTTTTAATAAAAAAGAAAAAAAACTAGATAAAATATAAATGAAATAAATTTTATGAGAGATAATTTGAATATTTATGCCAGGCGTTCATAACCTCTCTTCTTTATTGTTTGTCTTAAAATCGCCAGATGACATTTCCCAAGCACCCATCTAAAACGTATTTGGTCTTCGGAACGCAATGAGACAAATAGCAAATGTTGACATTTGATATAAAACGCCTGAATAATAACGCTTTATTTCATGTGAATTTTTTTGACAACGAATGCACCGTACAAACGAAAAGATACTTTTTTTTTTAATTATAAAACTGTTTCCAATTTCCTGATTAATGTACTTTAAAAAAAAAAAAAAAAAAAAAAAAAAAAAAAAAAAAAAAAAAAGGATAAAAACTGGGAGGATTCCTCTTTAGATATTTATGAGTCTACATTCCTGTTGTTTCTTTCATTAGACCTTTCGTCAGAAAGGCCGGTGTCCTCGGGATATAAATAATGCATCGCAGGCTCATATCCTATTAGTCATATTATTCCAAGACTCTGGCTACTGCATTCAGCAGCATAAGCTGAAAATCTGTAATCGATGAGGCTCTATATGACTCGCAATGCCTGGCTTAAGAGTCATAATCAAGGATTTAGGTACGTTCTTAAGGAGATTTAAGAATAATTTTAATATATTTGATGGTAGAAAAACTCTTAAGAGCCATAGAAGCTGGCTTATTTTCAGCCTTATAAAGCCGTCGATGAAGTAAGAATTCCATCGCCAAGAAAATTATTTCCATTAGATTTTTCGAAATCTGATATGTCAACCTAAAAAGATAATGATTTACAATCTTGAAAATGTTTCTTTTTGTTCCTGGTTCCGATAAATTACAACCTTTGCGAATGAGGACAGTGCGGGGTGAGCAACAGGATCGGACACCCACTTGACATCCCACTCGCAGAATCTAAACAACCCGATATCTACCAAAGGTATCTTTCGTATATCATTACATAACACTGCTGCTCGTTTTAGGACTTGCATGTAACGCTCAGCTGCCTCGAGACTCATAAAAGTTTCAGTATTTATGACAACCATCAATAAAGCTTGAAATCTAATTTTTATGTTTTCTGATCTCCTTTACTTCCCTGGTATTAATATAATAAAACTTTCAAAATACTAATTTTTAAGCAGATAAATAAACAATTAAACACCAAATGGTTTTGATTTACATTTACTTCAAAATTCTAAATTAATCAAACAACTTACCTTTAACTGTACCTTGCGTACGCACTTACAACAATTGAAAAGAGGTTTTTCATGCTTTCCGGCAAACATATGTTCGGTTCTACACTCTTCTAAAGAACAAATAAGATTGTTCTTACAATAAGAAACCTTTGTCGTAAATGTATTTGAGCGCAACTTATAATATTAAGATAAAAACTACAATTACTATGAAATTGTATCAAAGGGAGTTCATTAAAAAAAAAAAAAAAAAATAAAGGAATGAGAAAATGTTTATTTTAATAATACAAAATAATATTTTAAAAGAAACACGTATATTCCAACGAATGTTATGAAAGGCAAGACAGAATATGATCATTGATTTCAGTAGGAATATAGGAACGCACCGAGGAAAGGTTAAAAAACAAGATAATTTAGAATCGATAAATACACTCCTGGCCAAATTTTATTGTACACCTATTATCCGGGTTGTATCTCTAGTATTCCAAGAGAAAGACATTAGGATAATTTGGGCACCTAAAACTAAAAACAAAACTCCTTTTGAAATGATTTTATTATAAGTATAAGCTTTATAATAATTTTTTAAAAGATTTATTCAGTTAAAAGTTGGCCAAATTTAATTGTACACTTAAAAATTACTCCAAAAACATGAAAAAATTACTAAAAAACTAGTCATCAATGGTATTACCATTTAATTTAATATCATTTAAGACTCCTCTGTTTATTGAGCAGTACAAATTTTTCAATTATTCTGGCGTTTTGATTTTAATATTGTCAACTGCTATTAAAATAGCCTGTCATAATTATTCGTCGTTTTGGTGCGCTCCCTTCTTATAATCTTCTGCAGATAGTGCTTGCCAATAATGTTCTATGGGATTGAGATCAGGAGATCATGCTGGCCACTCTAACACTTGCAGTCCCATTTCGGACAACCCTTGTTTTGTCACTCTGGAAGTATGAACGGGTACATTACCTTGCAGAAAATAATATTTTCCATCTAGGGACACAGATTTCATCCAGGCCAACACTTTCTATCGCAAAAATGTTAAATACAGCTGGCTATTAAGTCGTCCATAGAAGATTTCTAAGATGAAATCGCCTGATGCTGTGATTGCAGGCCAAACCAAGACTCCCTCACCACTCATATGCCATTTAGGATGTTTAAATGAGGTACTAGGACCATCTTCCATATAACTATGGTCGTTATCAGGACCAACTTCAGAAAAATCGTTCTTTTCGGTGAATACAATTTGTCTCCAGAAGAACTTGTCTTATGAAAGCTACTTGCGAGCTTTTTCTTAAGCGTAATTCCCGATGAGCGTTGATAAGAGGATTTTTTTTTTTTTTTACAATTTTTTCCATTTTACACCAATTTCTGGCAAAAATCTTCTTATGGTTCTTGTAGAGGCAATTAAATGGAGATTTTCCTTGAGGTTGCTACAAGTAACCAGTTCTCCTTCATTAGCTAATACACGGATTTATCTTTTTATACGCAATTCCGATCTCCTATTTATTTTTTGTTTTGTCCTCTCTTAATTTAAATTATATTATAATCGTTTTACACCATATATGCCACTGTAGTATGCGGAAGATTACATTTTTCCGCTACCCGGTATATCCGGTCTACTTATTTTTTTACACGTGAAATTAGACCAAATGAATATGTTTTGCTCTAATACAAGACCTGTCTCCAACAGTAGGAAACTTTAAAGTGAAATAAACCATCGGTTTTAGAGTGGATATGAAGTCTACAATTTTATTTGGCCAAGTTTTGCTTATCATTTTGTGATTAATCCTATTTCTATTCCAAAATATAGCTAGCAAATATTCTAGCCAGGTTATTGGCCTTATTATTTGCTTTACATACAATCAAATAGTGATTTCCATCCTTAGAAATTAAAAATTAAATCAAGATTTTATGTTTTGCACTAAAAACAAAGTGTACAAAAAAATTTGGTCAGGAGTGTAAGTATCATTAATTATTAAAAAAGTACTGGCTCTATGTTGTTCTAAAATAATAGTAAATTATAAATTACTACATCTAGTGATAACTTTTCAGGATTAGAAAAAAAAAGTACTTATGCTCCTAGTTTTACAAAGTATTTGCCTCTCTACGTTTATGGAAGGCAAACCATTTGTTTCAAGGGTCACGTCTAGACTGAGCAGTGCAATTAACATTTTGTTTCATTATATCCCTACACGTTAACAGAAGAGCGGTTTTTTTTTTGTTTTTTTTTTTATCGAAAGAAAAGCCACATCCCGTAGAGATTTAAACTAACAACCCTTGAAACGGAGTGCTGTCCTTGAAGCATAGTGAATTTAAGTATAGTTTTATTTTTACATATGAAAGAAGAACATTTTTTAATTGGTCATTGAAATCTCTGAGAGACTTTAAAGGTGGGTCACGGCGTAAGTCGCGTGCATCTCCTTAATGGGAGCACCATCTGATGTTCGTGCGATTGTATGTATCTTCAGTTCGTGTTTCTATCTAATACAGAAATGAATACTAGTCTGTAATGTATACTCCACGTGTTTTATTAGAGAATAATTTAAATGATTAAGTAAAATATTGTTTTACTAATAGCAGGTATATATTCTGCTTTTTTTTGCTTTTTTTTTTTTAATTCAACATTGAATAATAAATAAGTACATATTAAATCGCGCCTAATATTAAATATAATCTTTAATTAAAACATCGACGGAATAAAAAATTAATCAATTAATTTACTTAATGTTACGAACTAACTCCATAGAGTCCGAGTTCCAAATTCTCTTTATCTGGTAATAATTAATTCCATTATATATATCAATGCGCTTATAAGGCTCCATGAAACCTTTATTTACACCTTCCTCAGAAAAGATAGCGTGGTTATTTATATCAAGCAAACAACATCGTTTCGGGAAAATTATACCAGCTTAACATGATGAAAAAGTACTTTTATAGAAAAAAATTCGATAATAATTGTGATGAATTATAAGATTGTGAAAATCTATAGTTAGCTCTCTTTGATTTAAACTACTGGGAAAATTGTAATGATAGCAAGCAGAATTGGAGCAACGGATGTAGATATTTAACGGAAAGATTATTTTTGTTTTATATGAAGTAACTTGTTAATGCAAATAAAAATATTAAAATTGTAGTGAGTTCGTTTCTTATGAATGTGTTTAGGTTTGGCACGCGAATACAAATATTAATGTGTTAATAACAAGTCAAGTGTTATTGCTTATTTTAGTCTTATATTCTCGGAAACGGCTCGATAATCTCGGGAAAGAAAAAAGACAAGGATGCCGTGAAAGTAAAGGCATTCAAGAAAAAATTCTTCATTTTGGAAGTTCAGTTACTGCACATATTGTTTATTGTTTTAGCTTAAACTCAATACAATTCTCAGAACTCAAAAGTTAAGCTTTGAAGCGAATTTAAACTTTTCTGTAAAAATAACTTTTACATGGGCAGACCTTGAAGATGTAATTTCTATAAAAACGGAAGCTTATATTACATACATATTAATGTAAAATAATAAATCAAATTCAAGGTAATACTTTATAGCCATTGCCAGTGAAATCAGCCATGAACCATTTGGTTTAATATTGGAAACTCCGATCTACAAGACCTTGGAGGAGAGAGACAGACTGAAATCTGTCTTAGGAGTTCCTATGGGAACTGATCCTGACTAAAGACCCCCTTAGAAGGCACAACATACCGTAAGGCCAGCACCGGACTGACAATAGGGGTATATCCTTGAAGTTAGTTGAGCTTTTTCAACTTCCAACAGGCTAGTCTTGGGTCCGCTTCAGCCTTATGGGTCACAACAAACTCAGCCATGATACATCAATATTGAGATATCAATTGAAATGTTAGTATTCTTTTCCAATTCAGAGGTTTCTAGGTTAATTTAATAGAAAATTAATTATTCAGAGGGGTGTGGTTAGCTCAGTGGTAGAGCAGTGGACTAACAAGCTGGAGGACATGAGTTCAAATCCCGTGCAAGCACTAAAGATTTTTTCTTCTAGTCTCTTCGTTCATGGGTTGAATTCCCTCTCCCTTACCGTCCCTAGGCCAACCCAGCCTTTAATTACTTTATCAATGGGTACCTTGGGGTGCTAATGACCCAAGCAGTCGAGGCACCAAGGGGAAAATCAGGCGGTCGGAGCATAGTGCTGACCACACTATCTCCCTAGTGTGCCGTATGGTCATGAATCAAATACCTCTATAGTATCTGCCCCTCAGGGCCCTCGTCGCCTGTTACGGGAGTGTTTTTTTTTTTAATTATTCAGAAAGGATCTATGAGCGTAACTGTAAACACATGTTGGACACGACATTGACACGTGTGAAAAAATACTGATGGTATATTGTAGAAATATTGCCTAATTGCCTAAAGGCTCCAATCATGTTCAATGTAGTTGTCTCAGTGTTGAAAGGTGAAATCGAACATTATAAAATGGAAATTCGTGATTAATTTTAGCTGCTTTCGGACTATCGTTCCTAAGGACCAGTTACGACTTAAAAAATACTATTTACAAATTAGATGAATTCATTTGTGTCCTATCGCAATATTTTAACAGTATTCACGGTATTTTAATTTTTAAGGAATACAAGGTAGTTTTTGTTATTAATTTAAACTTGCTAAGTTAACAATTAAAACATATCACACTAGTATTTCTAAAGTGACACAACTCAAAATAAAACTCAACTGAAAATGCGTCACTCTTGCCCATGTAGGGGGACTATCTTTAAGACAGGAAGGGCGACACAAGTGCCCTCTGGTATACAAGCTCTGATGGTAGGTATATACTGTTTTGATGGTTGATTAAGAGATATTGACCATGTCTTTCGTAGTCATAACTGAAAACCCCGATTTATGAGCTATGTCACTTATAGCTTATAAATATATATATATATATATATATATATATATATATATATATATATATATATATATATATATATATAAGGTTTTTTTATCATTGCATAGTCATCAATAAAACAAAAAAAAACACTGTAACTTGTTTTCGATTGCATTTTAAAGTTAAATCTACAAATAACAATCCTTCCTACTGTATAATTCGAGCGAAGTTAAAAATTGCAGGTAAAAACTGTTCTTCTGCTTATATATCGGCTGGTTAAAACTGTAAGTAAAAATGTTATCAACTTTACATTTGTCATGAAGTTAAAAGTGCAAATAAAAATGTTATTAGCTGGATATTTACTATTAAGTTAAAACCTCTGCTAAAAATGTTTTCAAATGTAAATATAAAAATATTTTCATCAGCATATTTGCTGTAACGTTAAATATAAACCAAAAGCATGTTTTCAGCTACATGTTTATTTTAAAGCTATACGTAAACTAAAAAATACATTCAGCTGGATATTTAGTACGAAGTTGAAACTGCATCTAAATAATGTTTATAGCAAAGGTAGAAATCTGAATGACCTGCATACATTAAACAACCACATAGGCTGGAGTTGTATGTAATTTGAAAGATGATTAAAACAACCTCGAGTTCAGCTTCTTATGCAGATTAGAAATCGTATGTTCTTTTTATAATATTTATGAGGCTCAGACAAATTAGAATTAGAAAGTGGGGTTATTGTACCACATCAAAGGTTATCTTAGACACTTCGGCCTAAAAAATCAATGACTGTGAACTGTATTAGATACAAGTAGCAATCTAGCGCTGATGGTTCCGCTTTCACGGACAGGATATCGGCAGTTTAGCTCGAGATTAACCAGTTCTGCCTTTAATCGAACCAAGCCGATTCCGAGGTGTTCCTTCGATAAATAGTTTAAGGCCATTAACAATTGGAAGAAATTGCATACAATATTCATCGAACCAATTACATTAAAATTTATTATTTGTATTTAAATTTTAACGTCCATTATTATTAACTACGAACTTTGGGACGGGTTCTCTACCCTTTTCTAGCCAGGATAGGGCCGATGCCTTTTCTTTTTTCGAAAGAAAAGCCGCCACCCTTAGTGGGAATCGAACCCATGACCTTTGGCACGGAATGTTAAGGCGTGAGCACGGCCTCTGTCTGTATTAAAAAATCACCAAACAATTATGTTTCTGCGGTTGAATTCTGCTGGTTACCGAACTGGACTCTTTTTCAACTTCAATGATAAAACAAACAGAATAATATCAAGAATAACATATATTAATAGTAACAACAATAATATAATACATAACTTCAGCATGTAGCAAATCTTTGCGGAATACTATTATACTTCTAAAAACATTATTTTAAACGAAAGAGCCACTTAAATACCACGAGGGCGAATCGCCTTCGTTGCGGATGCTCACAAATTATATTTATTGTTACAGACACATTGAACTAGTGCTCACGCCTTAACGCTCACGGCCTCCTCAAAATTTATTAGACGATGCTACAAAAGATATATATTTACTTGATAGCTTTTATATAATAATAATATAATTAATATGTTTTATTGCTTCAAGTTTTACAACTTATATGCAAGGGTTGCAGCCTTAAAATAATTGACACAGTACAAAACAAACATTTTATATCTTTTACAGGAATAATAATAAAGATAGTAATTCATTGTATTAAAAATCAATACATCTTAGGATATTTGAAATTTCACAAACAGGGAAAAAAATAAATTAAATAAAAATATGATCAAATTACAGATGATTTTTCTACAATAAATGTCCTCAACTTTATGACATTCTCTACGTTTTATTTAAATCATTAACTAAATCCTTATCTAAAGCTGATAAAAGCATTTCTACTCTTGGAGGATATGCTGTGATGTATTTTTCTATGTAAAACTTCCTTATATATCAATAATGTTTATGTTTTTATTGTAGGAGATCGCCATGTTATCTGAGCTGGCCCATAATTGACCTAAACATTTTGTAGTGTTGGAATCTTGTAATGAAGATATTGTGATCTCGTTATGTGAGTAGGTTTTATGTTATAGAATCTATTGAATGAACTATTGTTTATGCGATTTAGATCATATTCTAATTAGGTATAGATATTTTTTTATCCATCTCTTGTGAACCATTTGGCTACGTAAAATATATTCGTGACGATCGGAATTAAACGAAATCTAAAACAAATTAAAGAATACAAAAAAAAAAAAAATCAGTCACGCTGCACTCTGCTAAGATTTCTTGAAATGTTATTATGTATTTATAACTACAAAATTAACATAAATACTTAATTTATATATATATATATATATATATATATATATATATATATATATGTAATGAACAGCTAACACAATTATTAATTATTTTTTACTTGTTCCCTGAAATAAACCTAAATATATTTATGAAGGGCCTTTTTTACAAAAAAAAAATAAATAAATAAATAAATTAATAAACAAAATCCGGAAAGGGTAAAACTGGCCGATGTTTTTTTATCAACTCCTAAGATTGAGATTATTTTATCTTTATTGTGATTGTGAATGAATGCTATAATTAAAAATAATGATTATAAGGATGTGCTCATGGCCTCAGCAGCTTATGCAAAATAATTGATATAATAAAAAAAATGATTATAAGGAGGTTTAAGGTGTATAAATACATTCTTATACAACTTACTGTTATCTTCAATCATTTTCACCTCTTGATAAGAAATGGTTATTACATTATTTGTTTAATTAAATAATGCCATAAAATCATTCATTTCTGTGGAAGAGATGTTGAAACGTCCGCTAAAGAGGCAAAGAGACCTCACATCTCGTGATGTCCTTCGGGTAAGGCCTCGAGTTTTCTTTTTACCTTTGCCTTTTTAAGGAGGTATGAATCATAATTGAGCATAAATTACGTCAGGCATGATGCCATCATTGAACGTTGCAAAACGTGTCTAGCTCAGCCCACAATTTCCGTCTTCTTCAGATAGGGCTCAAGTTAGAACCTATTAAAGCGTCTTCTTTATTTCTGTTTCGTTAGAAATGAGAATTATTAAATATGAAATACAAACTCTAAAGAGAGAGGCGTTCAGAATACTTTAAATAATAATTAAAATAATATATCCTTAAATTGTGTTAGGTCATATATTTGAAAATAATTCAAATGTAATGTGTTAAGGACAGAAACAAATTAAGAAAAAATAAATAGGCTATCAAAGTTTGGTTGTCTTTGTACATAAGAGAATGAGTTATCATAACCAGGCTTAGAATTACTCTCTATTAACACATTCATACTTAATGCAAAGACAGGACAGACCCGTGTGCTCCCTGTGTAATGTTACCCTGACGATAAAACACATACTGACAGACTCCAAAAGGCAAGACAATTTACTCATGCCACAAGATTTACTTACATTATTTGTATGAGGTAGCTCTCACATCTACACTATATTATAATACTAAAAGAACCCTTGGAGGCCTCGTGGCCGTAAGGATTAAGGAGTGAGCACTTAAAACTCCGTGCCAATGGTCGTGGGTTCAATTACCACTAGGGATGGTGCCTTTTCTTTGGAAAACCTATAGATAACCCGTACCCAAATTCTGAGGTAATTATAATGGAAGTTAAAAATTGAAATTAAAGAACACTAATTTATATAAAAATAAGTTTAGCCAATCTTCCTTCTGCTGCTGATAAATAGATTTTATTAAGCTATTAGTATTGTAAATTAATAGTAAATGTATATTAATTAATGTGTATTTCTATACTATTTTTATTCATTTTCAAATTCATCGTGTTTTGTATAGCTCTAAACGTATATTATTTTCAATTTTGTAAGTTTAAATATAAATTGGGTGCGAATGCCTTTAAACTTTAAATAAATATTAACATAATGTATATAAAATATCTATTTTATTAGATTTATTAGGGCTCATCGCAATGCATTCAAAGCCTTTAATATATATATATATATATACAAAGCATCTGAATCTTAACCTTAGGAAGACTTTCCACAGGCCATGTTAAGATTAATAGAATAAATATGGCCGTTTCCAAACAGCTGGCAAGAATCGGTATTTTTCTGATAACAAATATAAACATCTGATAGGCAACGGAAATGTTTATTTCAGTACTTACACAATTTTAAATTTGTCTTTCTTATTGTCGTTTATTCATATTTCTTCTTGAACAGAAAATATGTCGTTGTGACTTAGTGCACAACTATTTATAAGGAAAGAATTCTAAGGAATAAATAAATAAGTATATAACAAATGTCCAATCATTGTCAACGGCTTATGTGTATAAATAATAATAATAAAAAAAAACCAAAAAAAAAAAAAAAAAAAAAAAAAACATTTTATCGATAAACATAAACCCTTTAACAAGTAAATCAGTAGTATATTATAGTCCAAGGACTTCACACAGAATGTCAAGGCATTGAATTCTCATGAGATCGGATTCAAACTGGTTTCCTTGAATACCAGTTTCAAAAGCCAATTTTCTTATCTTCTACTTAATCTTCATAATAAAAAAATATTAAAACATACATAATAAATTAATAAATGCCAAAAAAGAATCATGCCTGTGCAATATGTTGTGATATATTTTTATGAGATAAAATAATTAATGGAAGCGTGTTCCGATCCCGGGCAGTAAAATATATATACTGAACAAAAACTATAAGTTTCAATTTCCTCAGTCGTGATAATATTATTAGGATATTTCCGTTCCAGTTTGAGTTTTAGAGCTTGCTGAAAATATAACGGTTCCTCGGGAGTCCCTCCATATTCTTTTTGTAAGGATTTAGTGAATTATCTGTTTCTGACCCAGCATAACCATCCTCTTATTTTTATCAAAAGTAGTTTCAGTCGGACAAACACAATATATATATATATATATATATATATATATATATATATATATATATATATATATATATTCCATAACTTTTAATTTATTTCTTTGCTAATTGGCATTGATAGGTAATCGGATGTATGATCATAGTCAAACAAAACCAAGTCCCTATTAATTAATTAGAGGGTCTTTTACCTCTAATTAAAACGGACATGATTTTATTCTTCACTGCCTTATCTTCGTTATTTATGGGAACAAAACATAGTGCCCTATACCATTATATGGATCGAAAAATCCACATTAAGAACATGATGTTAAGTCAATTTAATAAAATAATGGAAATGGTGGCCTTTACTTCCGGGGTACAGATATATAAAGTGAAAAATATATATTGCATCTTTTAGAAGAATTTATATAAGTATATATATATATATATATATATATATATGTATATATATATATATATATATATATATATATATATATATATATATATATGAGCCTATATTTTATTTATTGCTATTCTTAAAACTCAGGTTCTTCATGATGAGCCCAACTCCAATCCTTGAAATAGAGTCATCGATAAAGCGATTCATATCCAACAAAAGTAATATTTGACTGTCTTAAATAAATATCCAATCTGCATAAATTATCTGCATAAATGAAGTGGAAACATTATGACCCTAATATTTTTATTTTTTGGAAATGTTTAATTCCTCCCGCATTTATACCAGTAGGCAAAAAAAGGGGGGTTATTTTTTGATAGTACTTTCAATTTTGCCCATATTCAAAATAAAAAACAACATAATTTTGTGATCAAAGATATCTAAAACAAATTTCCTCTGATTTCAAATGTCATCCAAAAAAAAAAAAAAAAAAAAAAAAAAAAAAAAAAAAAAAAAAAAAAAAAAAAAAAAAAACCTTTATTTGTTTTAAACAATTATTCTAACCATTTCCCAGGTTCACATTTTAGAAAAACTATGTCGTGAAATCATCTTTATTATCTTAATGGTGGAATTAATAACTCTCATATTACAAGTATATGAATTATGTTAATTACAGTGATTTAATAAATAATACTTGTTATATAAACTGTTGTATATAATTGTCAATGGAAATATTGAAATTAAATATTTGCAAATTAGACTAAGTCAATAATATCTCATGACAGGACTCGATAAACCAACGGAATACCTATGCGAAATAAATAATATGATGTATCAAACAATTGTTGAAAGAAAGCAGCAAGTACATAAATACAATATTCTATTACCAACATAACAATCTCTTTGAAAGAAATTTTTGAAAAGAGTTCAAGCGTACTAGAGGCATCTATTTCTGAGCAAACATCGATTTTTTAATTAAAAAGCTGATTCATTAGGTCATACGGGTACGTTAGAACTTTGAGGAATTAAAATAGAAGCGAAACACCTATTTGATAATTAGAGTAAATATGAAAACCGTCCTTAAATTCGTTTATACGATGTTCGAAGCCTTCTTGGAGGATTTGTTTGAGCATTTGTAAGCAGTATTTCCGGTCATGGGTACCTTACAACAAAGGAATATAATCGACAAAAAAAATAGAACTGAAATAAGGGGAGTTGATGACAAGGCGGCGAAGATCACTAGAATACGAATGAGCCCCAAGCCTTTATTTTTATTTTCCCCCCCGTAGAATGGAGTCTGTGGGCGATATATTTCCCCAAGTGGCTAGGTACAACTCATTTTGCCATCTCCAACCCTCCCAACATCGGTCTTCCATCACTCCCATTTTGTCAGCTGTATCTCTGCTGGCAATAAATTGCATCGAGGAGGTCCTGCTTTTCCTTGCAAGCAATGATTGATTTTCTTTTGCACTCTTACAGAATTTATTCTATATACTGACGATTCTTTAATGGGATGAGAAATAAAATGTATTTATTTACTATTTAAAGGGTGAGACCAGAAACTTTGGCGTTGGACTTTTTTAATAGTGTAAATAAAACTACAGTACTCAAACTTAATACGTTCTCTGAAGAAGCCTTTATTAAATTAAAAGAAAAACGTATGATGTATAAATGGTATATCGTACATATACGGATATATGAATTTGTTGAGTCTATTAAACGTTTTCCGCAAACTATACCAAAATAATCCAACTCATAAAAATCTAGGGTAAATACAGAATGCTATAATTTATGATGTACAAATAAAAAAAAGTAAAATTAATACATTGAAAGAAAAAATAGAAAAGAATAAATAAATAAAATAATCTCTGTATGAAAACGGATATGTTTTAAATATCGTACATGTACATTGGTGTTGAGTTAAGGATAAAAACCTAAGGAATTATATATAAGAACAACACAATCATAAAACATACATAAATAGATTTTAGGGCGTAATAACCAAGCAGTTATTTGTCCACATAAATTGAAGCCCTACCATACCCTACCCTATAGGGATTAGCACAATTTAATTATACTCCTAGGGCGGAGATGACCATGCAGTTTTCTGCCCTTAAACCACCAACCCAAACCCCCCAACCTACCCTATACTGATGTATGTGTTTGCATTCATGGACTGGCAAAATTAAACTTAATAGAAAGTAGGTTTCTATTATAGATAATCCCAAAAGTTCTAGAATTAACTTATAAAAATTACATTAAAAGTAATAAAGTTGACACGCCTTAAATCCAACCAAAAAAAAAAAGTAAAATAGGTGTGTGTATATATATTTAATTAAAGGAAACTTATATTTTAGCTATAAGTGTTTACCTATAACTGCGGACATGGTGTTTGTTTTTCACATCTTACCAAATTAGTGGTGTAACAAACAAACCTCCTTAAAAGTCTTGGCCTTATAATTACTATTAGGCAATATTAATTTTCAATATAAAAATAGAATTTGTTTAGAATGTGTTTATGAAAAAAATACTTAAAGAAACATTAAAAAAAAATTATATGAGTTATAAAATCCCTGTATGGCTATAAGGGATGGAGTAGACCACTGTGACTTTCATTTTTAAGACAAAGAGTATTTCATGCTAACATACTCTAAAACAAATACGGTATATTATAAGTTTCGTGCAGATATTCGAGACATTAAATACGGTACATGCACCATCTAATTAATATTTTCAAACAAAGTATGTTATACATTTCTCATTAGAATAAAAGTGTCTTTTATTGTAAAATAGTAGAAGAAATGCTCTTATATGCCTGATGATTGACTTGGATAAATTGAAGAGAGTGATAGAAGATGAGAGGCTATTGTGATGAAAGTGTTCGAGAGAGTGGAAGAGAAACCGAGAAGATGATGCGTTAAGTGTGAAAACTAGTGTGTCAATGGATGACAGTTAGTAGAAGTCCTATAGAAAGATTGTCTATCTTATGAGTGATACATGAGATATGGATGTATGGTGTATGTTTTATGGGGCTGCTTTAGACCCAATTTTTCTCCAATGGGTAAGATATTTGAGTATTTGGCAGAGTTGAATTCTATCCCAACTTTGTCCTTGGTTTTTAATTAGGAGAATGTAATAGGGTCACACCACTGATGTAGTCCTTCCAATCTCATCATGATTAGCTCTCTTTTTCACAAATTATGCACGAATCCTAGCGATCAGATGGCTTACGTCCTTAATGGGTACTTTTTACACTTGCTACATAAGCCATACCACGCCTAAAAATCCCTGATGGCACGTTGATTATCTTATGGCTAAATGAAAATTATGTAGGAAGATGGATTGGGAGATTTGGACTTATGCATTGGCCGGCCAAGATAGCAAGGACTACATCAGCAGCGTTAACAGGTGTCGCCAGTTTGTTCTGCAAGGAGGCCATTATAATTTTCAATGTATTTTTCTTTTATTCAAGTTTTATATAAGACTTACTATATTCATTAAATATCAATTTCATCAAGAATAATTGTTATTTATTTCTAAAAATTAACCCGAAAATAAACATGATATTAATTTTATTTATTTGATGTTTTTTCACTCTAGAATCCCTTCTGAGTATACCTTAGAAAAGCCGATTAAATTTTATGGCTTATTTAAATTAAAGATTCGGCAACCTGTAGGATTTTTTTTTTTTTTTTTTTGAAAGATTAGTGATTTTCTAAATGTTGCTTTTTTTCATTGCCACTTTTCAAGTTGATATTTCGGTTTGATTGTGATACTTGTGAACATTGAATGTGCATTAGTCTTAAAGCAAATGTAATTCTGACTACAAAAATTTAATGAAATGTTGAAAACTTTGTTGTTGTACTACAAAAATGCGGGAGTTCCTAAAGAACCTTTAGAACGGCATATTTCTGGAACGGATTGAGATAGAAATGTGTTGGTGGTGGTATTGAACTACATTTTTTTTGTCTAGTCTCACCCCTTGGAGTGGGTATTGCTATTAACTTGCCATACACCCTGTACACAAAAAATTCAGCTGTTAGTCTGTCTGTCGGTTTGTTCCTTATACAAATTCACACCGATTTTGAAGAAACTTGGCAAACAGGTTGCTCTTGATCTGGGGAGTGTAATATGCTAGGTCAAAATCGACTAGGATCACCTTTCAGAGGTCACCGGTCCGAAACTGTGAACCCGAAAAGTTCCAGAAGAGTGGATAGTGGGAAATCGTCACTTTTTGAAAAATGAGATATTCACCAAGACAGACCGCAACGGAAAATCTTTCTGTCATCTGGCATAATGCCAGTTGTCTGAAAAGTTAATTACAAAGCTAAATATGCTATCCCCTCCACTGCTGCTTTCTCATGTCTGGTTGCCGATAACTGCAAGGTATATATCATCAAGCTAGGATGGAGTCCCTGTATGCTGAGATTTTCCCTGAAATTATAGGAATCGAGGTTAGCAGAGGTATTCTTATATAAACGGATTTACGAATAGCAAGTTGTTTTACTTTTTCTTTCTTATAATAGTGTTTTGAAAGCCGCCTTGAGTTATTTAAGCGAGTTATCGGTGTCCCAGAGTCACGAGGGGGTAGAACCCACTCACGAGCCGATAAAACTGCATTTTGTGGAGAGAAAGAAAAGTGTTCAGTCACTTATAAAAAGCCGCTATACCACTATTTTATAACACGCTCAAACATACCATAAAATATATTATATCATTATTTATTATTTAATATAACTTTATTTTTTTACTTAATTAAACTTTAATGATATTCATCGAAATGGCATTCTTATAACTAACTTGATGTATTATTTTTATTTATTTACTTTATGAGCCACTTCATGCAACCAAATAATATTTAAAAAAAATAAATAAATAACAATACAATCAAAATATACGCATAGTAAATAGATATACGATTTCCTAAATAGAAACACTTTATGAGATGTTTAAAAGGCGTCTCATGCACGTATATTTGACAGCTAGTGTTATAGAATCTATTTTTATTTATCTATTATTTTTTTTTTAAATGAAATGTGTGTGTAGTTTACATAAATATCGACTCTATTTGTCATTATGATTTTAATACAAAACTCTGAAGTATGTACCGTCTCTAATCACTACTGATAAGAAAAAACACCCTACATTTAGAATAATAATTTAGAAGGAACTGAAAGATCACGGAAAAATAAAAATTAGACTAATTAGAATTAGTCTAATTATTTAACTCTTAGGCTTCCACGGTCCGAGTCATTACAAATATTATAGTCTTCTGGTATTGACCGTGTCACAAACTTCTTTGCCGACGTTTCGCTAGTCATACTGCCAGCTTCCTCAGGGCTTAGTCTTAGAATGAGGATGTTCTTCTAGTTCTTCTGTATAAATACCTCTCGTTGTATTCATCCGCGGGCGTACTCACACAGACAGATACCTAAATGCAGCTTCTCATCACCACCCAGCCCAGAAGAACACTTTGATCACTACCCTCATGACCAGAGCCATCAGGATTTCTCAACCAAACCATCTCAGAAAAGAAGAGAGACACCTAAAGTCAGCTCTAAGAAAAAACGGGTACACGGACGAAACTATAAAAAGGCAAACCACCAAAGCAAAAAGAAATGCAAAGTCGACAGAAAAGGGAATGCAAAAAGACCCAAACGAGAAAAAAGTAATCATTCCCTATGTTAAAGTTACTACAGAGAAGATTACTAAGTTTCTAAAGAAACGTAACATAAAAACAGTGTACACCACTGACTGCAAGATAAGTCAAATAATAAATAACCCCAAAGATAATTTACAGTTAAGATCACCAGGTGTCTACAGTATCCCATGCTCCTGCGGAAAAGAATACATTGGACAGACAGGAAGATTGGTGTGCACTAGAATAACAGAACATATGAAGACGGTTAAGAATGGCAACATTGAAAAATCGGCGGTAGCAGAACATTTTTATAACACTAATCATGCTATCCAGTTCGAGCAAGTAAGCGTTCTGGCGAAAATAGAAAATTATCAAGAACGTATCATAAGGGAAGCCATAGAAATAGTACGATGCCCTGAAAATATCAACAAAGAAGATGGGTACAAGCTTAGAAAATTATGGCATCTGGTAATTAAACCTAGGCAAAAAAGAAAATACGAAATTCAGCCAATCAATGATCCAGATGGAACCCACCAACCAGAATCAAGCAAGACCGGGACCAACCAATCCGGGACATGTAAGAGCAGACTACGCCCGCGGATGAATACAAAGAGAGGTATTTATACAGAAGAACTAGAAGAACATCCTCATTCTCAGACTAAGCCCTGAGGAAGCTGGCAGTATGACTAGCGAAACGTCGGCAAAGAAGTTTGTGACACGGTCAATACCAGAAGACTATAATATTTGTAGTCTAATTATTATTAGATAATTATCTATGAAATAATAATTGGGCGTTATTGAAGCTCAGGAAACACCAAACACTTTTCATCACACTCAGACACAATTATTTTCTAATACAATTTTGTTTTATTTTTAAAAAATAATCAAACGTTTTCATATTCGAGATAAAAAGTAGATTGCATAACGTAACTCCTAGTTATGGTACAGAATTTATCAATAAATGAACAAAACAAATTATTCGTCCGTAACCACCCCTTTTTTTCTTCTTTTGTTTCAAAGACAAACTTAATAAAGGACTTTCACAATCGATTAAAATTATAGGGTGATCTTGAATTATAAAGTAAAAATATCAGGGCTCTCTCAATGGCCAATAATTAAATTGCTTATGGAAAATGTTCTTATTATTAATGTAAAAACAAGATCGAAGATTGAAGATAATATAAGAAATTTGACATTAGGGAAAAGAAAGAAAATTAAGAAGTTAAGGATTAATTAGAGATTTGTATGATAGCTACTATACCAACGCCCGAACAAACTGCTGTAAAGCAGAATTAGCTATTTGTTCAGATTTACTAGTGGAATGGGTTCTTGAAGAACAGGCGAACAACTTTTCCTTTATTCATGGACTTCCCACAGCTAGGATGTCAACTGGTTCTTGGAACCTGCTTTAGAGGGCGTAAGATTTATTGATATTTTTTTAGTATCATGAAACTTGGAATAGCATAATATTCAATGAATATCATTCAAAACTTAGTACATAGAAATCTCAGGTGTAGAGTATAGGATGAGATGCCTTTCAAAATATTCCGGTATTCCAGAAGTGGACTTAATCGCACTTGATTTCGGAACAGAGGATCTCTGAAGCCCATCGCATTAACTTGCCAGGTTTATTCTTCAGATAAATTGTATATTCGTAAAAGGACTATGTTTGGCTTCCTAGGCACCCTTCCCAAGGAGACGGCTGCATTCTTCCAGGAAATTGGAATGTTAGGGGACAAAATAGCAAGAATTGCTGAATCAATTCTTGTTGAATCGCTAGCCAACATTCAGTGCTACATATATGGCTAAAACATACTCTTTATTTTATCAAAGTAATTAATTATTCTTCAATATTTTCGTATACCTATTTATTATTTACTATTTACCTAGTTTTTTTATAATATTTCATTTAATTTACTAACTTATGTTTTTTTTTACTATTAGTAAAAATGTTGATGATTATGATGTGTCTCAAGCAATCCAATTTAGTTGTGCAACCAAACTTTCCTTGTAAAATAAAGTTTTTCTATTTCCTGTTAGAAATCAATTCCCTCTTTTTCAACGTAAAAAGAATACGTATTTTTTTTAGGTGGACAAATATTGGAATCCATTCTACATTACTTAGAATCTCGCGCCCTTAATTATACCCATTAAAAAGGGTCGAAATATATTCTGATGCATCACCTTCTGATCACATGATTATTCTAAGCGTTCATTGTGTAAAGGTTATATTTCTTTTTAAAAAGCGTGAATTTCTCGCTAATTCATGGGCTATATAAGGGGGGAGGGGCTGAGGGGCAGCAGCCCCCCCTCCCCCGAAATGTTGATTTGATCGGTAAAAATTTCATAAAACCCTTAAAAATAAATTAAATAAGATCATTTAGTTCATAAAACATATTCTATTTTGGGTGTAATAGCGTTTAAGTTGTCTAAAACTCTTCGAATATCTAAATTGTTAGTATTCCATACATCAGAAATAGACTCAGCCCCCCCCCCCGAAATTTTCCCGGCCCCCTCCGAAATTATTTTCTATATACGCTCATGCGCTAATTTTGCCATTATATTGAGAAAACAAATTAAATAACTTCTGAAGTGAAATCTTGAAAACCAGGTTTTTTATGCTTAAATAGTGCTTTAAGGTAACAGCGATAGGATACACGATTGTATAAGGAAATACCTAAATGACTCTACCACTTTAGGTACAATTGACAACCAATTAACGTAAAATATATTGGCAAGATAGAGCATTGTATAATTATAAACATTTCCATAAAGTTTCGTTTCCATTCTGGCAAATCCCCCGCACATGTCGCACGACATGTACCCAGGACTTGTTGCAAAGTTGTGTTCCCAATTCCCTGCGACGTGTCGCTGATGTATTTGATGCGATAATGGGATATAACACATGTTAATCATATGTGAAGATTAGACACTTTTTAGGTTAGGTTCTGTGGACACTAGACAGGGTAGTATATGTAAACGGTATTTTGCGCATCCGCGTGTTCCTGACACAAGTTGCGGGCTGTTTCCATTACCCTAGGCACAAGTCGCGGGCACATGCTTTGTCGAGCGGTCGTCTGGCACATTTTTGTGTACCAGGCACATGAATAGAATATTTATTTATTTAAATTTTAACGTCCATTTATTATTAACTACGAATTTTAGGACGGGTTATCTATAGGTTACCACCCTTTTCTAGCCAGGATAGGGGTGATGCCTTTTCTTTTTTCTAAAGAAAAGCCACCACCCCTAGCGGGAATCGAACCCACGACCTTTGGCACGGAGTGTTAAGAGATGAATAGAATAGAATAGAATAATCTTTATTTCCAATAACTCGTTTTCGAGATATGGACACGTCATATAATAATATTATAATACATTTAATACTACATTTCCAGATTTAAGTCAAGATGCCAGTTCGGATGCTAAATCTGTTTCAAAAAATTCTTCAGTTGTATAACAAGTTCTTTGTCGGAGTATTCTTTTCAGTTTCTGGATAAGTCTTTTGGTCGGTTGGATGTTTCTTAATTCCTCAGGCAGGAAATTGGACAAAACTGCTCCACAAAACTCCACTCCTTTCCTATAAAACGTTGTCATATGTTTTTGAATTTTGATTTTTCCTTGTTGGCGTGTAGAGTAGTAGTGGTCGTCTCCATGAATTTTAAATTGGGATAAGTTATTTTTTACATATTTTACTATTGCTAAAAAATACAGCGACGGCAGTGTTAAAATTCCTAATTGTTCAAAGTATTTCCTCGTTGATGATCTTCTTTGTAGTTTCATGATGTGCCTTACAATTCTCTTTTGAATCTTGAAGATTTGGATGGCTTGCAATTTGTTACCCCACAATTCAATGCCATATAATTGTGATTCGAAAGTCCCATAATACACATTTATTAAATCCGTTTTGTCCAATATCTTAAAAAGATTTTTTATCATGAAGCATGAGGTGTTAAGTTTTTTTTTAATGTTGTCATACCTGTCGGTGGAGACCGTCGTCACTGGCATCTGTGCGAGTACTGTGGGCGAGCGCTTTCGACGTAAATACGTCATTATCAAGCCACTGTTAAGTTAGTACTGAACTGTGTTTGTAGTGTCAGAGTATTTATACAGGGTGGAGTACGTTGTTTACTTCTGTTAAAGGTCGTCCAGGTAGTTTGTTTGTCTGTACTCTGTGCAGGTGTTCGTTCAGGTAAAGTGTTTGTTGGCTCCGTGGGTCATTGCCGTCTAAGGGTTTCTCAGGTAGTTTGTTTGTCTGTATTCTGTGCAGGTGGTCCGTTATATGTTGATCATGGAAAAATGTGATTTTATGTTTGTCTTTCTTAGTTTTTCTGTTTTTATGTTAAGTACGTTGTCGTTTAGTTATTGGAAGTGATGCTGTGTCTGTCCTTTTTCGTTTGTTTGTTCGTTTAAGTAGTTTGAGTGGTCTGAATATTGTGTCAGAGCTAGTGTTAAGTTGTTCGTTTATAATGTTTCCGTTAAAGTATCGTTGTTTGTATATCTCCATGTTTTCTAGTATGTCAAGTCTACGTCCTTTTTGTTGTCTGTGTATGAGTGTCATGCTGTTTTGTATGTTGCTAGGGTCGTGTGCGTGTTCGTGTAAATGGTTGGCGTAGTTAGAGTCACGTTTGTTCTGTTTAAAAGATGGCTTGATAATGACGTATTTACGTCGAAAGCGCTCGCCCACAGTACTCGCACAGATGCCAGTGACGACGGTCTCCACCGACAGGTATGACAACAGTATATTTACTGGCGGACCTAACCCCTTAGATTATTTACCTAACACAGCCAGTCAGGCTAAGGTACTACTAACACGCATGATTAACAAGACACTAAAAATACACAACACAATAGCCAACATTAAATTTAACAAACAATGCCTTACTGACAAACTGACACCGACATATGCGACAATAGATATAAAAACTAACACATACGCAGCAAGACAGACTAAAAAGACGGCAGAGAGACAGTGGATAAAAAACGAAATACGATCCCTTTACATAAAGAAAAACAAACTAAATGACGAACTGTACAGTTTACACCTAGAAACAGCCAACTTACTTACTCAACTAAACATGTACCACATCTTTCCACCATACCTAACATACTTAAAAGACAGAATACACCAACAGATGACCAACAAATACAACAAAGCCGAACGAAAACTTACTAAACTCAACAACAGACGAACTAAGACGAACACCACATTCCACAAACGTATCGCCAACCTCACTAACATCAACTTTACTGACGCTGAGGAGCAACTACTAGAAAAAGGACTAAAACACAACTTACCACAGACGAACGTACGGAAAACAATAGAAACACACATACTTGACGCAGAAACGGCCATTACATACATTCCCACTGAGAGACAAGAACAAGTACGACACAAGGTAGCAGACATATTAGAACACGCGATAAAACAACGGACAAACCATAAACACTCACACAATGAACACAAAACTATAAAAAGCATTAAAACAAAACTAAAAGATAATGAACTAATCCTTACTAAAGCAGACAAAGGAAACGTAACAGTCATAATGACAAAGGAAGACTACATAACTAAAACAAATACATTCATCACTAACACACACTGCATTAAACTAAAAACAGACCCAACAGACACTTACCAGAGACAGATAAGAGACACGCTTAAACGAAACCCACACATCATTGACGGACTACAATACAAATACATCAACATGAACCCGCGACCACCAACAATGAGAGCACAACCAAAAATACACAAACCTGACATACCCATCAGACCCGTCATTAACTATAGGCCAGCACCCGCATACAAACTAGCAAAACACATCACAAACGTACTCAAAGAAACTATAAACCTAACAAACACATACACTATTCGCAATACACAAGACCTAATCACAAGACTACAGGACACTCACGTATCACCCACCATGGTACTAGTTTCATTCGATATAAAGGACTTATACCCTTCCATACCTGTGAACGAGACATTACACATAATACGCAACAAACTTACAGAACTATACGACGTAGATTACATTGACCAACTAACTGACGTACTAAAAACAGTACTTTCACAGAACTACTTCCAATTCAACGAACAGATCTACAAACCACAGGACGGACTAGGCATGGGCAACCCGACATCTTCAATACTAACGGAAGTATTCTTACAACACTACGAGGACTTAACCATTCCAACACTTATGGACAAACACAAGATAAAATTCTACGGTAGATACGTCGACGACACATTTCTCATCATAGAAAACGATACCACAGACGAACTCCTTACAGACCTTAACAAAATACACCCTAACATTATCTACACGATGGACAAAGAGCAGGACAAAACTATAAACTTTCTCGATCTAACAATAACAAGAACAGAAAACTCACTTACATACGGCATCTACAGAAAACCTACTACGACCGACACAACAATCCATTCCTCATCCGTACACCCCACACAACACAAACTCTCAGCCTTTAGACACATGATCCACCGCCTCCAGACTACACCCATGACCCAACAGAACTACAACAAGGAACTATCAACCATATACGACATAGCACATAACAACGGTTACGGGCGAACAACCATCGACAAACTTATAACACAAAACAGCACTAAAAAACTCACACAGACGGACGAAGTCACGACAAGACGCTGCACTTTCACATATACAGGACCGTTAACATACCGACTAACTAACTTGTTTCACAAAGAAGGACTTAAGACAGCACTAAAAACAGATAACAATTTACGGACTAACCTCACAAACGATATCGACAGACCTAACAAATACGACCTAAACGGAGTGTACAAACTAACATGCACTTGTGACCACACATACATCGGACAAACAGGACGAAAACTAAAGACACGATATACAGAACACATACGATCTTTTAAACAGAACAAACGTGACTCTAACTACGCCAACCATTTACACGAACACGCACACGACCCTAGCAACATACAAAACAGCATGACACTCATACACAGACAACAAAAAGGACGTAGACTTGACATACTAGAAAACATGGAGATATACAAACAACGATACTTTAACGGAAACATTATAAACGAACAACTTAACACTAGCTCTGACACAATATTCAGACCACTCAAACTACTTAAACGAACAAACAAACGAAAAAGGACAGACACAGCATCACTTCCAATAACTAAACGACAACGTACTTAACATAAAAACAGAAAAACTAAGAAAGACAAACATAAAATCACATTTTTCCATGATCAACATATAACGGACCACCTGCACAGAATACAGACAAACAAACTATCTGAGAAACCCTTAGACGGCAATGACCCACGGAGCCAACAAACACTTTACCTGAACGAACACCTGCACAGAGTACAGACAAACAAACTACCTGGACGACCTTTAACAGAAGTAAACAACGTACTCCACCCTGTATAAATACTCTGACACTACAAACACAGTTCAGTACTAACTTAACAGTGGCTTGATAATGACGTATTTACGTCGAAAGCGCTCGCCCACAGTACTCGCACAGATGCCAGTGACGACGGTCTCCACCGACAGGTATGACAACAGTATATTTACTGGCGGACCTAACCCCTTAGATTATTTACCTAACACAGCCAGTCAGGCTAAGGTACTACTAACACGCATGATTAACAAGACACTAAAAATACACAACACAATAGCCAACATTAAATTTAACAAACAATGCCTTACTGACAAACTGACACCGACATATGCGACAATAGATATAAAAACTAACACATACGCAGCAAGACAGACTAAAAAGACGGCAGAGAGACAGTGGATAAAAAACGAAATACGATCCCTTTACATAAAGAAAAACAAACTAAATGACGAACTGTACAGTTTACACCTAGAAACAGCCAACTTACTTACTCAACTAAACATGTACCACATCTTTCCACCATACCTAACATACTTAAAAGACAGAATACACCAACAGATGACCAACAAATACAACAAAGCCGAACGAAAACTTACTAAACTCAACAACAGACGAACTAAGACGAACACCACATTCCACAAACGTATCGCCAACCTCACTAACATCAACTTTACTGACGCTGAGGAGCAACTACTAGAAAAAGGACTAAAACACAACTTACCACAGACGAACGTACGGAAAACAATAGAAACACACATACTTGACGCAGAAACGGCCATTACATACATTCCCACTGAGAGACAAGAACAAGTACGACACAAGGTAGCAGACATATTAGAACACGCGATAAAACAACGGACAAACCATAAACACTCACACAATGAACACAAAACTATAAAAAGCATTAAAACAAAACTAAAAGATAATGAACTAATCCTTACTAAAGCAGACAAAGGAAACGTAACAGTCATAATGACAAAGGAAGACTACATAACTAAAACAAATACATTCATCACTAACACACACTGCATTAAACTAAAAACAGACCCAACAGACACTTACCAGAGACAGATAAGAGACACGCTTAAACGAAACCCACACATCATTGACGGACTACAATACAAATACATCAACATGAACCCGCGACCACCAACAATGAGAGCACAACCAAAAATACACAAACCTGACATACCCATCAGACCCGTCATTAACTATAGGCCAGCACCCGCATACAAACTAGCAAAACACATCACAAACGTACTCAAAGAAACTATAAACCTAACAAACACATACACTATTCGCAATACACAAGACCTAATCACAAGACTACAGGACACTCACGTATCACCCACCATGGTACTAGTTTCATTCGATATAAAGGACTTATACCCTTCCATACCTGTGAACGAGACATTACACATAATACGCAACAAACTTACAGAACTATACGACGTAGATTACATTGACCAACTAACTGACGTACTAAAAACAGTACTTTCACAGAACTACTTCCAATTCAACGAACAGATCTACAAACCACAGGACGGACTAGGCATGGGCAACCCGACATCTTCAATACTAACGGAAGTATTCTTACAACACTACGAGGACTTAACCATTCCAACACTTATGGACAAACACAAGATAAAATTCTACGGTAGATACGTCGACGACACATTTCTCATCATAGAAAACGATACCACAGACGAACTCCTTACAGACCTTAACAAAATACACCCTAACATTATCTACACGATGGACAAAGAGCAGGACAAAACTATAAACTTTCTCGATCTAACAATAACAAGAACAGAAAACTCACTTACATACGGCATCTACAGAAAACCTACTACGACCGACACAACAATCCATTCCTCATCCGTACACCCCACACAACACAAACTCTCAGCCTTTAGACACATGATCCACCGCCTCCAGACTACACCCATGACCCAACAGAACTACAACAAGGAACTATCAACCATATACGACATAGCACATAACAACGGTTACGGGCGAACAACCATCGACAAACTTATAACACAAAACAGCACTAAAAAACTCACACAGACGGACGAAGTCACGACAAGACGCTGCACTTTCACATATACAGGACCGTTAACATACCGACTAACTAACTTGTTTCACAAAGAAGGACTTAAGACAGCACTAAAAACAGATAACAATTTACGGACTAACCTCACAAACGATATCGACAGACCTAACAAATACGACCTAAACGGAGTGTACAAACTAACATGCACTTGTGACCACACATACATCGGACAAACAGGACGAAAACTAAAGACACGATATACAGAACACATACGATCTTTTAAACAGAACAAACGTGACTCTAACTACGCCAACCATTTACACGAACACGCACACGACCCTAGCAACATACAAAACAGCATGACACTCATACACAGACAACAAAAAGGACGTAGACTTGACATACTAGAAAACATGGAGATATACAAACAACGATACTTTAACGGAAACATTATAAACGAACAACTTAACACTAGCTCTGACACAATATTCAGACCACTCAAACTACTTAAACGAACAAACAAACGAAAAAGGACAGACACAGCATCACTTCCAATAACTAAACGACAACGTACTTAACATAAAAACAGAAAAACTAAGAAAGACAAACATAAAATCACATTTTTCCATGATCAACATATAACGGACCACCTGCACAGAATACAGACAAACAAACTACCTGAGAAACCCTTAGACGGCAATGACCCACGGAGCCAACAAACACTTTACCTGAACGAACACCTGCACAGAGTACAGACAAACAAACTACCTGGACGACCTTTAACAGAAGTAAACAACGTACTCCACCCTGTATAAATACTCTGACACTACAAACACAGTTCAGTACTAACTTAACAGTGGCTTGATAATGACGTATTTACGTCGAAAGCGCTCGCCCACAGTACTCGCACAGATGCCAGTGACGACGGTCTCCACCGACAGGTATGACAACAGTATATTTACTGGCGGACCTAACCCCTTAGATTATTTACCTAACACAGCCAGTCAGGCTAAGGTACTACTAACACGCATGATTAACAAGACACTAAAAATACACAACACAATAGCCAACATTAAATTTAACAAACAATGCCTTACTGACAAACTGACACCGACATATGCGACAATAGATATAAAAACTAACACATACGCAGCAAGACAGACTAAAAAGACGGCAGAGAGACAGTGGATAAAAAACGAAATACGATCCCTTTACATAAAGAAAAACAAACTAAATGACGAACTGTACAGTTTACACCTAGAAACAGCCAACTTACTTACTCAACTAAACATGTACCACATCTTTCCACCATACCTAACATACTTAAAAGACAGAATACACCAACAGATGACCAACAAATACAACAAAGCCGAACGAAAACTTACTAAACTCAACAACAGACGAACTAAGACGAACACCACATTCCACAAACGTATCGCCAACCTCACTAACATCAACTTTACTGACGCTGAGGAGCAACTACTAGAAAAAGGACTAAAACACAACTTACCACAGACGAACGTACGGAAAACAATAGAAACACACATACTTGACGCAGAAACGGCCATTACATACATTCCCACTGAGAGACAAGAACAAGTACGACACAAGGTAGCAGACATATTAGAACACGCGATAAAACAACGGACAAACCATAAACACTCACACAATGAACACAAAACTATAAAAAGCATTAAAACAAAACTAAAAGATAATGAACTAATCCTTACTAAAGCAGACAAAGGAAACGTAACAGTCATAATGACAAAGGAAGACTACATAACTAAAACAAATACATTCATCACTAACACACACTGCATTAAACTAAAAACAGACCCAACAGACACTTACCAGAGACAGATAAGAGACACGCTTAAACGAAACCCACACATCATTGACGGACTACAATACAAATACATCAACATGAACCCGCGACCACCAACAATGAGAGCACAACCAAAAATACACAAACCTGACATACCCATCAGACCCGTCATTAACTATAGGCCAGCACCCGCATACAAACTAGCAAAACACATCACAAACGTACTCAAAGAAACTATAAACCTAACAAACACATACACTATTCGCAATACACAAGACCTAATCACAAGACTACAGGACACTCACGTATCACCCACCATGGTACTAGTTTCATTCGATATAAAGGACTTATACCCTTCCATACCTGTGAACGAGACATTACACATAATACGCAACAAACTTACAGAACTATACGACGTAGATTACATTGACCAACTAACTGACGTACTAAAAACAGTACTTTCACAGAACTACTTCCAATTCAACGAACAGATCTACAAACCACAGGACGGACTAGGCATGGGCAACCCGACATCTTCAATACTAACGGAAGTATTCTTACAACACTACGAGGACTTAACCATTCCAACACTTATGGACAAACACAAGATAAAATTCTACGGTAGATACGTCGACGACACATTTCTCATCATAGAAAACGATACCACAGACGAACTCCTTACAGACCTTAACAAAATACACCCTAACATTATCTACACGATGGACAAAGAGCAGGACAAAACTATAAACTTTCTCGATCTAACAATAACAAGAACAGAAAACTCACTTACATACGGCATCTACAGAAAACCTACTACGACCGACACAACAATCCATTCCTCATCCGTACACCCCACACAACACAAACTCTCAGCCTTTAGACACATGATCCACCGCCTCCAGACTACACCCATGACCCAACAGAACTACAACAAGGAACTATCAACCATATACGACATAGCACATAACAACGGTTACGGGCGAACAACCATCGACAAACTTATAACACAAAACAGCACTAAAAAACTCACACAGACGGACGAAGTCACGACAAGACGCTGCACTTTCACATATACAGGACCGTTAACATACCGACTAACTAACTTGTTTCACAAAGAAGGACTTAAGACAGCACTAAAAACAGATAACAATTTACGGACTAACCTCACAAACGATATCGACAGACCTAACAAATACGACCTAAACGGAGTGTACAAACTAACATGCACTTGTGACCACACATACATCGGACAAACAGGACGAAAACTAAAGACACGATATACAGAACACATACGATCTTTTAAACAGAACAAACGTGACTCTAACTACGCCAACCATTTACACGAACACGCACACGACCCTAGCAACATACAAAACAGCATGACACTCATACACAGACAACAAAAAGGACGTAGACTTGACATACTAGAAAACATGGAGATATACAAACAACGATACTTTAACGGAAACATTATAAACGAACAACTTAACACTAGCTCTGACACAATATTCAGACCACTCAAACTACTTAAACGAACAAACAAACGAAAAAGGACAGACACAGCATCACTTCCAATAACTAAACGACAACGTACTTAACATAAAAACAGAAAAACTAAGAAAGACAAACATAAAATCACATTTTTCCATGATCAACATATAACGGACCACCTGCACAGAATACAGACAAACAAACTACCTGAGAAACCCTTAGACGGCAATGACCCACGGAGCCAACAAACACTTTACCTGAACGAACACCTGCACAGAGTACAGACAAACAAACTACCTGGACGACCTTTAACAGAAGTAAACAACGTACTCCACCCTGTATAAATACTCTGACACTACAAACACAGTTCAGTACTAACTTAACAGTGGCTTGATAATGACGTATTTACGTCGAAAGCGCTCGCCCACAGTACTCGCACAGATGCCAGTGACGACGGTCTCCACCGACAGGTATGACAACAGTATATTTACTGGCGGACCTAACCCCTTAGATTATTTACCTAACACAGCCAGTCAGGCTAAGGTACTACTAACACGCATGATTAACAAGACACTAAAAATACACAACACAATAGCCAACATTAAATTTAACAAACAATGCCTTACTGACAAACTGACACCGACATATGCGACAATAGATATAAAAACTAACACATACGCAGCAAGACAGACTAAAAAGACGGCAGAGAGACAGTGGATAAAAAACGAAATACGATCCCTTTACATAAAGAAAAACAAACTAAATGACGAACTGTACAGTTTACACCTAGAAACAGCCAACTTACTTACTCAACTAAACATGTACCACATCTTTCCACCATACCTAACATACTTAAAAGACAGAATACACCAACAGATGACCAACAAATACAACAAAGCCGAACGAAAACTTACTAAACTCAACAACAGACGAACTAAGACGAACACCACATTCCACAAACGTATCGCCAACCTCACTAACATCAACTTTACTGACGCTGAGGAGCAACTACTAGAAAAAGGACTAAAACACAACTTACCACAGACGAACGTACGGAAAACAATAGAAACACACATACTTGACGCAGAAACGGCCATTACATACATTCCCACTGAGAGACAAGAACAAGTACGACACAAGGTAGCAGACATATTAGAACACGCGATAAAACAACGGACAAACCATAAACACTCACACAATGAACACAAAACTATAAAAAGCATTAAAACAAAACTAAAAGATAATGAACTAATCCTTACTAAAGCAGACAAAGGAAACGTAACAGTCATAATGACAAAGGAAGACTACATAACTAAAACAAATACATTCATCACTAACACACACTGCATTAAACTAAAAACAGACCCAACAGACACTTACCAGAGACAGATAAGAGACACGCTTAAACGAAACCCACACATCATTGACGGACTACAATACAAATACATCAACATGAACCCGCGACCACCAACAATGAGAGCACAACCAAAAATACACAAACCTGACATACCCATCAGACCCGTCATTAACTATAGGCCAGCACCCGCATACAAACTAGCAAAACACATCACAAACGTACTCAAAGAAACTATAAACCTAACAAACACATACACTATTCGCAATACACAAGACCTAATCACAAGACTACAGGACACTCACGTATCACCCACCATGGTACTAGTTTCATTCGATATAAAGGACTTATACCCTTCCATACCTGTGAACGAGACATTACACATAATACGCAACAAACTTACAGAACTATACGACGTAGATTACATTGACCAACTAACTGACGTACTAAAAACAGTACTTTCACAGAACTACTTCCAATTCAACGAACAGATCTACAAACCACAGGACGGACTAGGCATGGGCAACCCGACATCTTCAATACTAACGGAAGTATTCTTACAACACTACGAGGACTTAACCATTCCAACACTTATGGACAAACACAAGATAAAATTCTACGGTAGATACGTCGACGACACATTTCTCATCATAGAAAACGATACCACAGACGAACTCCTTACAGACCTTAACAAAATACACCCTAACATTATCTACACGATGGACAAAGAGCAGGACAAAACTATAAACTTTCTCGATCTAACAATAACAAGAACAGAAAACTCACTTACATACGGCATCTACAGAAAACCTACTACGACCGACACAACAATCCATTCCTCATCCGTACACCCCACACAACACAAACTCTCAGCCTTTAGACACATGATCCACCGCCTCCAGACTACACCCATGACCCAACAGAACTACAACAAGGAACTATCAACCATATACGACATAGCACATAACAACGGTTACGGGCGAACAACCATCGACAAACTTATAACACAAAACAGCACTAAAAAACTCACACAGACGGACGAAGTCACGACAAGACGCTGCACTTTCACATATACAGGACCGTTAACATACCGACTAACTAACTTGTTTCACAAAGAAGGACTTAAGACAGCACTAAAAACAGATAACAATTTACGGACTAACCTCACAAACGATATCGACAGACCTAACAAATACGACCTAAACGGAGTGTACAAACTAACATGCACTTGTGACCACACATACATCGGACAAACAGGACGAAAACTAAAGACACGATATACAGAACACATACGATCTTTTAAACAGAACAAACGTGACTCTAACTACGCCAACCATTTACACGAACACGCACACGACCCTAGCAACATACAAAACAGCATGACACTCATACACAGACAACAAAAAGGACGTAGACTTGACATACTAGAAAACATGGAGATATACAAACAACGATACTTTAACGGAAACATTATAAACGAACAACTTAACACTAGCTCTGACACAATATTCAGACCACTCAAACTACTTAAACGAACAAACAAACGAAAAAGGACAGACACAGCATCACTTCCAATAACTAAACGACAACGTACTTAACATAAAAACAGAAAAACTAAGAAAGACAAACATAAAATCACATTTTTCCATGATCAACATATAACGGACCACCTGCACAGAATACAGACAAACAAACTACCTGAGAAACCCTTAGACGGCAATGACCCACGGAGCCAACAAACACTTTACCTGAACGAACACCTGCACAGAGTACAGACAAACAAACTACCTGGACGACCTTTAACAGAAGTAAACAACGTACTCCACCCTGTATAAATACTCTGACACTACAAACACAGTTCAGTACTAACTTAACAGTGGCTTGATAATGACGTATTTACGTCGAAAGCGCTCGCCCACAGTACTCGCACAGATGCCAGTGACGACGGTCTCCACCGACAGGTATGACAACAGTATATTTACTGGCGGACCTAACCCCTTAGATTATTTACCTAACACAGCCAGTCAGGCTAAGGTACTACTAACACGCATGATTTACAAGACACTAAAAATACACAACACAATAGCCAACATTAAATTTAACAAACAATGCCTTACTGACAAACTGACACCGACATATGCGACAATAGATATAAAAACTAACACATACGCAGCAAGACAGACTAAAAAGACGGCAGAGAGACAGTGGATAAAAAACGAAATACGATCCCTTTACATAAAGAAAAACAAACTAAATGACGAACTGTACAGTTTACACCTAGAAACAGCCAACTTACTTACTCAACTAAACATGTACCACATCTTTCCACCATACCTAACATACTTAAAAGACAGAATACACCAACAGATGACCAACAAATACAACAAAGCCGAACGAAAACTTACTAAACTCAACAACAGACGAACTAAGACGAACACCACATTCCACAAACGTATCGCCAACCTCACTAACATCAACTTTACTGACGCTGAGGAGCAACTACTAGAAAAAGGACTAAAACACAACTTACCACAGACGAACGTACGGAAAACAATAGAAACACACATACTTGACGCAGAAACGGCCATTACATACATTCCCACTGAGAGACAAGAACAAGTACGACACAAGGTAGCAGACATATTAGAACACGCGATAAAACAACGGACAAACCATAAACACTCACACAATGAACACAAAACTATAAAAAGCATTAAAACAAAACTAAAAGATAATGAACTAATCCTTACTAAAGCAGACAAAGGAAACGTAACAGTCATAATGACAAAGGAAGACTACATAACTAAAACAAATACATTCATCACTAACACACACTGCATTAAACTAAAAACAGACCCAACAGACACTTACCAGAGACAGATAAGAGACACGCTTAAACGAAACCCACACATCATTGACGGACTACAATACAAATACATCAACATGAACCCGCGACCACCAACAATGAGAGCACAACCAAAAATACACAAACCTGACATACCCATCAGACCCGTCATTAACTATAGGCCAGCACCCGCATACAAACTAGCAAAACACATCACAAACGTACTCAAAGAAACTATAAACCTAACAAACACATACACTATTCGCAATACACAAGACCTAATCACAAGACTACAGGACACTCACGTATCACCCACCATGGTACTAGTTTCATTCGATATAAAGGACTTATACCCTTCCATACCTGTGAACGAGACATTACACATAATACGCAACAAACTTACAGAACTATACGACGTAGATTACATTGACCAACTAACTGACGTACTAAAAACAGTACTTTCACAGAACTACTTCCAATTCAACGAACAGATCTACAAACCACAGGACGGACTAGGCATGGGCAACCCGACATCTTCAATACTAACGGAAGTATTCTTACAACACTACGAGGACTTAACCATTCCAACACTTATGGACAAACACAAGATAAAATTCTACGGTAGATACGTCGACGACACATTTCTCATCATAGAAAACGATACCACAGACGAACTCCTTACAGACCTTAACAAAATACACCCTAACATTATCTACACGATGGACAAAGAGCAGGACAAAACTATAAACTTTCTCGATCTAACAATAACAAGAACAGAAAACTCACTTACATACGGCATCTACAGAAAACCTACTACGACCGACACAACAATCCATTCCTCATCCGTACACCCCACACAACACAAACTCTCAGCCTTTAGACACATGATCCACCGCCTCCAGACTACACCCATGACCCAACAGAACTACAACAAGGAACTATCAACCATATACGACATAGCACATAACAACGGTTACGGGCGAACAACCATCGACAAACTTATAACACAAAACAGCACTAAAAAACTCACACAGACGGACGAAGTCACGACAAGACGCTGCACTTTCACATATACAGGACCGTTAACATACCGACTAACTAACTTGTTTCACAAAGAAGGACTTAAGACAGCACTAAAAACAGATAACAATTTACGGACTAACCTCACAAACGATATCGACAGACCTAACAAATACGACCTAAACGGAGTGTACAAACTAACATGCACTTGTGACCACACATACATCGGACAAACAGGACGAAAACTAAAGACACGATATACAGAACACATACGATCTTTTAAACAGAACAAACGTGACTCTAACTACGCCAACCATTTACACGAACACGCACACGACCCTAGCAACATACAAAACAGCATGACACTCATACACAGACAACAAAAAGGACGTAGACTTGACATACTAGAAAACATGGAGATATACAAACAACGATACTTTAACGGAAACATTATAAACGAACAACTTAACACTAGCTCTGACACAATATTCAGACCACTCAAACTACTTAAACGAACAAACAAACGAAAAAGGACAGACACAGCATCACTTCCAATAACTAAACGACAACGTACTTAACATAAAAACAGAAAAACTAAGAAAGACAAACATAAAATCACATTTTTCCATGATCAACATATAACGGACCACCTGCACAGAATACAGACAAACAAACTACCTGAGAAACCCTTAGACGGCAATGACCCACGGAGCCAACAAACACTTTACCTGAACGAACACCTGCACAGAGTACAGACAAACAAACTACCTGGACGACCTTTAACAGAAGTAAACAACGTACTCCACCCTGTATAAATACTCTGACACTACAAACACAGTTCAGTACTAACTTAACAGTGGCTTGATAATGACGTATTTACGTCGAAAGCGCTCGCCCACAGTACTCGCACAGATGCCAGTGACGACGGTCTCCACCGACAGGTATGACAACAGTATATTTACTGGCGGACCTAACCCCTTAGATTATTTACCTAACACAGCCAGTCAGGCTAAGGTACTACTAACACGCATGATCAACAAGACACTAAAAATACACAACACAATAGCCAACATTAAAGTTAACAAACAATGCCTTACTGACAAACTGACACCGACATATGCGACAATAGATATAAAAACTAACACATACGCAGCAAGACAGACTAAAAAGACGGCAGAGAGACAGTGGATAAAAAACGAAATACGATCCCTTTACATAAAGAAAAACAAACTAAATGACGAACTGTACAGTTTACACCTAGAAACAGCCAACTTACTTACTCAACTAAACATGTACCACATCTTTCCACCATACCTAACATACTTAAAAGACAGAATACACCAACAGATGACCAACAAATACAACAAAGCCGAACGAAAACTTACTAAACTCAACAACAGACGAACTAAGACGAACACCACATTCCACAAACGTATCGCCAACCTCACTAACATCAACTTTACTGACGCTGAGGAGCAACTACTAGAAAAAGGACTAAAACACAACTTACCACAGACGAACGTACGGAAAACAATAGAAACACACATACTTGACGCAGAAACGGCCATTACATACATTCCCACTGAGAGACAAGAACAAGTACGACACAAGGTAGCAGACATATTAGAACACGCGATAAAACAACGGACAAACCATAAACACTCACACAATGAACACAAAACTATAAAAAGCATTAAAACAAAACTAAAAGATAATGAACTAATCCTTACTAAAGCAGACAAAGGAAACGTAACAGTCATAATGACAAAGGAAGACTACATAACTAAAACAAATACATTCATCACTAACACACACTGCATTAAACTAAAAACAGACCCAACAGACACTTACCAGAGACAGATAAGAGACACGCTTAAACGAAACCCACACATCATTGACGGACTACAATACAAATACATCAACATGAACCCGCGACCACCAACAATGAGAGCACAACCAAAAATACACAAACCTGACATACCCATCAGACCCGTCATTAACTATAGGCCAGCACCCGCATACAAACTAGCAAAACACATCACAAACGTACTCAAAGAAACTATAAACCTAACAAACACATACACTATTCGCAATACACAAGACCTAATCACAAGACTACAGGACACTCACGTATCACCCACCATGGTACTAGTTTCATTCGATATAAAGGACTTATACCCTTCCATACCTGTGAACGAGACATTACACATAATACGCAACAAACTTACAGAACTATACGACGTAGATTACATTGACCAACTAACTGACGTACTAAAAACAGTACTTTCACAGAACTACTTCCAATTCAACGAACAGATCTACAAACCACAGGACGGACTAGGCATGGGCAACCCGACATCTTCAATACTAACGGAAGTATTCTTACAACACTACGAGGACTTAACCATTCCAACACTTATGGACAAACACAAGATAAAATTCTACGGTAGATACGTCGACGACACATTTCTCATCATAGAAAACGATACCACAGACGAACTCCTTACAGACCTTAACAAAATACACCCTAACATTATCTACACGATGGACAAAGAGCAGGACAAAACTATAAACTTTCTCGATCTAACAATAACAAGAACAGAAAACTCACTTACATACGGCATCTACAGAAAACCTACTACGACCGACACAACAATCCATTCCTCATCCGTACACCCCACACAACACAAACTCTCAGCCTTTAGACACATGATCCACCGCCTCCAGACTACACCCATGACCCAACAGAACTACAACAAGGAACTATCAACCATATACGACATAGCACATAACAACGGTTACGGGCGAACAACCATCGACAAACTTATAACACAAAACAGCACTAAAAAACTCACACAGACGGACGAAGTCACGACAAGACGCTGCACTTTCACATATACAGGACCGTTAACATACCGACTAACTAACTTGTTTCACAAAGAAGGACTTAAGACAGCACTAAAAACAGATAACAATTTACGGACTAACCTCACAAACGATATCGACAGACCTAACAAATACGACCTAAACGGAGTGTACAAACTAACATGCACTTGTGACCACACATACATCGGACAAACAGGACGAAAACTAAAGACACGATATACAGAACACATACGATCTTTTAAACAGAACAAACGTGACTCTAACTACGCCAACCATTTACACGAACACGCACACGACCCTAGCAACATACAAAACAGCATGACACTCATACACAGACAACAAAAAGGACGTAGACTTGACATACTAGAAAACATGGAGATATACAAACAACGATACTTTAACGGAAACATTATAAACGAACAACTTAACACTAGCTCTGACACAATATTCAGACCACTCAAACTACTTAAACGAACAAACAAACGAAAAAGGACAGACACAGCATCACTTCCAATAACTAAACGACAACGTACTTAACATAAAAACAGAAAAACTAAGAAAGACAAACATAAAATCACATTTTTCCATGATCAACATATAACGGACCACCTGCACAGAATACAGACAAACAAACTACCTGAGAAACCCTTAGACGGCAATGACCCACGGAGCCAACAAACACTTTACCTGAACGAACACCTGCACAGAGTACAGACAAACAAACTACCTGGACGACCTTTAACAGAAGTAAACAACGTACTCCACCCTGTATAAATACTCTGACACTACAAACACAGTTCAGTACTAACTTAACAGTGGCTTGATAATGACGTATTTACGTCGAAAGCGCTCGCCCACAGTACTCGCACAGATGCCAGTGACGACGGTCTCCACCGACAGGTATGACAACAGTATATTTACTGGCGGACCTAACCCCTTAGATTATTTACCTAACACAGCCAGTCAGGCTAAGGTACTACTAACACGCATGATTAACAAGACACTAAAAATACACAACACAATAGCCAACATTAAATTTAACAAACAATGCCTTACTGACAAACTGACACCGACATATGCGACAATAGATATAAAAACTAACACATACGCAGCAAGACAGACTAAAAAGACGGCAGAGAGACAGTGGATAAAAAACGAAATACGATCCCTTTACATAAAGAAAAACAAACTAAATGACGAACTGTACAGTTTACACCTAGAAACAGCCAACTTACTTACTCAACTAAACATGTACCACATCTTTCCACCATACCTAACATACTTAAAAGACAGAATACACCAACAGATGACCAACAAATACAACAAAGCCGAACGAAAACTTACTAAACTCAACAACAGACGAACTAAGACGAACACCACATTCCACAAACGTATCGCCAACCTCACTAACATCAACTTTACTGACGCTGAGGAGCAACTACTAGAAAAAGGACTAAAACACAACTTACCACAGACGAACGTACGGAAAACAATAGAAACACACATACTTGACGCAGAAACGGCCATTACATACATTCCCACTGAGAGACAAGAACAAGTACGACACAAGGTAGCAGACATATTAGAACACGCGATAAAACAACGGACAAACCATAAACACTCACACAATGAACACAAAACTATAAAAAGCATTAAAACAAAACTAAAAGATAATGAACTAATCCTTACTAAAGCAGACAAAGGAAACGTAACAGTCATAATGACAAAGGAAGACTACATAACTAAAACAAATACATTCATCACTAACACACACTGCATTAAACTAAAAACAGACCCAACAGACACTTACCAGAGACAGATAAGAGACACGCTTAAACGAAACCCACACATCATTGACGGACTACAATACAAATACATCAACATGAACCCGCGACCACCAACAATGAGAGCACAACCAAAAATACACAAACCTGACATACCCATCAGACCCGTCATTAACTATAGGCCAGCACCCGCATACAAACTAGCAAAACACATCACAAACGTACTCAAAGAAACTATAAACCTAACAAACACATACACTATTCGCAATACACAAGACCTAATCACAAGACTACAGGACACTCACGTATCACCCACCATGGTACTAGTTTCATTCGATATAAAGGACTTATACCCTTCCATACCTGTGAACGAGACATTACACATAATACGCAACAAACTTACAGAACTATACGACGTAGATTACATTGACCAACTAACTGACGTACTAAAAACAGTACTTTCACAGAACTACTTCCAATTCAACGAACAGATCTACAAACCACAGGACGGACTAGGCATGGGCAACCCGACATCTTCAATACTAACGGAAGTATTCTTACAACACTACGAGGACTTAACCATTCCAACACTTATGGACAAACACAAGATAAAATTCTACGGTAGATACGTCGACGACACATTTCTCATCATAGAAAACGATACCACAGACGAACTCCTTACAGACCTTAACAAAATACACCCTAACATTATCTACACGATGGACAAAGAGCAGGACAAAACTATAAACTTTCTCGATCTAACAATAACAAGAACAGAAAACTCACTTACATACGGCATCTACAGAAAACCTACTACGACCGACACAACAATCCATTCCTCATCCGTACACCCCACACAACACAAACTCTCAGCCTTTAGACACATGATCCACCGCCTCCAGACTACACCCATGACCCAACAGAACTACAACAAGGAACTATCAACCATATACGACATAGCACATAACAACGGTTACGGGCGAACAACCATCGACAAACTTATAACACAAAACAGCACTAAAAAACTCACACAGACGGACGAAGTCACGACAAGACGCTGCACTTTCACATATACAGGACCGTTAACATACCGACTAACTAACTTGTTTCACAAAGAAGGACTTAAGACAGCACTAAAAACAGATAACAATTTACGGACTAACCTCACAAACGATATCGACAGACCTAACAAATACGACCTAAACGGAGTGTACAAACTAACATGCACTTGTGACCACACATACATCGGACAAACAGGACGAAAACTAAAGACACGATATACAGAACACATACGATCTTTTAAACAGAACAAACGTGACTCTAACTACGCCAACCATTTACACGAACACGCACACGACCCTAGCAACATACAAAACAGCATGACACTCATACACAGACAACAAAAAGGACGTAGACTTGACATACTAGAAAACATGGAGATATACAAACAACGATACTTTAACGGAAACATTATAAACGAACAACTTAACACTAGCTCTGACACAATATTCAGACCACTCAAACTACTTAAACGAACAAACAAACGAAAAAGGACAGACACAGCATCACTTCCAATAACTAAACGACAACGTACTTAACATAAAAACAGAAAAACTAAGAAAGACAAACATAAAATCACATTTTTCCATGATCAACATATAACGGACCACCTGCACAGAATACAGACAAACAAACTACCTGAGAAACCCTTAGACGGCAATGACCCACGGAGCCAACAAACACTTTACCTGAACGAACACCTGCACAGAGTACAGACAAACAAACTACCTGGACGACCTTTAACAGAAGTAAACAACGTACTCCACCCTGTATAAATACTCTGACACTACAAACACAGTTCAGTACTAACTTAACAGTGGCTTGATAATGACGTATTTACGTCGAAAGCGCTCGCCCACAGTACTCGCACAGATGCCAGTGACGACGGTCTCCACCGACAGGTATGACAACAGTATATTTACTGGCGGACCTAACCCCTTAGATTATTTACCTAACACAGCCAGTCAGGCTAAGGTACTACTAACACGCATGATTAACAAGACACTAAAAATACACAACACAATAGCCAACATTAAATTTAACAAACAATGCCTTACTGACAAACTGACACCGACATATGCGACAATAGATATAAAAACTAACACATACGCAGCAAGACAGACTAAAAAGACGGCAGAGAGACAGTGGATAAAAAACGAAATACGATCCCTTTACATAAAGAAAAACAAACTAAATGACGAACTGTACAGTTTACACCTAGAAACAGCCAACTTACTTACTCAACTAAACATGTACCACATCTTTCCACCATACCTAACATACTTAAAAGACAGAATACACCAACAGATGACCAACAAATACAACAAAGCCGAACGAAAACTTACTAAACTCAACAACAGACGAACTAAGACGAACACCACATTCCACAAACGTATCGCCAACCTCACTAACATCAACTTTACTGACGCTGAGGAGCAACTACTAGAAAAAGGACTAAAACACAACTTACCACAGACGAACGTACGGAAAACAATAGAAACACACATACTTGACGCAGAAACGGCCATTACATACATTCCCACTGAGAGACAAGAACAAGTACGACACAAGGTAGCAGACATATTAGAACACGCGATAAAACAACGGACAAACCATAAACACTCACACAATGAACACAAAACTATAAAAAGCATTAAAACAAAACTAAAAGATAATGAACTAATCCTTACTAAAGCAGACAAAGGAAACGTAACAGTCATAATGACAAAGGAAGACTACATAACTAAAACAAATACATTCATCACTAACACACACTGCATTAAACTAAAAACAGACCCAACAGACACTTACCAGAGACAGATAAGAGACACGCTTAAACGAAACCCACACATCATTGACGGACTACAATACAAATACATCAACATGAACCCGCGACCACCAACAATGAGAGCACAACCAAAAATACACAAACCTGACATACCCATCAGACCCGTCATTAACTATAGGCCAGCACCCGCATACAAACTAGCAAAACACATCACAAACGTACTCAAAGAAACTATAAACCTAACAAACACATACACTATTCGCAATACACAAGACCTAATCACAAGACTACAGGACACTCACGTATCACCCACCATGGTACTAGTTTCATTCGATATAAAGGACTTATACCCTTCCATACCTGTGAACGAGACATTACACATAATACGCAACAAACTTACAGAACTATACGACGTAGATTACATTGACCAACTAACTGACGTACTAAAAACAGTACTTTCACAGAACTACTTCCAATTCAACGAACAGATCTACAAACCACAGGACGGACTAGGCATGGGCAACCCGACATCTTCAATACTAACGGAAGTATTCTTACAACACTACGAGGACTTAACCATTCCAACACTTATGGACAAACACAAGATAAAATTCTACGGTAGATACGTCGACGACACATTTCTCATCATAGAAAACGATACCACAGACGAACTCCTTACAGACCTTAACAAAATACACCCTAACATTATCTACACGATGGACAAAGAGCAGGACAAAACTATAAACTTTCTCGATCTAACAATAACAAGAACAGAAAACTCACTTACATACGGCATCTACAGAAAACCTACTACGACCGACACAACAATCCATTCCTCATCCGTACACCCCACACAACACAAACTCTCAGCCTTTAGACACATGATCCACCGCCTCCAGACTACACCCATGACCCAACAGAACTACAACAAGGAACTATCAACCATATACGACATAGCACATAACAACGGTTACGGGCGAACAACCATCGACAAACTTATAACACAAAACAGCACTAAAAAACTCACACAGACGGACGAAGTCACGACAAGACGCTGCACTTTCACATATACAGGACCGTTAACATACCGACTAACTAACTTGTTTCACAAAGAAGGACTTAAGACAGCACTAAAAACAGATAACAATTTACGGACTAACCTCACAAACGATATCGACAGACCTAACAAATACGACCTAAACGGAGTGTACAAACTAACATGCACTTGTGACCACACATACATCGGACAAACAGGACGAAAACTAAAGACACGATATACAGAACACATACGATCTTTTAAACAGAACAAACGTGACTCTAACTACGCCAACCATTTACACGAACACGCACACGACCCTAGCAACATACAAAACAGCATGACACTCATACACAGACAACAAAAAGGACGTAGACTTGACATACTAGAAAACATGGAGATATACAAACAACGATACTTTAACGGAAACATTATAAACGAACAACTTAACACTAGCTCTGACACAATATTCAGACCACTCAAACTACTTAAACGAACAAACAAACGAAAAAGGACAGACACAGCATCACTTCCAATAACTAAACGACAACGTACTTAACATAAAAACAGAAAAACTAAGAAAGACAAACATAAAATCACATTTTTCCATGATCAACATATAACGGACCACCTGCACAGAATACAGACAAACAAACTACCTGAGAAACCCTTAGACGGCAATGACCCACGGAGCCAACAAACACTTTACCTGAACGAACACCTGCACAGAGTACAGACAAACAAACTACCTGGACGACCTTTAACAGAAGTAAACAACGTACTCCACCCTGTATAAATACTCTGACACTACAAACACAGTTCAGTACTAACTTAACAGTGGCTTGATAATGACGTATTTACGTCGAAAGCGCTCGCCCACAGTACTCGCACAGATGCCAGTGACGACGGTCTCCACCGACAGGTATGACAACAGTATATTTACTGGCGGACCTAACCCCTTAGATTTTTTTTTAATCTTGTCTTTATGCTTCTGCTAATTTAAAAGCATGTGCCGCGACTCGTTGCTAATGGTTTCCATTCTGCGATTTGTGCCCGGCATATGTCGTGGGACATGTCGCAGGGCAGATTTGTAGTAGTACGGGGCTTTAGAATCTGTAGCAGCGACGGGCTCGCGGACTATAGCTTCAAGTCAGCGGAAGTTGACATTGAGCTCCTTGGGCATAGTTCGCGAGCGAGTCATTCACATACAAAATGGCTAAGTGCCATTTTGTAATATTAAAATTGTGATTTGTATGAAAGACTTAATATACGCATAATTAATATATACCAGGTCATTCAAAAAGTCCTGTCGTTTTTTTGGGGGAAATTATAAATAAATAAATATTTTCAAATAATCACCTTTATTCATCAAAATATCCATCGTTACAGTCGGTAACCTTCTCCCAACGAGATGGTATAGCCCAAATTCCTTCCTTAAAAAACTGTTGATTTTTACTGCAAAAATAAGTGGTCAGTTCGTGAATTAGGTTGTCACGGTCTTGAAAACATTTCTGTCTCAGATTGTTGTCGAGATCTCTGAATAGGTGATAATCAGTGGGTGACAGGTCAGGGGAATATGGTGGGTGAGGCAAAACTTCCCAGCCTATTTCTGTCAATTTATCAAATTTCTGTCAAAAATTGACAGAAATAGGCTGGGAAGTTTTGCCTCACCCACCATATTCCCCTGACCTGTCACCCACTGATTATCACCTATTCAGAGATCTCGACAACAATCTGAGACAGAAATGTTTTCAAGACCGTGACAACCTAATTCACGAACTGACCACTTATTTTTGCAGTAAAAATCAACAGTTTTTTAAGGAAGGAATTTAGGCTATACCATCTCGTTGGGAGAAGGTTACCGACTGTAACGGTGGATATTTTGATGAATAAAGGTGATTATTTGAAAATATATGTATTTATTTATAATTTCCCCCAAAAAAACGACAGGACTTTTTGAATGACCTGGTATTTGTGTGTTTATTTGACTATGATGTGCATAAATACGCAAAAAATCCAATTATATTTATATTATAAAGTAAATATATTTTTATAAAATTATTAAAAACAATGAAATTCTCGTGAGAAAAAACACGTACAATTTATTTTTTGAAAAATGTATAGACGATTGTTTACGATCTTGAGGCGTTTTATCTAGGCCATTAGCGCCGGGCTATCTATAGGTTGCCACCCTTTCTAAACATCAATGGTGGAGCAGGGAATTCTTTCAACGGGCCTATAGATGACACAAATCAACCTTCTGCTGTAGGCGAGACTCGAACCAGTATCTCCCACATGAGAACCCTTAGCGTAGCCGGCGATTTATTAATAGTCACCAAACATTAAGCAGAAGTTACCTCCAGATGGTCAGTGTCTTTCAAATTAAAACTGAGTTCGGCGCATTTGTCACCCATCATAAATCTAGTAAGACCAGCGTATAAAGAAATTCTGACTCATGTAGCTTTAGACCGTTATAACAAAACGAATTCCATAAGGGCTGCACTTAAGGGGCGATGTAAATTCACAAGGGAATGCTGAGAGGCTAAATGCCAACTACATTACTGCATCTTAAGATGTGCATTAATTCCTTCCTAAAGGTCCCTCGAAGCAATAGTGGCTCGTTATTTTTCCATACAATTTTATATTTGATTCAGCTAAACGTGGAGAATCCAAAGCTTGTTGTTAGTAAGGTTGTTCTAATAATCCTCGGATGTTCTAATAAACCATGGAGTTTAATAAACCGTTGTTCTAATAAACCATGGATACCCGGTAGCCGTGAGGGTTAAGGCGTGAGCTCTTAACACTCCGTGCCAAAGGTCGTGGGTTCGATTCCCACTAGGGGTGGTGGCTTTTCTTTCGAAAAAAGAAAAGGCATCACACCTATCCTGGCTAGAAAAGGGTGGTAACCTATAGATAACCCGTCCTAAAATTCGTAGTTAATAATAAATGGACGTTAAAATTTAAATAAATAAATAATAATCCTCGGCCTCCAACATTTTAAAGAATATTCATGCTTCTAGACGTTATCGTTACTCCTTATCGTCTTAGCAACCAAGAGCTATGTAAAACCGGTGATTATATGCAGCTGTTATTTACAACGGGCTGTTGACTTCAAATAACATTAGTGACATCATAATATTCTCAAATTATCGATGTTTTAGCGCGGTTCCTCCCTCCCCCATAGGGAGGAACCCCGCTTATAAGGTTGATACAATGAAACAATCCGGAAGTGCCGACTAGAAAATTTTGCGTTTCAGAACCCCTAGAAACCGAAAATAACGGTGGTTCAAATTTATATATATATATATATATATATGTATACATTTATTTATATATATATATATATATATATATATATATATATATATATATATATATATATATATATATATATTTGTCTGTTCGCTCTCTAAATAGAAGACGAATGGTCCGATTTTGATGAAATTTGGTACAAAAATCTGTCGTCCAATTTGAAAGGTCAAGTTCGTTAACCAGCAAAATCCGCCCACTGGAAGATGGCGTTTGGGGCGAAATTCGCGCAGAAAAAATCGTAACGCTTACGTTTTTGAGTTCATAAGCTTGTAAGTACTCGTTTTATAGGCTTCTTGGGCTAGAAAAACGAATGAAACCATTTTCAAGGCGATAGCTTTAACCGTTGTCGAGAAAATTGGAAAAATAGTTTTTGAATACCGTTTTTGGTTTGGGTACTTAGAATAACGGGATTCAGTTGAAACATTATGTGCATGTTCTACTTTCATTAAAACTAATATGTTGAAAGTTATGTTACGTTTGGAGTTAAGGAAGGGTTAGAATAAAATATTTTATGAACAGATATGAAAAATTTTGGAAACTTCGTATACTTTCATTAATATCTCGAACACGGTTGGGAAATCGTGGTAAGTGGATTGAAACTATTTGAAAGCTTACTAAATTCTCTACAAAAATGATTCTAAAACTATTTTTGATTAGGTTATGTCAATCGGAGAAATAAATGCTTAAAACTGCAAATACGTCTGTTTTGTTCTTATGAACGGGTTTTTGTCGTTCTTTTTGTAATTTTTGTCTCTTTCCCTTGGTTTTTTATTTCTTTTTATTTCTTTAATTTCTTATGTTGTATTTGTAAGGAAAATGTATGTGTGTGTAAAACAGGATAGGTAAAATGAGACCAATTTTCTGTTGTCAGAAATAATGAAAAGTTTTGGGAACTTCGTATAATTCCTTAATATCTCGAAAACGGTTGAAAATCTTGGGAAGCGAAAGGTTACCATTCGAAAGCTTACTAAATGGTCTACAAGAAAGGTTCTAAAGAAAGTTTTGAATAAGCGAAGTAATGTCAGCTTTGGATTTGTCGATTTCCTTCAAATGTCTTGAAACTGTCGAGGCTCCTATTCCGAGTTCTTTGGCATATTCCCTAGTGTTTTTAATTGCTTATAGTAGTCAAATGTATTTGTCAATAAAACAGGATACGTATAATTAGAATCAATATTTTGTTTGTTAGAATTCGATGATGCCGTATGAATATCTAGATTACAGTACTGGTGTTGATTTCGTTCTTTATAATTATTCTTGGTATTCCCTATTTTCATCTGTTACCCATAGTTTTTTATTGTTAGTAGGTTTTTCTTATTGATTATAGAATATAAATCTATTTGGCTATAAAACAGGATACGTAAAATTAGTGACAATATTTCGGAGATTTCTGAGCGAAATACTTTTAAGATTTTCTACCACCACGAACGGCTTTTTTCCTCTATTTTTATCCACTAGATAGGCTTTATTTTGCATATTATTCTATATAAGTTTTATTCAGCAGGGGATTCTGATGAAATGTCGTGTTTTTGCTGTGGATTTTAAATACGATGTATCTAAGATTGGATAACATTAGCGAGTCTACATAGTTAAGAACCGACGACGGAGGATTACTTCTTGCTATGATTTAGTCTACATATGTATATTAAGTCCTAAATCCAAAAAATAAACTTCACAACGGTTAGATACTATGAGCGTATATGGCGGTTCAATGCCCGTAGAACTCAATGGGGCCGCAGGAAATTTACCTGCTAAGAGTTAATCCTCAAGAGCTGTAAATATACCCCAGGTATCTGCCGACACAAATACAAAGCCTAGGCGGAGAGCACCCCAAAAACACAGATCCAAAAATAGGTTATATACTAAATATTCATAAAGACTACTTAGTTGTAAACCGATTCATCAATTAGCAATCAATAATTTTCAACAAAGGTTATATACTAAATATTGATAAAAAGTATTTAATTAGAAAAAAATCAATATTCCACAAGACTTGTTTTTGGTCCATTTGTGACTACTCCGTAGACTTAATTAGGTATATTATTCTATTGTAGTTGGGCAACTAAACTTTGTTTTATTTTGTTAAATAAAGTTTTTTTTTTGACTTGTTATTCGTCAAGACTTTTATTTGTCCTTGTGTATTTACTAGATACGTTTTATTCGGCATATTATTCTATATAGGCTATATTAGGCAGGGTATTCTACTCAATCTTGTGTACTTCTTCTTGATCCTTCTGTACATGGGCGTATATAAAACCAATTTCGGGGGGGGGGCTGAGACCATTTCCAGGGTATGGAATACTAAATATTTAGAGCTTGGAATAGTTTTAGGCAACTAAAACGCTATTGCACGTAAAATAAAATATGTTTTATGAACTAAGTGATCTTATTTAATTTATTTTTAAGGGTTTTACGATCAATTCAAAATTTCGGGAGGGGCTGCAGCCCCCCCCCCTCATATACACCCATGCTTCTGTATCCTCTAGAAAGGCTTTATTAGGCATATTTTGTATTGATTTATAGAGCTTTGCTTTAGAATGAGAGCCAGATTCTGTAATTTCCGCTTCTGTGTAAAAGTTAGCTACTGTCGGTGTCCCTGACGCCTTAATATCACTTTTATTCGAGATGTTCGAGAGGATTTTGACAATTTTCACGAGATATATAAAAAAAATAAGTTTATTTCTTTTCTAAGCTTATCAAATGGCACTAGGGACATGAACGGAACCGCGCTAAGATGCTGCAGTTCCTGCGAGTCGGACTTTTTTTTGTTAAATGCTTTTTTTTTTCTTCTTTTTTTTTTAACTGCTGTTTTTACCCTGTGAAAGACTGTGAGAGCTCATAGAATTAATCAAATAAATGTATTTAATCACTAACATAATATCCAGGACCTTGCAAGAGAAAGGGCGAATCACGAAATGCGGATGTTGGAAAATCGGAGTCAAAGTTTTAGAAGTGCTTCAGGATAGCAAAGGCGAATGTTTACTCTATGGAATGCTGATTCATAAAGCTGATTGAAAAAGTATGCAATTGAAATTCAATGTTTTAATTTTGATTTTTACGAGTGATTTATGGGTAACAAATCGCTAGGAGGAGAGGTTCTGACCCGGAAATCGCCCTAGAAATCGGACATTGAATTTTTCATGATGATGGTGCTGTTCACTTCAACTTGAAACTGCGAGAGAATAAAAGGCGACCAGAGAAACAAGGCGAAGCATCATCCCAACAGAGTATCGCATCCGCGACCTTAGGCACAGAGTGCACACGCCTTAGCCCCCATGGCGAATGAGCCTCCTGTTAAAATTTAAATAAAACTGATTGCTATTAATTAATTATTCGGACGTTGATACGCAATCATACGTGTTTACTTGTTTTCTCAAATTTACTATTTCACTTTCAGCTCATTTCTTATTAGTCCTTTATAGTGAATAAAAGATTAGTTCTGGCTTTAGTTGTATTTATTATATCGTGGTCATAGCTCACAGTAAGCTAATATTTAGATTGAAGAAAAATTAATACCTAAACGCTGTGGGGGAACAAACCAGTGAAAAGGGAACTCTAAGGATCAATTTGTATGTGTCTATTTCAAGCGGTTTCTTGAATTACAAAATGCGGCAACTGTATGGCTTCGGATATCAAATGTCGTTTTCTTTTGAACTTAAAACTATTTTGGAATGGCTAATTTTCGCCAGGCAACTCTGTTTGATTCTCTGCGTTACAAGTTATTTTTTTTATTTTACCAATTATAATTTAATGCATTGATGGCATGTTCTGTAAAAAACTGTAATCGATTGAATTAGTGAAAATTGAAAGAATAATGCTAAGTATGGCTGAAAGATGCAAAACATACCTGCATAAGGAGATCATAACATTTTGAAACTTTGAAGCTTCAGAATAGCTTATTTTATGTTTATGCTGACGACCTTGACTATAGAACCCGTGAAAGAGATGTAAGAAAGAGATAACTGTGGCCGCTTGAAGAAAGCGAATAGATGCAAGTTCGTTCCAGTTCTCAGCTGAAGCCGTACGGTTCCCTATTGTTCAATGCAGGCCTCTTGCACCAAGGCGTCGCAAGGTCAGTCGTGCAGGCGACAACGTGATAGTTCATGAAATCATTTCATTGGCTGGAACTTGAACCGTGTTTTTTTTTTTTCTTTTACTTTTCTTTCTGACACTTGCGGATGGCACTTAGCAGACAGAGTGAAACGTGGCTGGCTAATGGTTTTCCACAATTGGCACGGGAAGGTTGGAATTTATAGATGTTGCTCAAAGTGGCGATTCGTCCGACATACAACATATTAAAACTGTTTGGTTGTTGAAGACCGACTTGTATTGACAAAGATAATAATGCTGACGTTGTGTGTGATGTTTCATCAACCCTGCAAATTGCGGCAATTAAGAATAAAATATTATTGCTTCCCAAGTACATCGCAACAAAAGCAGATTCGTGCGACGTGGATTTTATTACTTGCGTGAACTAAGTAAATATGTAATTCAATTACCAAAAGTGAGTATTAAACTAGGTTTCTTTTGCACCCGTCAAGTTACTTAACTGGTTTACTTAACAGCTATATACTTATGTAATATAGCTCTTAAATAAGTATATACTTATTTAATATTAGTAAAGTTTTTATAGGGTGGTAACCTATAGATAACCCGTCCTAAAATTCGTAGTTAATAATAAATGGACGTTAAAATTTAAATAAATAAAATTTTTATTGATGGTGTTACCTTCTTACACTGAGGTTGGGCTTATGACGTCGAACATGCTCTGGCGAATATATATATATATATATATATATATATATATATATATATATATATATATATATATATATATATATGGGCTGCCAAACTTTATTGGGTTGCTGGCTAAACAGCATACACATCCTCCTGTTCGTTATTGGTTTGATTCAATATTTAGTCACTTGTTCTTTAAATGGCCCTTTACTGAAATTTAGGAATTAACCAACTAAATGAAAAACCATAAAGCTTCACTATCCTCTTTATTCACTCACTTCCCTGTTGTTGTTTCATCCTTTCGTGGTACCTTTTCAAAGGAAAAGCAATAAATAAACAAGGCATAAAGCCTCAATTTGAGGGAAAGGACTTGGTCCAAGATTGAATGAATCACTCATCAGCTGTCTTTTCTTGCCTTATTGGATTCTTTCATTCTTTGACCAGCCTTGGCGCGGCCCTACGCCTGGATGTAAATCCTCTTCAAGTTGACCATTTCCCTCTGAAAAGGCATAAGGTGTGAAGAAGGGAATAAAGATAGTTTCAGCTTGTAGTTAAGTTTTGTGGAAGTTCCCCCTATTTCGATGTGTCCCATTGTTTTACATTTTCTGTCATTTATCCGTTTGGTTAAACTTTTTCATACAGCTGTCATACTTTCAACCATTCAAACGTGGGCAAAGAACTATCGAAACCTTCAAGGAATATTGCCATTCGAATTGGTTGTTTTACCTAGGATTGATTATGTTGACCTAGCATTAGACGTGCTAAAGTACCACCAATTGCTTTAACATACCGTCGGGGGTGTTATTCATCGTACACCACTTTTGGTGCACTGATGCACTGACCGAGTTAACCTATCATTGGTCACCTTAACGCGTTAATCCAGCATTGAGTGAGTTAACAAATCATGCATTCATGCTTGAAAACAAGAAAGCCAGGAAGCAGAGGGTAGACCGGACCCGAGTTAGGGGTGAGTGACAGAATAGCGGTGGGGGACGTGTTTGACGGGTGTGGACCGGTTCGACGAGGACCCGACCTCTCGCATGTCTGCTCTCTTACTTACCCTATCTCTCCATCTTCTAGTGGCTACCAGCAAAGGCGAAAGTCGTTCTAAATGGAAATTTGTAACAATAACAGCCTCTAAAGGTTAGGTACTACTCATAAAACACATAGTGCAATCTGTTCATTAATAGTTTGCTATTGTAGGAATTGCTGGATGGTGGAAATTGGTGTCCAGAAGGACGAAAAAGAGTCTAAAAGCAAGGCTCAACTAAATAAGAACCTATTCATGGGCATTGAAAATAGGGATTATTCCCTGAACATGCAAAAAATAAAATACCTCTGGAAATTTTGGACTTCTTTCATCCATCCAGTTTAATAGTTTGTGGGCTCCTGAAGGGGTATCCGAGGATGCGAAACATGTAGAGCCAATTTTAATAAATTGCCGATTATGTTAATTTGTAATTTTATTCTTTGACCTTCAAATTATCATAAAAACGCTTGAAATACTCATGAGCATAAAGCCTTTTTGATTTAAGTTCTCTTTGAAGGTCTACCTCATTGTAAACTAAAGGAAGCAATAAAAGCATGTACAAGGCATTCTTAAGCGTGCTCTTATGGAGCAGCACGACAAGATCCCGCATCCGGCCTTCGGTAGAACGGAAGAAGTGAAAGTACTCAAGCTCTCTATCGCCCACCTTCAGATGGCTCGGACTATTTCACAAGCTCCAAATAACGATAATAACTATTATAGATTAAATTATTGATAAGGAAAGACTTGTTTTATGCAGTCAACATATTTTTTTATTTAAATAAAATCACTATTGTTCCAAAAAAAAACAAAAAACAATCTGCAACTGCCGAATCATTCAAACGTTGTACAATGGGTCATTTCATGTCAAAACGCCCAGTGCTCTCTATTTTTCAAAATTTTTTCATGAATAGAGATGTAAGATAATATCAAATTAATTTTTTCAGATTTTTATATCAAAAATTGAACCAGGGGGAATTTTTTGAAATTCTTGTTTTTCGCATAATTTTGGTTACTGCCTTTTGATAACAGTTTTGAAAAACTTTTGTGTTTTACTTTTTTTTCAACAAATCCGGCTGTTCTTGGTATCAAATTAAACCTAATGCTTTTCTCTATCAAAATAAGCTATAATAGTGATACTATAGGCAATAGTGTCATGCCACTAATCGCGCGAAGTTATTTTTTATACTTTTTCATTAGGTAGGTTCAGTAAGTCATACCTCAGAAATCACAATTACCACATGCATGATAATTTTTTTCTAGAATGATCAAACAATGTACTAGTTATGTTCAAAAAATAAAAAGTGTGTTTTAGGCGGTTATGAAAAAAAATGTTTTCCTAAGGAAAAAGTACACTTAAAATGTAAATTTAAAGTTTTTCTAAGCTCAAAGTAACTCAACACATTTATTACAAGCAATAAAACTATAACCTATTATATTACCAGGACATTTGACATTAATCTTAGATTATTCACTATTAGGTACCTAATTTTTATACTGGAAAGTCATATCGTAGTTTCTGTAAATTTGAAATTCAGATAATTGTGAACCTTTTCATCTATTTTTTATGTCTTTCCTGATTCAGATGATGATAAAGGAACAGGAATATGTTTAAGTAGCTTTATTTTCCAATCTAGCTGGCTGTAGACTCTGATGTGCAGACTGCGTTTCTACAAGAAACACATATTTTTGTACCTAGATCAACTTTTTTTTTTTTTTTAGTGGAGAGAAACAGTGTTAAGACCTTTACACACATTCTTTTTGTGTTTCATAACTGGATCACAACATATAACTGAATCCGAAATTTACAGAAACTACGATATGACTTTCCATATCGTCTTAACAGATATGGAAAGTCACTACGACACTTAACAGAGAATACATGCTATTTGACAAGGCTCCAAGAAATACAGATCTTTATAAATCTCAAAGGATCAAGGCATAGTGACTTCTTTACACAATGCATTATTTCTTAGGAGATAATCATAGTACCATTTTCCCACTTACCGACTTATTCCCTGTGACCATCGATTTAATAAGGGTCCTTTTGGACTGGCTCTATCGCATTGATATAAATCATTTAAAATAGTAAATATACTGTTATTAAAAATGTTTAGCATAAAATAAAGACATGTTTTATCTTGTTTCGATGATAGTTTAAGTAAATGGGTTGCACATTTATCTTAGGTCTTGTATACCTTAAAATTAAGTATCTTAGAGTAATGTTTTTATTAAAAAAAAAAAATTGGTACTTCCAAGTGGACTACTATTTACTATTTAATGACTCCGTTTAAATGGCAAATTGGGTTTAGTTTAGGACACCTGTCTGAAGCGGTAGTTGGTCTTCATCTTCCTTAGCGTTCCCTTTCCGTCACGAAGTGGATTAGCTCCATCAGCTAAGAACTGGTAGAAGAGGATGCGGGATGGATGATTGGAGGGAGCTATGGTTCGAGATGAAATAACCATGGCCACCAGCATTACTCATTAAGAACACCATTAGTGGAGCAAAGCGGGATTTTAGACGCCGCCGTATGAGGTAGTCATGGATTCGGCTACCTTAGGTTAGATACTCGTTCGTCCAAGATAACATTATTGAAATAAAAAAAAAAGGTAACATTTAACTGGTAGAATTCCACGATCCAAGTCATCAGAAACATAATAGTCTTCGGGTATTGACCTTGCGCCATCTTCATTACAGACATTTCACATAGACCCTACTTACTTTCGTCATGCTGTTTGCTTGACCTTGAGAAGCTAGCAGCTTGAATAGCGAAACGTCGGTGAAGAAGATGGTCAATATCCGAAGACCATAATGTTTGTAACGCTAAAATAGTTTTAAGTGGCTAGATTTAATCATTATTATTATTATTTATTTATATTGTATTAAACGACGCATCAACACTTGGGCTACTAACGTTGGAATATCTATAGGTTGCCGGCCTTTTATAATGCCAACGTGGTCTGTCACCCATTCACATACTAGCCACGCCAGGCGTTGCTTAACTTCGGTGATCAATGGGAACCGGTGCATTAAACGTGGCTATAACTGTTGGCCATTATTATTATTATTTTTTCAAAGTTATCTTTACACTTTTCTTGAGCATATGTATCAATCCAGAGATTCATGAACAGAAACTGTTTAAGTGCAAGAAACAACTCTTAATTTATTCTTTTAGAGTCGAACAGTTTAAGCACATTCCTGAGGAATTTGGCGATCAATAAACAATTTGCTCAAGGGGGGAAGTTTTGTTTTTGCGGGAGGAAGTTTCGTTTTAACCAGATTCAGATTTTGTACGTTAACTTAATGCACTAATTCATGATTTTGTAAAAAAATTACTTCTTTACAGAATGAACATGGTAAACGTTAACAAGCTGCAGAAAAAAGCTTGTTTGTATTCAATCATTATAACCCACACAGCGAGCAAAGCTCGACTGCTTTTAATAACATACAACAATATCGGAGAACAGAATCGTTAAAATACGATATCAGATTTGGTAGTAATAAGACATGGCGATGATACCAGCTCATCAGTACTAATCGGAGGAACGTGAAGGAATAAAGATGACCGTGAATTAGTGAGCTCTTTCAAGAGATTTACGTCTTCTTTTTAATGACGCGCTCGTTTAATAAAACCTCTGTCTAGGGATGTCTTAAGGCTGTTTGATGGCGAGCTTTCTGGTCGATACGTCAGGCTTCCTCGTACCGTTATGCTAAATAGGCCCTTTAGGGCTTTAATGATTGTAGGGTGAAGAGACAATGTTTATGATAGTGAGCTTCCATTATTTTTCTATCAAGTGGCTTCTCTGTTCATTAACGGTCCCATTTTGATATATGGATACCTGAGAGCCAACGTTCGGTAGTTAAAATCAGTGCCCCAAATAGGCATATTTAGCTAATGGGTTCCTAAAAAGGAAGACATCATAGTACTGAAGTACATCATAGTACTGAAGTACATCATAGTACTGAAGTACATCATAGTACTGAAGTACATCGTAGTACTGAGTTACATCATAGTACTGAAGTACATCGTAGTACTGAAGTACATCATAGTACTGAAGTACATCATAGTAATGAAGTACATGGTAGTACTGAAGTACATCGTAGTACTGAAGTACATCATAGTACTGAAGTACATCGTAGTACTGAAGTACATCGTAGTACTGAAGTACATCATAGTACTGAAGTACATCATAGTACTGAAGTACATCATAGTACTGAAGTACATCATAGTAATGAAGTACATCATAGTAATGAAGTACATGGTAGTACTGAAGTACATCGTAGTACTGAAGTACATCATAGTACTGAAGTACATCGTAGTACTGAAGTACATCATAGTACTGAAGTACATCATAGTAATGAAGTACATGGTAGTACTGAAGTACATCGTAGTACTGAAGTACATCATAGTACTGAAGTACATCACAGTACTGAACTACATCGCAGTACTGAAGTACATCATAGTACTCACCATAGCAGCTCTCTGGTGAACTCAAGGTCAAGAATCAGATGCCTGACAGAATCTGTCCCTGTGGTTCCTCGTGGTCTGCTGATTGATTTTTTTTTTTTTTTTCTATTTTTATAGACGATTTAACTCTAGAATAGTCCAGTACTCTTCTTAGTACAGGATTATTCTAAATGATGGACCCATTTTTCAAAATTCGTATTTATTAAAGAACAAATCCAAAATGAACAATCTTTATACCAATGGAAAGAGGAAGTTTCAAAGATTTTATTCAATACATTGGCAATCATCTACGCGATACTCAAACTCGTCTTACACAGGAGAATGTGTTTCTACTGTTACTTAGTGGACAGCAGCAGTGATACGGTTCCGATCGTTCAGAGTTATTGGTAGAGGTGGGACGTAAACAGCATCCTTAACATAATCCCATAACAAATAGTCACGTGGGGTGAGATCAGGAGATCTCGGTGGCCAAAAGTGTAGATCCCGGTCTGCAGTTCCCATGCGACCTATCCACCACTTTCAGTCTGTTGAAATTGCGTAAGCCAACGGCTCATGATTATTCTAGTTGATGTTTCCAAATTTGGTTCGAAATTCCCGCTGTACTAACATTTGTGAACCAATTTTTGCTGAAACTGAAGAACGCAGAATGCTCCATGATAGCCATCTCACTTACAACTGACAGTGAAACGAATGGCTGCTTATTGCTGCAAACTCCGGAACCATCTACGTCTGCCAAAACTTTTAAACTTTATCTTTCCATTGGTATAATGATTATTCTTTTCAGATGTGTACCTTAATAAATACGAACTTTTAATAATGGACCCATCCCCATCAGAGGGCTAGTCAGGAAAACAAAGGAAAAAGTATTATAAAATAAAGTATCACCAGTTTCAAGTACGAAAAACTTTAAGAGACCACATCACTGGACTATTGGCCAAATATCACTGACTAACTCAGCAAAACCATTGCATAAGTAGTTCGTTAGACTACGCTGAGTGTGAGCGAACCAACCATAAAAAAAACCTGTATAAAAAAATAAATGTTTTGTCATTAGGTTTTATTGAATCAATCCGTTTCATTGTGTCTCTCCGTTTTATACATCTAAGACACCGCTCGGGCCTATCTATAACCTTGTAGTTTTTTTACCTTAAACTCAAGTAAAACAAAAGTAAACATCTAACACACCAATCCACCCTTAAAAATTGTGTTTGCTTATGTACCATCGAAATTTTCCTCGCTATAGACTATAAAATGTTGTCAGTATTTATAATTATCCTTGATTTAAAATATTATATTTAAATGAAAGCGAAGTATTGAATAGAACCAAAATTCTGAATGGTTTTGTAATTTGAGTAGTAAAGAGAAAACACAGCATAGCCTTAAATGCCCTGCTCAGTCAACTTCAGCCATTGAGTTCTAATTTCTTAGCCTCTATACGAATTTATGTGTGTTTGCGTAAGAAAAGAAGCAGAGAAAGTGTACAAACCTTTATTTTATACTCTCTGGCCTATTATACAAATAATATTTTTAATCAACTAATCAGACTGAATAGATTGTCTTTATACTTATATACATCAGATAGTAAATGTACATGGAACCTTTATTTCTGACTGTAGACTAGCGAGTAATAAAATTTGCATTTTTAATATCACTATAATCAGTAGAGCACCGAGGAAGCAGTGACTTATACAAACGAGCAATAACAAGATCATGTATTGCAAGCAGACGCCTGGAATAGATCCGTTTTCAAATCAGATGTCCTAATTGGCAAGAAGATATATTTGTTATACTCGGAGTTTTACTTATGGTCTCTCGCTGACCAAGTCTATGGTCTATTAAAGTTCCAGTACCGTAAGGTCAAAAGTTCAATGGAATATCTGCTGATAGCCTGAAGGCTTTAGCCGTATTTAACTTCAGAACTGCAGACTGCAGAGCACCCGTCTGTTAACATTGATTACAGACCAATCCGCTTTGATAACGATCATTTTAGAGTATTATTACGCCTAGCATAACTCAGTAATGACAGCATATAGCAGTATACTAAATGGAAATAAGGAATATCTAATTTTTTGTTGTTGTTTTTTTAGCTAAATCTAAATATTTACCTAAAAGTTGAATGGATATGAGTAGTTTTGGCATCATTGGAAGATCATTGACAAATTGAAGACAGCAGTAACTTAATATAAAAGGTTTTTTTTCTTTTTTAAATTCCTGTCACATGGTTTTAGTTCAAAGAATCTTTGACTAACTGCAGCTAAATTTAAAAATCGACAATAGAGAATACAATAAAATAACGTAGAGGAATCATTGTAATTCTAGCTCATGCAGTAATTATTGTCTTCAGGGCTTTCGACTATTTCAAAATCAATACATATTATAAGGAATGCTTTTAGGTGGTCATAACTATGTGGTCGGTTTTGTTAGAAGTTTTACTTCAGCACTCAAAACGGAGGCAAAGGGTTGCATTTCGACCTTGTTGTTTTATATTTGAAAAGAACAAAGCCATCACACTTATTCTTCCCAGTATAAGGAGATTAAGCAATCGAATCTTCTTGGCTAAAAGATATCAGATAAAGAAAAGGTATTAACTTTTAATAAAATAAAAATATTAACACTTTCGCTGCGGCTGTCATTGTTTGGCAATACCTCAGTATCGGGTGCGTTTGTTGTTTGAATTTTTCATGTATACATTTTTTTTTTAATAAAAAATCTTTCAATCAGATTTGAAAACGGGAAACACCGTTGGAAAGCCCAAACATTACTGAAGGCAACTGTCTTTACCTGGAGCTGTAAAAGTGAATCCCCATCATTTACGAGCCTTTTGAATCTAAAGGGAATAGTAATGGAGGAGTTTCTTTCGGAAGAGACAGTCGTAAGTGGATAGGATCGCTAGTGTCCTTCCGTAATGACACCCGCAGTGAAAGTGTTAAGAAATCGTTCTCTTGTTGTCGTCTAAATGATCATAGCTATTCGTGGTTTCTCTATTGAGTACTGAGAAACTAGACTATGTCTGCTTACTTAGTACGGCGCTAAACGTGGAGTCTTGGCTTCCTACAAAAGCTTCCACCAATTGTCTCTACTTTGCGCTGATTTTCCAGTTCCTGACACCCAGGATCGATGAGACCACCTCAGTCTTGGTCTTGCTTTTATTCGGGTACCCTAGAGAGGTTCAACCAGGATTTTCTTGTGAATAACCCTTTGTTCATGCTCAAACTTGTCAGGTGGACTATGCCTGGCTCCTCGTGTTTGCCTAACAACTCCATGTTAATACGTTCTCTTCATTGTTCAGCGAATTGTATTCGACCATAGAACTGTTCCAAAATTATTCTCTCAAATACTATGGGGTCGTTCTTCCAGGGTTGTAAGATTTCCCAAGATCCAGAGCTATACAGTTTCGTCGATATGTGTTTTGTAAGGTTTGAGCTTAGTTTTTTAGATAGGGCATGGCTCCAAATGTTTTTCCATCGACTGAAGTAGCTCTGATTGTCTGTTAGGATCATTCGTTAAATGTAAGCATCCGGCTTAATCATATGTTTCACGGGTAATTCATAAAACATGTTAAACAATATACTTGACGTCAGTCCTTCAAAGAAGCATAGCTCACTAGTGTATGCGGTCTAACTAAATGCACTATGAAACAGCTAACAACGTAGTCAATTTTACTGACAGTGTCGCCTGTTGAAATATATAATTTTTTTAATGATAGAAAGAATCAGAGCACATTAAAGGGAGGGAGAAATGAACTCGACCTAAAAGATCCATTGTGCCTAATTGTATTTATTTTCTATTTTTTAACGATAAATATTTAGAGCATATTAAACAAAATCGGTCCCGTAAAAGGCGGTCGGTATCTGGGGTCCCAGATAGGCAGATACTTTAGATTTATACACACACACGCACTGTGTGTTTATAATCTACGGCAGCCCTAGTTTTTAACCTGGGGGAAAGAAATTGGCAATTCACTTAATCTATATAAATCAAACCACTCCACAAGAATATTTCATAATTCGTATCCTGTCAAAGCTCCGCGCGGCCTGTCCTGAACCGGACTGGCCAAATTTATTTTTCCCTTAGCTATAATTAGAAAGTACGGGAGTCCGTTTCTGACGTTATAATAGCCTCGGGAGTGTGCGGTGGCTCTGATAACGGGACGGGATTTTAAAATTTTCAATCATAAACAATCTACTCCATTAGTATTCGATGACGTAGGATCAACAATTTTCCTGATCACTACGTACATTTTGGGTTTGTTTTTTCTTATTTTGTAATCGCTCCATCAACTGCTGAGGTCAATAGCGCCATGATACAAAGAAAAATATATTGTTCGTATCATGGCTATTGTATATTATTTGCATTTATTTTTCAGATTTGATGGTATTTTTAAAATAATAATAATACATTTACACGACATATTTGTCAATATGTTGGTAGAAAAAAATTACAAAAAATAAAAAAATTGAAATAAGATAAAATTTACAGTGTTGGCACCAATTGATTTTATAGTTAGCGACAACACGTCTTCTGGAAATGAACATAATCGTATTGGGTATTTTTGCGAAGATCACATCCAGTTACTTGTGAAGTATCTGTAGTGATTATAACAGTGATTTAGCGCACGCGCATAACTCATTAGTTTTTCTATTGGCTATTTCTATGGACTATTCTATTGGTTGTTTCTGGTAGTAAAGTAACCTTTAGCACTCAACTTTATCCAACTCGCTAAAATTAATAGAATTATTTTAATTTTGATATCTTATTGAGCGAGCGTAGCGAGCGGGAACGCATAGCGCGTATGCCCTTACTGGTCAATAAATAAAAAATATAAACGTGTGAATGATTGAATTGAATAAAGTAAATTTATTTTTTCTATGAGTGACATAAATTGCTTTTTAGAATATATGTATAATAAAATTACTGTTATAGAACCACCGGACAAAAAAATCGGCGAGGAGGACCCTAAACTGCACAATTACCATTGATTTTTATAACAGTAACCTTTTAAATAAATATAGATAAACATTGCTTGCTGAAATATATTCAGATTATTTTTATTTATCTATTTCAAGCCTAAAAGTATTACTTACAAAGTTATCTAAGGGTTAGTTAGAAACCATATTATATAAATGTAGTAGTAAAAAAAAGTTACTTTTAGTAGTGATTGCAGTGATTTTAAATACATTTCGTCATTATATTAACTTTTGATTACTATATTAATATAATATCGTTTGTAGCCAACGGCCATAGCCACGTTGAATGCACCGGTTCCCGTAAATCATCAAGTTAAGCAACGTCGGGCTTGACCAGCACCTGAATGGGTGACCGACCACGTGCTGTTGGCATTAAAGAAAAGGGCGGCAACCTGTAGACAGCCCGGCGTTAATAGCCCTAATGTTGATACATCGTTAAACACACACAAAAAAAATGGTTTGTAACCTTAGATAACCTGTAAAGAACTAATAGATTACCTGCAAAGAACCTTTAAGCTAATCCGGAAGTACCAAAATCACGACAGATACTTCAAAGTAACTAAGACCCATCGCTATAAGATACTAAGAATCGATATATATTCTGCTGGAATACCAGAGATCGAAAATGTAGTACCTCAAGTTCCAACGGCTCATCTGTTCGCCAATTGTCGAGAGGGGAGGTGTGGGGGTAGCTTATACCGTGGTTTAATCCTATTTACCACTAGTTGCTCGGAGGTATACGCCCTTTGTCAACCTGTTTATTGGTCCTTGCGAAAAGTATACCCTGCGTATAATAGAGAAGGAGACTATATGCAGGAACGCTACAAGAGGCTCCCACTGTAACACCATCCTATTTACCGCCAATTACCGACGCCATTGTACACACCGGTGACAATTGAATACCACCGGAATCCTCTTTCTATTATCTAACTATTTCCCGCACCGTAGAAGAACCGTTAAAAAGATGGATAGCATCTTTCTCCTGTTAATGTTACCTTTAACATTCTTCTATTATAGTCACCACTGAAACATTTAGTAACAGCCACTTCTTCATCTTTATACTCTTCTTGGGTTTATTTTTCGTTTCTGTGAAGTAATTCGTCAATTTAAATGCATTAAATTATAAAAGGAATGATTAAATGTAGACATTTATTAAATACTATTTGTTGCGGCTGATAGAAGAACTCAATAATAAACAGCTGAATATGAAATCATTCAGAGATGGACAAAATAGACTATCGTGCGGAAGGTGAAAGGAGGGAACTTTTCAGGTTAACGATCGGACACTGTTTATTTACTCTTGGATATATTTTCTCTAATGCCCCCTTCCATCCCGAAAACACTGATTTTGCTAGTTGACCAACTCATCCAATCGTTTGTTACGTGAATGTTATATATCAATTCCCCTGACGAAAGAACAAAAATTGTGACCGCTATGCAGAACACAGTCACAGACTATATAAATACATGTATATGTATATATGGTACTTACGTACTAGTTGCACCGGTCTCTGAAAGTGGGGCCTCGTTCACTGACCTGGATCATGAAATGAAAACTCAATATCGCACAACGCAATAGCAATGAGAAAAGAGCTTTTCAAGCAATGTTAAGTTGCATATCGGCCCATTTTCGACCGAAAAACCAGTGATCTATATTACCAACGACTTGGAATAACTAGAGTTTCGATATAACCTTGAGCGAGCGTAGCGAGCGAAAACACATAGCAAATATGCAATTAATATATGTGCTAATGGTATGTAACCTAGGTATGCGTATGGTATGTAACCTAGGTATGCGTATGGTATGTAACCTAGGTATGCGTATGGTATGTAACCTAGGTATGCGTATGGTATGTAACCTAGGTATGCGTATGGTATGTAACCTGTCGCTATGCGTTTCCGCTCGCGGCGCTCGCTCAAGGTTATATCGAAACGTTGTCAATCCAACTCGTTCATAATATTAATAAATGGTCTTCCGGTCGCCATATTGCCACAACTTCAATTGAGTTCTTATTTCATGATTCGAATCCCTGAACGAGACCCACTTCTCGAGACCGGTGCAACTAGTAGGTAAGTACCATATACATATATATATATATATATATATATATATATATATATATATATATATATATATATATATATATATTATTTCGAAGGTTGACCCAATATATTCCTGTTTAATAAATGGAACAACATTCTTTTACGCTGACTACTTTATTTGATATACTTCACCAGACATGTTTCGTGCTAAGGTCGTGCCTCTTCAGAAGCTTTCCTTATTAGGAAGTCCTCTCGTCATGTTCTCTGGCTGGATCATGCACAATTCCTTTTCGTGTAATGTAAAAAGCCCTTTCATTTACTTTGACCTAAATTCTATTCCACCTTCCTACAGCATCCCACAATTAGAGTTAAATAGTGGAGGTTCATTTAAGACTCCTAATAAAGCATTGGATGCATTGCCTTTTATTACTTCGTGTACTAAGCTTCTAAATATCTAAAGAGAGATCTTTAATTTTTTTTCATTAGTCTTGGGCTCAATTGTCATTGTTAATGGAGATTTTCCCTTCGGAAAACGTAAGCTAGCAATTACATCCATAAGTAAGGAATGATACAAAAGCCATTTATGGCAATAATACTGGTAATTAACAATTCTTTTTAACTCTTGCACACTTGTTTTCTCCTGAAGCAATACATATTATTATAATATTTAATGAACAATGCTGGTACTTTGCACAACTCATTGGTTTTCTATATTGAGACAGGTTTCTTCAAAACTTATAAATTAATTTCTATCAATCCTGTTTATAAAAAAAAAAAAAAAAAATCAGTCCCGTAACAGGCCACGAGGGCCCTGAGGGGCAGATACTATAGAGGTATCTGATTCATGACCATACGGCACACTAGGGAGATAGTGTGGTCAGTACTATGCTCCGGCCGCCTGATTTTCCCCTTGGCTGCTTCGACTGCTAGAGTCATTAGCACCAACCAAGGTACCCATTATTAAATTAATTAAAGGCTGGGTTGGCCTAGGGACGGTCAGGGAGGCCGAATTCAACCGGTGAACGAAGACACTAGATGAAAAAATCTTTAGTGCTTGCTCGGGATTTGAACTCAGGCCTACAGCTTATTAGTCCAGTGCTCTACCACTGAGCTAACCTCGCCCCCCCCCCCTGTTTATAAACTTTATTATTTATTAACATTTATATTTTTATTTCAAAACAGTTATTCAATTTGTCGGAAGGGGCCATTACAGTAACTGTAAATCGATGGGCTCCCAGTGGATAGGTATCTTTCGCGGAGAACTAAGGTGCAATCTTCGTTTATCTTCACTTGGAAATGTAAGAATTGAATTAAAATGTAAATTTTTAAGTTTCCATAATTCATTTATTACATTGTTATGCCTTAATGGGAAAACTTGTTGATTACTTCATGCTTCCAAGATATTTTTTCAATCAGTTCATGAAAATTTATTTTAATATCTTTCATAAAGAATGTTTTCTGAATACATTTATTCTTGAGGTTCATACTTAACAGTTTAATTTTCATTTGACCCTACTCAAGCAAACGCATCAAAAACCAGTTAGATGTTGAAGTATCAAATGTAAATAAACAAAATATATTATTGATTTTTTTTAATACATATATGTTCGTTTTACTTGAGTTTAAGGGGGGAAGCCTGCAAGATTATCATTGCCCGAGCTTTTGTTTTGTCCAACGATACTTTTTCATTTAATTTATTTTTCTGTAATAACCTGTAAATGTTTGATTGTTTTACATTATTGCCCATTTAGTATTGGTAAAGATATTAGTGAAACAGTAAACATATTTGAACACTGGTTGTATGAAACATAACTGGTTGCGAATGAACATAACAATTAGTACTTAAAATAATATATTTTTATGTTTTTAATATTTTAGTTAAATCTATATAGATGTTATATATCATGTATAAATTTTTATAGATGTTATATATCATGTTTTAATGTATTTATTCTTTCTTTTTTTTATTATTATAATATATGTTTATTTTATTTTTATTATTTATTTTTTTATTATATTATTCTTTTCATTATAGTTTTTACATATCTGAAAGTATTTACTTTTTCCCATTTTTAATATATAATATTTTTTTTCTTAATATTTATTTATATTTTTTTTATTACATACACAATAATTATTTATGTGTTTTAATTTTTATTTTTAAACTTAATAATTAAAATAGACGTGGACCTACCTGTGGAAGGACTACATTTATTTATGTATAATTAAGTTGTTCCTGAACTAATTGGTTTCTTAAAATAATTCACAATGACAATTTTATTCCACTGAAAATTTAAATAAGTAAGTACAAACATGAAAACTTGTTTTGTTTTTGCTTTGCGATATTCTCCAAAACAAAGCAAAAACGAGCAAATCTCTAAAGGACTTTTTTTCTTTTTTTTTTTTAATTTTTCGGTCCCCTACACGCCCTGAAGTTTTGCCATTTAAATACGTGACACCCTGAATACTTAATTAGTTTTAAATAAGCGGATTAGAACATCTATTATTTATTCTTAGATACTTTTCCTGTTTAATAAATGGTACTTTTCATTTTATAAAATATTATGTGTATGAGTATAATTACATTTTTCATTATATTGACCTGACCATTTAAATGTATTTTGGTTTCCTAAATATTTGTACATTTAGTTTCTTAGATAACCAATGCTTATTAGTTAGCTGAAGAGTCCCACTAAATACAATGCAGTTCTAAACAATCCCCATTACAGGGTGGTATTACTTAAGCGTATAGTGGCACCTTAGGCTAACTGGCAATTAAATAGATAATTTTGAAGGCAATTGCAACTTAAAATACCTTGCCAAAGGTAGTTATTTAAAAATTTAATGGAAACCTCCTAAAGATGAGTAACCGTACAATCTTTTAAGTGATTTACAATATATAAGGAAAACTAAAGTGTTGATCACACAATGTGTGCCAGAGGTGTTCATCCTTAAGAGGCCATCAACGTTATAGAGCTTAGATCTTTCTGCATTAGAAGTTTATTTACAATTAAACAATATGGTGATAACATTTATTTCAAGTTGACTCTAAATACTTATATGGCAAAACCACATAAACCTATAAGAAGTATATGTTCAGAACATGGAAAAAATCAGACTGAAAAATCTTAAAAACGTAAATTTATCCTTACTCAACAATGAGATTAATTGAAATAATATGATTTTTGATTGATTTGAAAATAGATTTTGATTTTTTCCGAGTCTAATCAGGATTTAAACGTGTAATTTCAATGATATCAGTGCTGATATTCAGCTAGATAAAAAATGAAATATTATTTTATTATGTCCAATTGTAAAAGTTCCTTAATTATTTAAACGTAATTTAATAAACGGATGAAACAAAAAACAAAAATCTGGCTAGAAAAAGTTGTTCTAAATTTTATCAGCATTCATTCTGAAAAAATACATTGAAATTGGTTAAGATATAGAGGCTGTAGCCTTTTTTGAAAACGAAATGTCGTTTGGCCTCACTGTGCGCCGGTAAATGAGTAGTTGAAATCAACCAAGCTGTATTTTAGGTAGTTATGGGTCGAAATTCACGAAAATAAAGACAGGAAATAAACGGTATCTAATTCTGCTAAGTCCTACTGATATTAAAGTTTTAAGGGCTAAGAAGCCACGAGTACCTGTTTCCGTTTACTGGAATAAATACATCAAGAGATTGAGTTAATTAACGAAGAATCATATCTTGCTGAGTTAGGATCCTGAACATGTACAGGTTAGAAAGCTGTCGAGTTCGCTCCGATAGCCATATCTCCAGGCGGATGCTGAAGCAGTGACCTTTACAATGAACACCTGTTTTGTGTAGCCATCATATCTCTTTATTACCTTTCCTATGGTCAGACTAACGCGGTTCGAGCAATGATATTACGATTATACTAAATTTCCAAATTTCTCCAAAGTCTAAGAAACAACACGAGGCAATATTGCCGTGAATACTCGTTAATAAGACTGGAAAATGGCAAATCATCGGATCATATTAGCAATATATATATATATATATATATATATGCTTGATATTATTTTTCGTCGCTGGGATAGTATTTTTAGATGGAACGGCATTTTTCTCCAGCGGTGGTACTCCTCCTCACTTCTTCCCGGAATATTTCGATGGATTCATCTCCATTACAAGTACCTGGCTGAAGAAGATGGAGATGAATCCATCGAAATATTCCGGGAAGAAGTGAGGAGGAGTACCACCGCTGGAGAAAAATGCCGTTCCATCTAAATGTACATATATATATATATATATATATATATATATATATATATATATATATATATATATAGTTTCTATGAAATAATGGAATCCCGTTCATATTAAATTATAGATACTGGGACAATAATACAGACAACGTTGAGGCATTTTTAGGTAACTATTATTTTCACAAGAACAACTGTAGTTTATGTCAGAGGGCGCTTAATCGAGACGTGGTAAATTATTACTAATTTTCTGATTTACAATTTTTTTCTAAGTTGTAAGAACTCATCTTAATATTTCACTCCGTTTAAAAAACCAATAGCCTCGAAGATTCACTTTGGAGCATAATTTGAAACAACCAGAAAACGTCGCCTCTAATTTCCAATATCGTTCAATTTGAATTGATACAAAAACTTTTATTATGCCTTATTAACTTACTAAGAATAATTCTCCATAATTAAAATTATGTTAAAAAATCATCTTCGTTTTGGGAACTCTCTTAGGAACGACGAGAACTTTTAGAGCTCCCTTAACGCAACACCTATGAAAAATATTCAAGATCATTTGAAAAAATCATTGGTTATTGCCATTGTTCAAGTTCTATGAATCTATGATAATTAATGGAAATAATAATTTATTGGTTAGTCTTACCAGGAAGAAAAATAGGGACCATAAAACATTTTTTTATAGTTCAGTGACATTCACTGAGACTTATTTGCATTTTTTTGGATATCAAAAGACACTAAAGGTCAATTCATCTAAAGAAAATAGCGAAAGGAAATATGACTTTGAAGTAAACAATACTGATCGTTGCTGTGTGTTTGTCTTAAGCTATCCTCATTGTACGAATTAGTACGAGTAAGCAAGCAAAGAAAGTCGTAAGTTTGCGCGAATCCCGTGGGAAGTATTAGGAGAAATGTCTAGAAATACTGGTCGTTACGGGCTTTTATTGCATCGGCAACTCAGAAGGGATCAAAAGACCAGCGCCATGCTATATTGAATCATCAGAGGGTCTTCAGGCACCGTAATTCTACTATAGCTTTTAAGGATAATGGGTAAAACAACTAATTTATTAGAGGAAAGTGATAACAAAATTATATATATTAAAAAAATCAGTCCCGTAACAGGCCACAAGGGCCCAGAAAAGCAGATGCTGTAGAGGCATATAATTTTTGACCACACGGCACACTAAGGAGATATTTTGTTCAGAACTATGCTCCGGCCGCCTGATTTTCCCCTTTGCAGGTACCCATTAATAAATTAATTAAAGACTGAGTGCGCCTAGGGATGGTCTGTGATCCCCAATCCTATTCACGAACGAAGACACCAGAAAATAAAATCGTTGGTGAGCTTGAGCTTTGAACTCAGGTCCTCCAGCATATTATTACTCTACCACTCAGCTAACCTAGGCCCAAAATAATTATATATATATATATATATATATATATATATATATATATATATACACACACACGCACACACATATATATTTCCTTTTCTTTTCATTATTTTATCTTATCATTAGGAGGTTTCCATTCAATAATTGGCTTTTAAGAAGGCATGAATGTTGAAGTGAACTCCAAAATTATCGATTTACTTGCCGGTATTCATAAAGTGACTATGCATTTAGGTATTACGACTCCACCATGGTTATGAACTGCATTATATTTAGTGGGAGGTCTGTGCGAACTACTAACACTTACGAAATTAAGTCAATATAATGGAAAATTCAACTATAATCTAACTTCAAATATTAATCCGAATGTACTCAAAATTGCACTCATAATAGTGACAAATATTTCCGCTGGTGTGCATACCCGTGGAAATTTTGTAGTTTTTTCTCAGCACTCTGAACATCAATTGTCACGATCCATTAATTCCTCCTAAATTTCATCTGAGCAAATTCATTGGGAATGAGAGCAAGAATTTACTTAGTCTTTGAACTAGAACATAAAAAAAAATTGACGAAAAATACATTATACAAGAAGTGTGAGTGTATATATATATATATATATATATATATATATATATATATATATATATATACATTTTAAATCCCGGAGCTGAATTCATCAGTGGCACGTATGTTTTATCTGGCAATCATTTGATCTCGAGACCAGTTTCTTTCCCATTTTAGACTTGTTCTGGGTGTAAACCCTCCTTATTTAAAAAGTCTTTGAGCTAGACTTTCCACTTATCTACTCCTGATTAGTGAGCAGAAAGTTTTTCTCCTCAAATACTAATGAAGGGAATTCCATGAGGTTTTTTCAATCTTGTTAGCCAACCTTCACCTCGGCTATTATCTGGAATGCATAATTGCTGCCTTTGCCTTTAAAATTGGGTCACTTAAGGGTGTACATTTGCGCTGCTCTTGCATAAACCAAACCGTCAATAAATTCATTAATCGGGTCCTTTATCGTACAATGAGATGCTAAAATGTTTCAGATTGAAATCATGTACAGTAATGTTGAATAGATTTTTTGTTCTTGCCGTCTTTCGTAGTTCGTAACACGAAGTTTTTTTTTTATTTGTGTCAGCAGTTTAAAATACATATATATATAGAGAGGTATATGTAGGTCTTGATACGGGGAGTGTCACAGGCTAGGTCAAAAACGTCTACCAGCTGTCTGTCTGTATTTTTTTTTCCTTATACAAATCCACGCCGTTAGACCGATTTTGACCAAACGTGCCTACCAACACAGGTAGGTCTTGACAAGGGGAGAGTCATAGGCCTGGTTAAAATCGTCTATGACTCACAGTTCGGAGATCATGAGTTCGAAACAATGAACCCAAATAGTTACAGATTTGCGTTATTAGATTTTTAATATTAATTATTTGCTTTCTAATTTATTTTTGCTTTTATAGATGCAGAAAGTAGGTGTAGCATAACGTGTAACAGCTAGTGTATTATAAACAGCAACATGGAGGGGGGGGGGCAAAGAGGGACATATTTTTTTGTTTTTGTGCAACGCAACAAGCTACCTAGCTTTCGAAAGGAACAAGTAAACGTTTATAATCATCAGGATTTTTTTTTTTTTTTTTTTTGCCTGAGTCAGCTGGTGATATGAAATTTAAAACATATAAACCCGTTCTCGTGGGAATTGTCTGGTGTTCAAGCGAATTCCCGAAATGGCAAATATCGAATTTCCTTTTATCTCTGGTGGTGACTAAGATACGAGGTAAGGTCCAAAAGTTTCCGGCCTGGGATAGAAGGAAAGGGGAAAGAAAAAAACTGGTTTTACTGTTTTTCAATATATTCCTCTAAGTTCAACACACTTAATACAACGCTTTGGCAACATTTCTATACTATGAAAAAAATAATTTTCTTCTTTGTTAAAAAAATGTTCTTCCACTGCTGCTTGGAGCTCTTCGTCGGTGTTAAATCGCCTTCCAGGAAGGTCAGATTTTAACTTTGAGAAAAGGTAGAAATCGCTAGGGGCCAAGTCTGGGCTGTAGGGTGGATGATAGATTTCTTGGAATCCACAGTCCTTCACAGCGGCCTTGGAAATCAATGCTGTGTGGACAGAGGCATTGTCGTGAAGGAGGCGGACACCTCTGCTTAACTTCCCTCGCCTCTTCTCTTTAATGGCGTCTCGTAATGGCGTCTCGCATAATACTCACCATTCATTGTGGTATTCCTTTCTTTAAAGTCTATCAGTAGTATTCCTTTACAGTCCCAAAAAATTGTGGCCATTACCTTTTTTGTTGACTGCGTGACTTTTGCCATTAAAGGAATGGTCTTCTCCATTCCATGGACTCTCTTTTGCTGAGTGGGTCATAATATAGAACCATTGTCTCATCCCCAGTTACAATTGAGTCCAAAAAATGCCTTGGGTCGGCATTATACTCGCGTAAAAATTCATTGCAGGAGTGAACTCGTTCCTGTTTTTGAGCAGCTGAAAAAATTTTTGGTACCTATCTTGCACTAACCTAGTTCATATGCAAATGTTCTTTGATGATCCTCAAAACACTTGTTTTTGAAAGCCCTAACCTCGCTGCTATTTCCTTGGGGACGTGGGTCATCTTCTAGACTTTCTCTCCCTAACTTAAATAATTTTGCCCATTCTTTCACTGTGGAATACGAGGGGGAGGACTGCCCGAATACACAATCCAAGCGCTCTTTAATTCGCGCAGGAGTAAGACCCTCTTACAAAAGAATTTAACTACCGCACGGTACTCGAGTTTGAACATTGTAAAAATGGGGAATTTCCTTCAAGGCTGGACACTGACTGACAAGACTGAGGAAGTGCGGGCGATGGGTATGGAGTGAGCAGGCATGGACCTGCATAGGCGAGCAGGTCCCGGCACGTTTGAAGGAGGGGAAGCAGGACTGGCCGGAAACTTATGGACCTTACTACGTAGATAGATAGATAGATATGGAGTTTGGCGCTCTACAACTAGGTTATTTGCGGCTTCCAATATGTTGGTTCGAAAAGGTTTGGGTTATTTTATAAATATTTGCTTTAGGTATTTAATTAAATTATGAGACGTTGTGAGTTTGTGGGATAGGTGTAGTTCTTTGCCTGTGTGTAATGGTGTTATGCTTTGTTTAGTTACAAATTGTTAAAAATAATTAGTTACAGATTATATCATTTATTAGTTAAAGACCATTACAGTCATTATCTTAAAATCCAATATGGCAATTATAATTTAAATCAAGACTATTATAACTTAAACTAAGACTATATAATTTAAACTAAGACTATGACAATTATAATTTAAATTAAGAGAATTATAATAAAGTTAGACTAATTACAATCTTTTCGTAAACTTGATTAATATAATATTGATGTGATTTTAATAAATGTATATATATATATATATATATATATATATATATATATATATATATATACATATATTCCTTTTTTATTATTTTTTTTTTATATTTTTATTTTTTTTATTATATTTTATTTTTTTAATATATATTTTTTTATCTTATTATTTCTAATTTATTTTATTATATACATATATATATTTTTTATTTTTTTTATATTTTTATTTATTTATTTATTTATTTTTTATTTATTCTTTTTTTTTCATATATTTTGCAGGAGGTTTGCATCCTTAAGGAATGACATTAAGAGGGGGATTATTTTGGTTGAATCAGAGAGTGCTTCCTTTAATGATCGTGGCACATGATGTTTTTTAAACAGGTTTTCGTACCGGGGGCATTCTTCAAATATATGGACTACAGTTATTTGTTTGTTACATCGGTTGAATTTTGGAGGATCTTCTTTTGTAATAAGGTGAGAATGGGTTAAGTGCGTGTGTCCGATTCGTAAACGGCTTAGTGCTGACACCTATGGTGACAAAGAGTACATAACATAGTTTTGTAAATAATTAATATGTTGTTCCGACGGTGTTCTTCTAAATCTTTGATTGATTACATCTGAAGACAGGAAAAAAATAGATAGAAAGATACCTACGTGGAGAAGGGCTGAATGACAAGCGATTTAGCCCAAAATAAATTAAAAAAAATATATATATTTATTTAATAATTCAGTTTAGTACGTCCCTCTACAATGTAGTACTAACCCAAATTTGCTGAGGATTGTGTTTAGGAATGCAGTTCCTGCGTGGCGGACTTTTTTTTAAAAAAAACTTTGGAGTGAGATTTCAATTTACTAAATTACACAAGTTCTAGATTAAATAAAATCATGGTTTATTCGAGTTCCCGATTTTAATCATCCTATTGGAGTACAGATTCTCTACTTTTACGAAACTTTACTTGTTTAATACGATTTCAGTCTATGTAAATTAATACGTACTTTATATTAAAATATAAAGTACGTATTAATTTACTTCATTTTTTAAGGCATAGGAGGCTTCATAACTCTCCTTATGATCTAACATAACTCTCTTATAAATCTCCTTAACATCTAGAGAGTAGATTATAATAAAAAAATCTTCAGCTACCTAACTTCATTGAATCTGTGTTGAATAATACATGATGACATTTCTTTATTGCCAGGTCAATTATCGTTTATTGCCGTCCTTATTACAACGAGTAGTATACTGTGATCGATTTTCATTACACATTATCGCTTTTTTTTAATGACTTTTGATTAAAACTAAAAAAAAAAGAACACATATAGTCACAGGGCAAAAGTTGTTGCGAATCATAATCGAGTTGTAAAAGCCTTTTAAGGACTAGTCGACAAAAAGCAGGTTGTAGTCAGCAACAACTGCAGCAGTCGGGTAATAAACTGGCAATTCATGGAAAGACCATTTTCAGAACTAATTGGCCGATAAGTAAAAAAAAAAAACAACAAGCATCCTCATCATTCAGGCATCATATCATAAAGAAAAATGTATCAATATTACATCTTTGACTGTGATCTGGACTGATTTCCAATACATATCTATCTGATTTTTTTATACTGGTACGTGTTGTTTGATGTTGAACTCATTTTTTGTAATAAAATATTTTCAAAAATATATATGAGTACCTTTTTTTCTATTTTATTCCAATTTAGATGCAATGTTGAATGGATGGCGAAGCAGTAACAACTAAATAAAGAAAACAACTTTCTAGAAAATCCCACAATAATTACACTTTTTTTTTTTTTTTTTTTTTTTTTTTAGTAGTTTGCGTAGGATTATTATTATTAAGGTTTGCAGAATAAATCAGAAAATTCATAAAAACAAAAAAACTCACTTGAATGGCGTAAACGGCAATTCCATTTTTTCGTACCTGAAAGAAATAGAAAATTATTAGTACCTGATATGAAATAATCTATACGTAATTTTTGTATTTGCTTATTAATAATAAGTGCGAAATATGACTTTTTTCCTCTTTCTCTCTCACTCAATGAGTGTGTGGGAGAGAGAGTGTATCTGTGTGTGGGTGTGAGGGGAGGGGGCGAAACAGCAATAGTGTTAGGATAATTTTATTATTTTTTTTTTTTTTATTTTATTCGTGCTTAGTTTTTTTCATAGTTCAAATTGAGTGATAGATTAATACTTTGAAGAAATTGGATGTCTTAACAATAGGATGTTTAAAATTTTATTTTAGATGCCTGGAAGGAACTTCTTTACTTCTTACTGTCTACATGTTCACTTGGAAATACTTCTAGATCCAATCTCTTGAAACGACATCCAGTAGCATGCAAGGGATCTTACTCAATGCTCACTTAGACGGTGCGAGCTTCTTCGGGGAGCCGTGTGCGTGCATATAGCTGGCGGGTATGTGACTGAGTGGACATACACTCCTCTCTAATAGCATTCCAGGGGTACCGTTGCGAACAAGGCACCTCCCAACCCTTGACCTTTCCTAAACAGATTGAGTACGGCTCTTTGTTAACTTTTAGTCCGATGGGCGAATACCTAAAATGGAGAACCGCTTTATCCCCGTCTTCCGGTTCGGCTGGATATGCCGTCGTCTTACATGGCGGAGTGGCTGGAAGAACGTGCAGTTCAATTACGGTTTTGGAGAGACGGCTGTTTTTCAGACAAGGCTTTACAATTAGAGAAGGGGACAACAAATGTATACATGGGTTCTTCGACAAGATTCGCTGGAAATAAAACGATGCTGGAGTTATCGTACAAGTATCAGATACCTGTACTCAATGTTAGCGATGGAGATAGCAGTTGAATGTCAGTGCTACTACTATGCTCCGACTGCTCGGTTATAATCTCAATAACATGGATCTCAAAGGTGAAATTTTTGATGTCATTCATGGAATCTGAACTTAGGAAAGCAACCTCTTGGTGGCAACAGCTCTATATTCGAGAGTTATTCTTCTTGTTCAATCTTTGTTTTTTAGGGATTATGTAAGATTAATTTCGATAAAATGATATCTAAATATTTAATAAAGAATTCTGGGATGACTAAGAATGTGTAAACATGATTGATAATTTATTGCAGAATGATTAATAACTGATAATTGAAAGCAATTGAATTATTAGTACAATAATTTTCAATATAGTGTTTGAAACTACTTTCATGATTTCATTTGAAACCACTCCTGCCTTTAGAATCTGTGATTTAATTAGTTAGTAGACTTTTTGTATTGATTTTGTCACCAATAAAAAAAATTGAAATAAGGCCTGAAAACCAGGATAATCATGTTAAATAACGAAGGAAAATTATTTACTCCATAGCAAGAGACACGAAATGTATACGGTAATAATAAATATTTAGTATTTTTGTTATCCCTTTACCTTCATTATGAATTGTTAAGAAGTATTCGGAAAAAGAAACTTAATATAAGACCACAAGAAAAAATTGTATTTATTTAATTTTTTTGTTTAGTGCATTTATTGCTAGGGTCATTAGCACCCTTGAAAATTGTTTCATTTTTAACACAAAATAAAGCAGTTTTTACAGGGCATTCATTAAAATTTAAACCTAGTTCGGGTAAAACTCAGTCCTAATAATTCTAATTCTAATGATACTATTTAAAAATAATGTAAGTTACATAATCTAAGCCTAATGTGATTATTTACATTACATCGCACAATTTCGAATACACACCCTTAGTAAATACTATGTACTACTCTTAACATTCATACTCACGCTAAGCAGAGTCGTATCATAAAGCAGGGCTTTCTAAACTGGGGTCCGCTTTGCCATCTACGATGGCGAGTGAAACAATATTTTTTTTTTTTTTTTTTTATTTATTTTTTTTATTATTTTTTTTTTATTTATTTTTTTTTAATTATTCTAATATTCTCTATAAATGAGCACTATTTCGATGGTCAACTGAGTAACTTGTTAAGTTCAAACTCTTTTTAGGGCAGCTCTTTAACACATAGTTAACAGAGAAAAAACGCTATTTTACGAAATGCCAAGAAATCCACATTTTTATAAGTCGGAAACGATGAAGGCTCAGAGCTATTTATTTTTTTACACTACGCCAGATTCTTAGGAGAAAATCATAATGCACTTAACTAATTTTTCCCATTTTGCTACTTTTCAACATATTCCCGGTGATCATCGATTTATTAAAATGTTCAGCGATATATTTTTACAAATATATATTTTATCGTAAATCCTATGTGATTGTGAACCAAAAATTAATTGTCAAATGACTTGGGCTGAGAGGGTGTTCGTTGAATTTGGTTCAGGATGGAGTCCCCGCGCTATAGATTTTTAAGAACGCCTGTAATAATTACTTTTAACCATACAAATAAATAAATTTGGACATTATATACAATCAATACTGAAGTATTCATCTATATCAGATTCTAAAGCTTCTGATCTTCTAAGTATTATATTTCTTCAAGGAGACTACTAAGAAGTATAACCTTAAAGGGAAGTTTTTCTCCTCCCTCTGATCAGTTGAAGGTAATATTCTTGAAGAGGATAGTAAAAGGTTAATTGGGATTGATTCCTTCCGATATCTGATATCGATGTTCAGTCCTTTCTCCTTCTAATAGTCCCAGCCATTCTCAGCTTACTCACTTCGCTTCAAAATCCAAGATCTTTTAGCGCGGTTCCTCCCTCCCCCATAGGGAGGAACCCCGCTTATAAGGTTGATACAATGAAACAATCCGGAAGTGCCGACTAGAAAATTTCGCGTTTCAGAACCCATAGAGACAGAAAATAACGGTGGTTCAAATTTGTATATATATATATATATATATATATATATATATATATATATATAATATATATATACATATATATATATATATATATATATATATATATATATATATATATATATATATATATATATATATATTTGTCTGTTCGCTCATTTCTGGCTTCCCTAATGGTCCGATTGCGATGAAATTTGGTACAAAAATCCGTCTTCCAATTTGAAAGGTCATGTACGTTAACCAGCAGAATCCGCCCACTGGAAGATGGCGTTTGGGGCGAAATTCGCGTAAAAAAATCGTAACGCTTACGTTTTTGAGTTCATAAGCTTGTAAGTACTCGTTTTATATGCTTCTTGGGCTAGGGAAACAAATGAAAACATTTTCAAGGCGATAGCTTTAACCGTTTTCGAGAAAATTGGAAAAATAGTTTTTGAATACCGTTTTTGGTTTGGGTACTTAGAATCATGGGATTCAGTTGAAACATTTTCTGCATGTTCTACTCTCATTAAAACTAATATGTTGAAATTTTTGTTCCGTTTGGAGTTAAGGAAGGGTTAGAATAAAATATTTTATTAACAGACATAAAACATTTTGGTAACTTTGTATACTTTCCTTAATATTTCGAAAAAGGTTGAGAATCCTGCGAAACGTAAGATTACCATTAGAAAGCTTACTAAATGCTCTACAAAAATGGTTCTAATGAAAGTTTTGATTAGGCGATGTCAATCGGAGAAATAAGTCCTTAAACCTTTAAAGTAATTGATTTCGCTTATTCGAACTGTTCTTTTTGTCTTTGATTTTGGTACTTAGAATTATGGGATTCAGTTGAAATATTTTTTGCATGTTCGAATTTCATCAACACTAATATGTTCGAATTTTGGTTATGTTTGGAGTAAAGAAAGGGTTAGAGTAAAATATTTTATTATCAGACAAGAAAAGTTTTGGTAACTTTGTATACTTTCGTTAGTATCTCGAAAACCGTTGACAATCTTGGGAGGCAGAAGGTTACCATTCGAAAGCTTACTAAATGCTCTACAAAAAAGGTTCTAAAGAAAGTTTTAATTAGGCGATGTCAATCGGAGAAATAAGTGCTTAAAACTTTAAAGTAATTGATTTCGTTTATTCGAATGGTTCTTTTTGTCTATTTTATTCCTTGTTATTTTTAAAATGCTTACAGTCGGATAATGTATTTGACAATAAAACAGATTAAGTAAAATAAGAAGATCAATTTATTGTTAAAAATGTAGCGTTCAAAGAGAGAGATCCCAAGGCTTTCCAAATGCCTCTGTGCGGAGGCCTTTCTGCCCGACTTATGGGATAGCTGACCCATACAGGTAAGATTGTAAATCAAGACCTTTCAAGACTGGTTAGTTTGAGATTTCATTTGGATAGGTGTTTCGCTATTGATCTAAACAAAGTAATAACTGTTTCTATTCTATGCCTTCATAAACACTAAAGATAAGAACGGAACCGCGCTAAGATGACGCAGTTCCTGCGAATCGGACTTTTATACTTTCAGACCTTCAATCTGCCAAGCATTATTTTGCTCTCTTAAAGTAATAATAAAATAAAAGAGCCCGAATCGCTGGGACTTCCTCATCTTAGCGCTTTTCCGTTCATATCCCTAGTGCCATTAGTAAAGGAATAGAAGTAATTATTGTTAGGTTTTGATCTTTCCTGGAAAATATAAAATGAAATTTCAAAAAGAAATAAGAATTTAGGCGCCACATCAGGAAACTGAAAGTATCCTAAGTGGAAATTACTCCATCATCTTTCTCAACGTTCGCGCTTGAAAACACTATAATCAATACGTTTCTCATTTCCTTACCTCGATTTACTGAAATACACATTTTACTGCTAAATACAACTTTAAAAAAAGAACCAATTAAAAAGTGAGATAATTAGAGACAAAACCTCGTTCATAAGAACAAAACATACAACTTCAAATTTGTAAGCACTTATTTCTCTGATCGAAAATTACTTTAAACCCATATTGGGTGACTTATGGAGTCTATAGCTTGGACATTTTTCCTTATTACGTAATAAACAGGGTCCCTCCCAGTGAAGGGAGAGAGGAAACGCGGTAAAAATAATCCAAATTTATGCCTTTCTCTTGTAGTAAAATATCTTCGGCTTTCTGCTGAGAGTATCTTGGATTGATAAAGAAAAGTTTTGCTATCAAAATATTGATAATAAGAGACACAATCTTATCAGATAATATAGAAGATTTTAATTTTCATATATTTTCACATTAACCTTTCGTTTTAAGCGTCAGATCCAAATAATCTTGGGGTTGCTAACCTCACTAATTGTCTACAAGCCAAAACGTCAGTTTGCCAGATGTAAATGCCATACATTATACTGTCAGTTACACTTATTAATACTTTCTTTGCTTTCTTTTAGACTGGCATGAACATTATACTTCTTCTGAGAATAAAAATATCAGGAACTCAATAAAAACACTCAAGAGAAAAGAATCCCTTCAGATTACGGAAATTACCTAAAAAATCGCCTCCGCTTTTCGTTTCATACGTACGTACGAAATTAGGTAAAAGTAGCACGGACGAAAAGCGTCATGACCTTACTGACGCGAGCTTTTGGAAAGTAGGAAAATTGCTGTAAGACATATTGAAAGCGGTTTGTGGGTGTTATCCACCTACAGGAGTTAGAATGGAATAGGAAAGTGGTCCGTTAATCTTAACGTTTTGCGGTCCTAGTTTTGCTTTAACTTCTACGGCTGTGCTGGGTGTTGTCCTCGAATGTACACACTTTTCTCTACAAATATCATATAATTTGGCTAGTACAAAGCTTTAAGATAGACTTAAATTCCATTAATTTCATTGGGATGCGGCTAGGAGAAAAGAACGTCAGATATTCAAGCACTAAACTATATTGGACGTTTCGGCTGCACTTAAGCAGCCTTCTTCAGCACTTGAACACTAAAAATTCCCTAGGGGAGAGAGGAAGACCAATATGACAATTAGGTGACCATGTTTAAGTTTAACACTTAAACATCTCCAACTGATTTTTTTTTTATTTCTTTTCACTTAGTATGTTTTATATTCTTTTTTCCCTTAAAGTTAACCAGTATACCCATTTTTAAGAAAGGGGGTTACGTTTCAGGTTATAGAGTTGTGTGAGTAATTTTGTGCTCTAACTTGAAAGGGTAGTTGTATAAATGGGTTTCTTTGATATTTTTCAATAAGATCGTACTCTAGGTAACGCGGTCCAATGAATCTTCTGAATATATCAGCACCGAAAAAATAAATCTTACATTTTTTGTTAAAAATTAACTGTTGCACTACAATAAGAAAACGATGTTATCCTACGATAAGAGAAGATTATAAACATTTTTCCACGTATTTTAATAAACAAGGTAAAATGTGAACTGACAAAGTTGCTCTAAATTTTCTTAGCTTTCATTTAAAAAAAAAAAAAAAAAAAAAAAAAAAAAAAAAAAAAAAAAAAAATGCATTGAAATCGATTAAGATGTGGAGGCTGTAGTCCTTTTTGAAACGCAATATGTGGTTTGGCGCTATTTTGCTTCGTCGGTCCGAAATCCGTCTAGAAACAAATAAGCTTGAACGGCCGAGAATCGGTGGCCATCGGATCGGGACCAATGTAGGTACCCCTAAGATGGGGTACCATGTTAAAGCACCAGGTCTATATGAATTATGCATTTTTAAACCAATACTGCATATATTTTCTCCCTGGCTGATATGATGGCTTATTCAATCTCTTAAAGAACATAGAAGAATGTGACTCAGCGAGAAAATTTCCCCGTTCCCATCCTTCTTCAGACGTTCTAATGCCCGAATTAAGCGTAGTTTGGTAAGGTTATTATCCGCTCTTCCCACCGTGAACACGTCATGTGTTCTTATATTATTTCTTCGACGATTATTACATCAGCTGAATGGGCTACTCGTCGACCAATTCTAACAGAATCTCGTTTTTACTTCGTATTACTTCAAGCGAACGAGGTGTATTTTTGAGGGGATGATGAGGAGAAATGATTACTTAGGAATGAGAGGGTGTCGAGGAGGCGGATTGAGTAATTTCCGTGTTCAGTTGGCTACTGACAGTTTTATGTGCGTTCTTTTGGCAATTTTAGCACCTAAAGTCTCGCATTTCTTCTCAATAATATTGAAATAGTTGAGTGGCTAAAGGACCACCAAATTACATGAATTTAAATGAAAACGTTCGTATTCATATTCTTGCGCATAGGAAAATAGCTTAATGAAAAGTTTCTACCTAATATTAGTATCAACAACAACAATTCAATGTTTTGCATAACTAACTAATAATAATTGGCCGATTTTGCTCATCTTTATAGCAAACTTTATTGCACGCGATATGCGGTGTATATCGCGTGCAATAAAGTGCCTATAGCCCGTTCAGATAAACTGAAATTGCGCATAATCGAACTTCTACGGGAAAAATCCTTCACACACCCCATCCTGTACTTTTTCCATCTGTACTTATATCTATTTTAACATTACTCATATTTTAAATACATATGTTACAATCTAGCTTTAATTTAAGCTCTAGATATAACATGCTTGCCACATGTATCATTAATTTTCACCTATGTATAATGGGTTTCCATTGTTTTTATCTGTATAGAAATTAGTATATGTAAAATGCCAGTCGGGCACAGACGGACAGATACTGTAGAGGTATCTAATTTTTACCATGCCCCGGCCACACGATTTTACCCTTTGCGGGCAGCCATTAATAAATAAATTAAATGCAGCTAGGCCTAAGGAGGGCCTAGAACCCTGAAACGACGACACTAGAAGATGAAATCTTTAGCGCGCGCCCAACTTATGATGTCATGTACTCCAGCATATAAATTGAGTTCTCAACCACTGAACCACCTCGTCCCAGTATACTAAATGTATTTGTCATACATGTATAAATAATTCAGCGAAATTTTGGTCAGGAACAATACTTTTGACAGAGAAAAAAAGGCTCAGGAAATAAAAGTAACAAAATATAGAATATTTTTTCGTTATTTTTAATATTTTTTTGGTAAATGTTGCAAGTTTCACCTATTTCAAGTGTACAAAAGAAAAGGTTTTACAGTAATTTGTAAAGTGAGTTAACTGTATAAAAAGTCCGTCTCGGTTGGCTTGACAAAGCGGGACCTCTAGTGGCCAAGAGTCACTGACTCACTATAGGAAAGGTCTCCGAAAGATTTGACCTGTGACTTGATCACTCAACCTGTGATAATCCGGTGTCACCATTCACTTTTCACTACTAACTGGCATTAAAAGGGTTAACGGGGTAATTCAAATGCAGATTTATTCTACAATTCAGTCTCGTTTTCTCTCTCGTGGCTTCCTTTAATATAAATATCGACACATAATTTCAAAATCCCTGTATAAAGGATATTTATAAATGGTAAAAATAAAAATTATCCATGATGCAGTTTTTTAAGAAATTATGTAAAAAATACTGTTAACATCCTTTTTAAAGTCTGCACGTACAGAAAAAAACAAATTAAATTCTTCCCCACAATAGTTTTTTGACTACAATCCACAGTAGTACCCGCTAAAATAAATATATAAACGTTTTACTAGTTTAAATTTTTAAAAAATCTTTCAGGGAAATATTAATTCTATATCTACTAATTTTCACATCAGAAATTTAGCATATTATTCCATTTTCGAGATATTTAAAAAAAATATATATATAAATCTACAAAAACTAATATTTATCTTTTAATTGTTTTGGTTTTTTTTTTCTAGGGTGCATCTGCGTCTAGGCCATTAGTACCGAGCTTCTAACTTTAAGACAAGATTATAATTAGTTTCAGTTTAAATTATAATTATCTTAGTTTAAGACAATAATTTTAATAACAAATTAGTATATGCAGTAGTATAGTATTAGTTTCATAGTAGCTATGTAGAATAGTGTAATTTAACATAAAGCAAAAAAAAAAATTACATCACTACACACACAGCCCACTTATCCCACAAACTCAAAGACTAATCAAAATAGGACAAACAACTAAATTTGTAAGACAGAACCCAACTTTTTTTAACATATAAACTAGAAGAAGCATTTTTTTTTAATTAATACGTTTATTTAAGATCTGTTTATTTGTAAAGTACATTAGTTAAATTATACAAATATAAATAAAAATATACGCAGTAATATATTAATAAAAATAAGAAACATAAAAATAAATAACTAAATAATAAACAAGTAAATAAAAAGAAACAATTGAATAAAAATACCTTCGCATAAAAAATATAATTCGCACCTCCTACTTTGGAATAGTTTTTTGTCCATTAGTTGGTTAACTGATCACGAGGCCAACGCTAAGATGAAGACACAAATAATTTAGTAGTTAAGCGCCAAACCTCATATCCTACCCTAAACATCAATGGGGTAGTAGGACTGACCCTGAAATAAAAAAAAAAACTCAATCTGCTATAGGCGGGATTCGAACACATCTTCCACACGCATCTTCCCTATGAAAATCCAAGGCGTTTGCCACTGGACAACGGGGAGACTCCAAACACGTGGGATTCATTGTTTAGGAATGTACTTCGTCTTAACTTAAGTATACAGGAAGGAATTTTAATAATTTGTTTTGTATTAATTATTCAGTTATCCCCGTTTTCAGAAAGGTTATCATTTTAAAATATCCGAATCGTATTGGTCGAAGGCTTAAAAATTCAACAAATATTAATATTAAAACAACAAAATAACTTTCATTATTACCACTTGGAAATTGCAAAGAAACCTATGTATGACAACCACATCCCCTACTAACAATAATTTTTCTCCCCATTAGTGACTGTTTCCGCCTTTCAATCGCTCAGAAGCAATCAATTTCCACGTAATTGTTTTCTATACACAATTTATTCCATTAATAAATTAAAACAGGAAATTGTTTATACATATTGTTTCATTCTTATTTCTTTTACTACTTCCAAGTTTTCTTATATATTTTTTTATGACCACGATTAAAACAAATTATAGGTATTTATTTGAAAGCCTGAACAACACGGTGTCATGAAGTGTCATATCCAGATGTAATTAGCTTTATTTGATTAATGGTTTGGTTTATACTCAAGGCTATAACTGTAACGTTTATTGTTGGCTAATCATCATTTCATTGCTCATAATTTTTATTTAGAATTTATTTCCTTCTTCGACATGTAAGGAATACAAATAGTGCCATTACATGATGCTTGAACCGACTCGATGACACAATCAGGATGTGTCCGCTAGAAAATTTCACGTTTTAATAACAGTAATTAGACTTTGGGTATTGGAAGAATATTTAATGAATGTTGTGTGTATATATATATATATATATATATATATATATATATGTATATATATATATATATATATATATATATATATACATTTATATATTCAACAAGAGGACATATACTATTTTCATTAATACCTAACATACATACTCACTTAGTACGAAAACATACATGCTGTGACTTCTACTAGATACAATGATTAACTGGACATGGAACATCCCTGGTGACAACTTAACACCATAAATGTGATTTACATTAAAAAAAATAAATAAATAAAAAAAGTTTAAAAGAATGTAAAAAGTCGGTCCATTACAGAAAAAAAACTGTTTGGTAAACATTATTCAAGTTACAGAGATTTTTGTAAGAGAGCATACTTTATGTAAATGAAAAAACGTCCAGTTTCTTCACAAAAGACTTTTGTGAAGAAACTTGACGTTTTTTCATTTACCTAAAGATCTTCCTTCTCTGCCAGCAACGTCAAAGTACTTTGAAGCATACTTTATCTTAAAAACAATTGATACTTCCCGAAAAAGGTGAACTAAAAAAAAATAAAGTACGAATAAAATTTGAAATAACAAAAATCAATTTATTAACGTTGGGTCCCGGTATCTTAATAAAACTACATTTTTTATAGGAAAATAAGTTTTATTGTTTGCCGGCGTTTCGGATTAAAATCTGAGCCTTCACCAGGGTTGTAAAACAAGTAGAATAGAGTTAATACTAATATATATATATATATATATATATATATATATATATATATATATATTTATATATATATATATATTTATATATATATATATACATATATATATTTATATATATATATATATATATATATATATATATATATATATACATATATATATAAAATCAGTCCCGTAACAGGCCACGAGGGCCATGAGGGGCAGATACTATAGAGGTATCTGATTCATGACCTTACGGCACACTAGGGAGATAGTTTGGTCAGTACTATGCTCCGGCCGTCTGATTTTCCCCTTGGCTGCTTCGACTGCTAGAGTCATTAGCACCAACCAAGATACCCATCATTAATTAATTAATTAATTAAAGGCTGGGTTGGCCTAGGGACGGTCAGGGAGGCCGAATTCAACCCATGAACGAAGACACTTGAAGAAAAAATCTTTAGGGCTTGCTCGGGATTTGAACTCAGGCCTCCAGCTTATTAGTCCAGGGCTCTACCACTGAGCGCTAAAATATAATTTTAAAACATTAATAATACTGTATACAAAAAAAAAAAATTATAAAATTGTAAAAAAAAAAATACATATTATATACTGTGTGTATGGGAACATGTAGCACAAAATAAATGGCCTTTTTCCAATATACTAGAATATAATATATATATATATATATATATATATATATATATATATATATATATATATATATATATATATATATATATATATATATATATACAATATATTCTTCCAGTATCTAAATTCTGAGGAATGAGTTCTATTCTCTTGTAGATCAGATAAATCAAATAGAATAATAATGTATGCTGAATTAACACATACTATGTAGTCAAGTTTTCTGCCACCATTTAATAAATGCACGGAATTAGATAAAACTTTAAATGAAAATAAAATAACACAAAATAAAATACTTATTAAAATGATAATTTTAAATTAATATTCAGTCAATCTCGTATGCTTGAAATTTACATGAGTACACCGTGGGCGGACGGTCTGGAGCATGTAGGTCAGGCAAACCTTGTAATTTAAACCAAAACCTAACGGTGTTTGTCCAAGTCTAAAGGTGTTGGAGCAAAGTGGAAAGATTTCATACAATGATTAGCTTGTCTGCAAATGATCAGATAAAATCGCCACAGAACTCATAAAGCACTTGAGATAGGAAAGAACTGTTTCTATTACTGTTTTACTTCCAATACACCATGAGGTTATTGCTTTTCTTCTTTTATTGCGAACTCCATCCTGTAGCTAATGAATATATTTACAATTGGGATTCGTGGGGGTATGTGGGTTGGTTTGTTGGATCATCATACTGCATATAAGGTTTATATGGTCAGTTTTCCTGCAACCATATATTTTGTTATACGATGGTTAGAACAGGGTCTACTGATCTGTCATCCAAGTTAAAACGACTAGGGTATTTAAAAAAAAAAAAAATGAATATCTGGGTTATAGAAGAAAACAAAATCCGTATAAATAAAATTGTAGGCATGAATTTTTAGCGAGACAGCTCCCTCCCTTCATAGAGAAACACCCCGCTTATGAAATTTCAGAACTTCAAGGTCCCGAAAATAACTGTGTTCTAGTTCTATTCGCCCCCTATCAGCCTCAAAAATGGCCCGATTTTGATGACACGTAGTACAAAATACTACTGCCTTGCGTTTATATGCTTCCAGGTAATTTGGTGTTTCGAATGAAACAATTTTCAAGACCGTACCTATAACCTGTTTTAATGAAGCGTAAAAATAAAAGAAAGAATTTTATGAAATTTTTGTTTTGGTCAGACCCTAATGCCCGATTGAGTTGAAACATTTTTAACGCATTTGGCATTGATACAAACTAAGACGTTAAAATTTGGATGTCGAGGTAGTATTAGAAAAAAAAATTACAAAGTAATAAGTGACCTATAATCTGAAAAATTCTTTCATGAGCAGGCAAAAGGTCTATGATTAAAAGTTTCAAATTAAGATAATCGTCACGTTATTAAAATGGCTCTACTCGTATCTTATTTCTTTTGGGAACAACATAACAACCTGGCTCTCGCCGTGGTCTAGTGGCTAACGCATTAGTTTCACATGCGGGAGATGGTGGGTTCGAGTCCCACTGGCGGCAGGAATTTTCTAACCTCATGGCTCGTTGAGGAAACTCCTCGTTGCACCAGTATGTCGGCGCTAAGATGTCGATCCGCTGTAAATAAAAAATAAAAAAACAAATAAAAAATAACTAACTAATAGTAGGTAGGGGACCCTTCTGCTACTAGGACCAAGTCATAACTGACTAGAGTGTTTTCATGAAAACAAGGCAATTAAACGAAAAGAGCGTATTTCGCGGATTAGGAGTAATTTATTTCTCCTTAGCTTTAGCTACAGTCAGTTTCAGGAATATTGTGGTGCCTAATACCTTACAGATGTCACCGGTATAGGTGTTTAAATTTCCGAAGTTATGTGGCTATTCAGGTTGCATTCATGAAAACATCTTTGAACAATTTCTGATAATTTTCATCTATCATACCAACTAGACACCAAAAATGAAACCAAGGTATTCAAATGGCTCTACTCATTAGCACAAAAGGGTATTTAGCGGATTCCTTCAAATAAGATAGTACAAGTTCTTATTGACTATTTATGTTTAAATCATTAAAAACTTCAGGAAGTGGTAAAATTCTTTTTGGATATAAGCTATTGCGGAATCCAAATAGAGGTTCTACGGCGACTGTTGAAGTATAATTGTAGGTAAATATAAGGATAATTGAGGTAGGATAGTATCCAGAAGGAGTGGTATCAGAGACACGGGTCGTGAGCGATGTAATCTATTGGCGGCTCCTAGTTAGTGGTAAGGGTGCACCAATCAACCCCTCTATACTTGGAAATATACTCAGGCGGTGTCCAATAACCTTTATACACCATAGGATGTAGCAGGAATTTCTTAGGAAGCTCGTTTGATCAAGGTGACAGACACTAATAATTATTATTACTTTTTTATAATATTTTTTCAAGTCGCATCGACATCTAGGCCTTTTAGGAGAGCTGGCAACGCACTTTTCATGAAGTGTTCTATACACCCTGAAATTTTGCTATAATGTACCTCTTAGGTAGATAAGAAGGTAAATATGTGTTTCCTGGACATACCTTGGAACACGAGCTACTGCGCATAGGGGAAAGAGGCAAAACAATATTGCCCAAAAGTAGAGCTTTATTCAGAAGCCAACTATTATTAATGAAAACAATGGCAAATCAAGGCAATTTTCAAATTAATAATAAATAAGGCAGGCACTTTTAAGGGGGTTAAAATGATAATAATAAAAAAAATCTATGTACCTAGTTTTTTTATTTTTAATATTAAATGAAGTGCTTTATTCACACTGCGATTTAAACAGCGTCTTCAGTAAACATATTTGAAAATAATTACAAAAGGGCAGACACTTTTGTGGGGTTTAATTATCAGGAAACGTAAAAATAAATGTTGAATATGATAGACTGCAATACACTGCGCGTAACCGTAAGAGTGAATGACAGCACCGCACAGTTGTGGTTATTCTCTGCGCTCTCATTGGTTCTTGCTCATATGATCTTGTACAGCTGTTCCGGTTTAAATGACAGCGCGAATAAAACTCTCATTTAATATGAGAATAAAAACAATTAAGTTTTTTTTTTTACGTGTTATTCCCCGTAAACGTGCCTGCCATATTTATTAATCATTGTAAAATTGTACATTAAAGATAGTTGGCTTCTGATTAAAACTCTATTTTTTGGAAATATTATTTTGTACCTTTCCCCTATGCGCAGTACCTGGTGTTCCAAGGTATGTCCAGGAAACACATACATACTTTCTTATCTACCTAAGAGACATATTATAGCAAAATTTCAAGGTGCATAAAACACTTCATGAAAAGTGCGTTGCCAGCTCTCGGACTATTTAGCTGAGGGCTATCTACAAACATCCATGGTGTAGGAGAGGACTTTTTCAGCAAAGCCCATCGGTCAACCTGGAAGAGGCGAGACTCAAACCCTCATAATAATCATCATTATTATGTGATGATATAGTGATAAGAATCATTATTATCATAATTCCTATTTATACAATAATAGAAACACTAAGTTTACCATTTCTACACTCGATCTGAATTTTGTAAGCAATATAGAGATATGGAGGCCCCTCTAAGAGGGAAAAAAAATCCATTGATCCTTCCCCCTTTCAATTTACATGAAAAAAAAAAACGTAGAAAATGTTTTTTTCAGATTCTACCAACATGGCAATAAAAGTAGCCAATAACTTGGAAATAAAAAGGGTTATTTAAATTAATAAAGCCATTTTTTTCTATTCCACAATTTAAATAAATATTTGGAGGCCGGGTGGCCGTGCGATTCCCACTATGGGGTGGTGGCTTTTCAAGTGGAACTTCATCATTAAAAAGCTTAATATTAATAATAATTGCTTACTAAATTGGTTTACGTGTAGATTAAATAGGGCCTTACTCGAAAAAACTGTATTCAGTGTTGAAATATTGGAAATGATAATAAAAGCCGGAATATTCAGGGTTTTTTTTTCTCAGCTTTCCATATCACTTCAGATATGAACATTGTATGAAAACACTAATATGACGTATTTCCTGAGAGTGCTTTGGATTTTTTTTCCATCTCATAGACTTCAGTGGCCATACACAAAATGTATGTATATCTACTAGTTGCTATTCTAAGTATTATCGGTCAATAGTGGCCTTTTCTGCCAAACCATCGTTGAAAACAGTAATATTTCAAAATATAGCATGTGTTTTTGAAGCCTAATTTCCATCTTCCAATCAAATTTTATTAATCTCTTTTCAAAATAGATTTTTTTGAAGCTGTTGTAAATTAAAGCGGTATGTCAATTTTAATTTGCAGTGACAAATTATTTTGAAAGGACAATGACGATGACGGCACATATATAAAAAAAAAAAAAGTCCGTCACGCAGGAGCTGCATAACTAAGCACTTTCCTCAGAATTTTTGTAGTGTAGACTACATTACTGAATAATTTGCTGTAAATAACCTATATAAATAAAATAAAAAAGTGAACAGTTCTGCTCATTTGCATTTCTTATGAGAACTGTTCAATTATTAATTTTGTAAATAATTTGCTTCCAGAGTTATGTTAATATATGATACTGTAATACTTAATAAATACACAAAAACTTCCTTTTCCGTCTTTTGATCTGACGCAGGAACAGGATACAGTCCCCATAGTGGGAGATAGCGCTCCTCGCGGTGCCTTTGGGAACCTACCTCTGGCCAGCTAATTCCAATGAAACAGAGTTTAAAGTAAACCCTCCTTTCCAATCTACCGATTTACTTAATTTTTACAACAATTCTTTCTCATGAGATACCCATGACGTATACCGCGTTTCGTTACAATACAGCAGAAATTACGACCGGTATGAGTATATTAGTACTTTAGGTCCGGAGTAAACCCCCCTCCAAATAACCCGATTTAGTTTATTTTTACAACCCATTTTTCTCTGTTGATTACCACCACGAATACCAAGTTTCGTTGAAATTTAACAAACATTACGGCTGGTAGTGGCAAATTGGTAATGTAGGTCCGGAGTAAACCCCCCCCCCCCCTCCTAATAAACCGATTTAGTTTATTTTTACAACGTATGTCTCTTTTTAGATCAACATCACGAATACCGAGTTTCGTTGAAATATAACTAAAACTACGGCTGGCAGGGTCAAATTAGTGTTTTGGGATTTTGGTGGTTAACGAACTCGTTCAATCGTTTGCTAATTGAACGCCATATACCACGTTTCGTGAAGCAAAAACAAAAACTCTGGCCGCTATCGTGTTAACATATATATATATATATATATATATATATATATAAATTTTAACGGGGGTCATTTTCGGTGCCTACTAGGTAGGATCGATGGAGATTTGAAGAAATGTTTCAAAAATTCCGTCATGAGTGCAACCTCAATAGCTACTCTCCTTCGGAGGAAAGTGCTAAACATCACTATTTGCTCACTTAGGCTCGTTGTTTGTAGACTTTAGGTCTGGCCTCCATTCTACTGTTTACACATTTTAACCTTACTTTTGTTTACCTCCAATAAGGCCTTAAATATTCAGTGTAATACTAAGGGAACTCTCTAAAACATTTTAAATAACCTATTCTGGCATTTAAATAAGAGCGTCAATATCTTAAGTTCATTTACTACCAAACGAGATTCGATAAAGAGCACAGAAAGGCCAAAAGACTAAATAAACCACGTTTCTGTGTGAATAAAATTGATCTTTAATGGCGAGTTAATTTTTATGAATCTATCTTTTAACGGGTCTAGACGTGCAACAACTTTTTATAAAGCTCAAAGCGTGCTTTATTTGGAAACAAAAACAACTAATAATAATTACAATATTTTTTTGTAATAGAACATAGTTCTTACAAATAGATGTTGAAGAAAGAATATTTAAACATTGAAGCTTAATAAAATAAAATACAAAAAAGGTACTAAAAGTAAAATAAAAATTTAATTAAATCCCAACGATAATTGTATGCTGGTCTAATTCGTTCATTATCATAATCACTTTTGTAAGTACATGAAGGAGGCACGGGAAGAATTCAAGGCATCCCATTCTCATGAAACCTAACACACCTAAAACCACTAATACTCTTTAACTAATACTGATAAAATTTAATAGACGTAAAAACGACAAAATATGACTTTTGGTACATAGGAAACCTAGGGAAGGGGATATTTATTTTGTGCAATGTCGTTAGTCCATATAACGACATTGCACTCCAACTCAGTGATTACGAAATCATTCCTGATCTATTTACAGAGATGTGTTGAGCTATACTTACGGTGTCGAGTTACCAGAAGAGACTTTAAAACGTTCATTCATCATGAGTTATGAATGAAATTCATTTCACAGAATATAAATAATACAACTAGAGTTGTATACTACCACTCCAAAATTTTACCAAATATAATCTCTAAGTACGAATCGACCAGAGCAGTTTTTATCTTCCCGTAGCTGAGTTCCTTGAAAGGTAAGCGACGAAAGCCATTATGAAATGTTCCCAACAATGAGAGAAGTCATTAGCATTTCAAGGAAAATGAAGTCACGTAACAAGACAATGTACTCATAGTACAATAGAACCTTGGCTGCTTCTAAATATTGGTTTTAAATCTATATTGGTGTTTTTCCTTTAATTGTAAAATACACTAAATAACGTGCTTGTTTTCTTGATGGTTTACTTCATGGGCGTTTATAAGGGGGGCTGCTGCCCCTCCCCTCCCGAAATATTGTTTTGGTGAGAACATTTCATCTAAAAAATGCCTTTAGCAACAAAAAATGTCTACATTTACCTTGGTCTATTAGTGCCCATAGGACCTTAAACTCACCTTATTACACTAAAATATATAAAATTTCCCTACACCCCAAATGCCTAGGTGATCCCAGCTCCCCCCCCCCGAAATTATTTTCTATATACGCTAGTGGTTAACTTACATTACAGAATTCATAAATGCTTCAAGTAATAACTCATAAATACTTATTCCGAAATGCCATTTCAATAATTCATTCATGTCATGAGGTACTTTTAAGTTTCGTCGTTTTCTGCAGCCATACGAAATTATATTCTATTTAGAGCTATTTAAGTGGTATGTAAATTTCAATATGAGAGAGTTGAGAAAGAGTATAGAGTGATTTCCGCTTAGGATACTGCCAGTTTCCAATTGTGGCACTTAAAATCTTCCTTCTCTTTGAGATTTCATTTCATATTTTTCACAAAAGACCAAAACTTACCAATAACTGCTTCTATTCCTTTAATAACATGACGAAGCTCCTGCCATTCGGACGATTTTATCATGTCAATAATGTATTAATAGTTTTGCGAAAAAAAACAACACAATTGCGGCTGGTATTATGCTCAAACACTCTCCAACACGAAATGAAGAAAGATTTAAAAAATTCGTTCTTGAGTATAACCTCAATGACTAAGTTCTTCCGGAATGTGCTAACATAAAAAAAAAGTAACCGTACAAGAGGGTTTTTTGTTCTGGGTCCCTCTAGTAAAACAGGCATCACATTCTCACCCTAGTAAACAGACATCAACTCGCTTAAGCGTTATCAACGCCTTCTTTTTCTTTTTAAGGGACGGAGGGAACAGTTTTTTTTATCATAGCATTAAAAAGGAGAGTAATTATTTGTTTCTGGTTATAAAATCCTGTCCTACAAAGGAGAAAGTCCCTGAAACTTAAAAATTCAATTCAATGTTTCTTTGAAATTGAGGATTTGTGAAAGGTAATGTATTTTCACACAACCATTGTTGCAATTGAAGAGCTGTCAACTGAAGGCCCTTAAACGCTCAACGATTAAATTGAAGAACTAATTCACGCTAAAATGTCGAATTTTCTAACAAAGATAACACATCTTCTATGAGAATTTCGGAATAATAATGCAAGGGAAGTGAGGAGGCAAGGCTATTTAGTAAAATGAAATAGTGCGTTTCCTGCCAGTGGAAGACAGAAATATAAGATTTAGTAGTATATTAAAAGTTAAATCATTAATTCATTTTTTCAAATCGTATAATACAATTCCGTCACGCAGGAAATGCATAACTAAGCACATTCCTCAAAATTTTCGCCACTTAAAATTTCAAGAGTCACTTCAACAACCATTTCGATATTTACTGCATGCATTAAAACATGCGCATGTTTACAAATACGTTGTTAACGCCAGCTTTTACAACCTCCATAACAGTGAATTTTAATCCTTAATAACTTTTTTCCTAGTTGAGAGCGGCGTTTTTTTTTTGTTTTTTTTTTAACGGATTCGTGTTTCGTGCATCAAAATATGTTATAGAGGGGCTAAACTTCGGTATTACCGAAACTTTAATCTCCACATATATTCATTAAAGATCATAATAAAAAAAAATAGTATTAAAATAGTATTACCCTGGAGCATATTGCCATTGCCACATAAAGAATACCGACCACATGTCTACTTGTACTACCACCTCGAGGCAAATCCTTCTCCAACAAGACCTTGATCTATTTTCGGTACCCAAGGTGTGGCCTCCCTCTCCAGTCATACTTAGCGATTCTCTTAAGTCTGGATAAGAAGTACTAGGAATGCAGGTGTATAACGTATACGTATGTTTACTTCTTATTTCTTCATTTGTTAACAAATTTAGGTTCCAGAAACTTTTTTGATTTTCAAAGTAATTTTTCTGTATTCAACATTAATGCTAGGCTTACTTTAATCAATAAAATTTCAATTTCATCGAGAATAATTTTTATTTCGTTCCGATAAGATCAAAAGATATTAGTTTTGTTTATTAGTTGTTTTTTTCTCTACATTTTCAATTACATTACGAAATTCAGAGATAATCTTATTTCTGAGTATATTGCTGATAAAGTAATTACATTTTACACATTTTGTGGGATTCATCAGCTTTCCGAACGTTTTTTGAAAGAGTAGTGATCATGAAAATGTTGTCGCAAACTAGACTTTTTTATTAACATCAACTTAGTGAACTGCAATAGCGCAAAGACACGTGTGAAATTTAAAGCAAATTTAATGCTGATTTTAAAAAAGTAATGACACGTTGAAAAATAATGTGAACAATGAGACGTTTCCTACAAAAAAAAGCTCCATTTTCGAAATAACTTTTAGAATGGCATTTTTCGGGATCGGTATGAGAGAGAAACGTAAGGTTAATTAAATTTTTGGTCCAATTTCTCCGCCTTGAGTATTTTCATCTACTTAAGATATACACTGTTAAGGTGCGAGCAATCCTTGCCTAAGATCGTGTGTTCGATTCCCGCTAGTTGTAGTTGGATTTCCTTCGGAAAATAAAACGCTAATCCCCTATCCTGTCTGGTGGTAACCTGAAGAAAACCCATCTAAAGAAAACTGAAAAAGGCCAGTCCTTCAAAATGACTGATTTCTTCTTAAGCACTCCAAATTCAGAATTCTCAAAATACAAAGATAAGCAGGTCTCCAAGGAACGTCATTCTCCTTTCATTTTATGAACAGCTTGATCTATCTTTCATCTTGAACACGTCAAGGACGGGTGGAGTATTTTTATAGGAAGATTTTTGGAAAAATAAAGAATCCGACTGCTCAAGGGCGGAATATTACCAGAAAAAGATGATGATTAAGCATTGTGGAAATGATACAAGCGGTATAATCAATCATACTTTAATGCGAGAAGAGGCAATCAAATGGCGGATAAGCCCGAGCAATCAGAAGTGAGAAATGATTTTGATTGGACGGGAGTTCTCTTATTGCGTAATTGTCATTCTTTTTGGTCTATTTTTTATTGAGGAGTCAGTCAGTGAATGCACTGCTTAATTGAGCGGATAATAATCTGTTTGGTCCTTAGGTTGAGTTTTCATGTCGGATGCTAATTGGGTGTTAAAAGAAATCTTGGAATAAAAATAATACTTTTTTACTGCAATTTTTTTTTCTAGGAACAGGGTTAGAAAATAATTTTTCATTTTTCTAATTGTTAATCTTAGAAAATTGTCAGGGAGGGATTGTTAATTTTTTCTAAGGTTAAACATTTGAAAATTACAGTAATGACAGTGTACGCCTGTGTTAATATACAGTGGTTTAGTTATTTGATTGAAATCGTAACAATGTATTTGAGACAAACATCTTTCGACTAATTTGAAAGGTCAAGTGCTTTAACTTTCCGACAATTATACCCGAATGTCACGAGCGATCTTTGATAAAAGTAATAATTGCGCCTAAAATTAGAAAATCAGACACACGTTTCCGTGATGTAATTCCTCCTGAATTCAAATTAATCATCAAGCTTAGATTCCTAGCAACAGGAGACTCATTCATGTATTTATTTCGTGTTTATAAGCAGTCCATATGTATACTAATTACGAAACACAGAAAATAATAATACTTTCGATAGAATGTAATCAGTTAAACTCAATAGCGCATGAGGTGATAAAAAAAATCCCCGACTGGGTTAGATTCTTGTTCAAGACAGGTTTCAACACGAAAATAGGAGCTTGAAACTAGCAAGAGGCAAACAGTAGCGCATGCGTTACGGGCCCCTTCACTGTCAACCTGATCCATACAACATGGCGCAAGTAAAAATGTACACGTGTAGTAATAGCTTTAGACATCAGGAAAATTCACTATTCAAATAAATCTAACTCCAAATCCCTGTTTAACTCATTGAGTGAAAGGAAATCGCCCCATATTGTTGGGTAAGATGTGAGGGTTGCTTGCTTGCCTTGGCCAATCTCTTGGGGATTGTAACCTTTAAATGTCTGCAGCGGTTTCAAATACTATGTTCCTCTCTCACTCAGTGCAATCTATAATTCTTATTTCAGTTCAAAAACTTGACCTATGACAAAATCAAATATGTACCATATCTTTATTGTCCTTAAATGATTTATAAGATGAATTATTTTATATAAGTAAATACTGTTGTTTTAGTGTAGATGGAGATAGTTAGCCGCTGTAGAGATACGAAGACAGGTATAGTTGGGATTCGGCTAGGAGAAAAACGTCAGACTTTCAAAAAGAAATCTGTATTTTGGACGTTTCGACTGCAACAATGGCAGCCTTCTTCATTTCTGCCTGTCTTTTACCTACTACTTGTACATTTTCTTTACTTATAAGTTGTATATATTTTTTAGCTGAAGAAGGCTGCCATTGTTGCAGTCGAAACGTCCAAAATACAGATTTCTTTTTGAAAGTCTGACGTTTTTCTCCTAGCCGAATCCCAACTATACCTGTCTTCGTACTGTTGTTTTATTTTGTTTCTATTAATTTTCTTTACTATTTTATTCCGTAGGACAGTTATAGGAATTCTTCTGGCAAATCATTTACATATGAGACAAAAATATTATATTCATATTATAAATTGATACATAAAATAAATGATTGGGATTTTACATCATAATTCATTCGGATAAACGAATATAAAAAGTGTGTTAAAAGCTGACACAAACTCTGCGGACTCCTTTAACGAATACTGAGGCCCAAAACTGACCATACACAAAACTATAATAAGACAAATGTGGAGATATTAATAATAAAATATTATCATAATACAATGTTTCCAATCAAATGTCCTCCGAAAATTCCTTATGCTCCGATTTATGTTTCCGATAAAGCTATCCATATCTCATCCGCAAAGAGCTAATCAAATCCTTATTCCTAATATTCCATTCCAAACCCTTTGCTTATCCGAATCCTGTGTTGATTCAGTTATACAAATGCGCCAATTGCAACGCTGGAAAAACTCTAATTTTTAAGAAAGACTAAACGAAATTCCTTCGTACCCAAATGTGCCAAATTTAGTGGTCTACAACATTAATTTTAATTTTGTCTCTCTAACACCAGGAAGTGTCTCCAGGAAGCATTTCTGGACCCATGTTGATAGGAATCGAATTACCAATTAGTACCTTGAAGGTTAAACACTATCATGGGGTATCCTGGTACATATATACGTTCACGCAAAGTTTATTATTTATTATATTCAAAAAGTGCGATATTTGGAAATAGTGGGCTGAACGCCAATACTAATTTTTTTTTTTTTTCTCTTTTCTTCTTCTCCAGATTTAAATGCTATCAAAGCTGGTATTAACGGTAATTATTTAATGAAACTTGGTAACTTCCTATGAATAAACCAGAAAAACGAATTATGAATATCAGTGAGGCGTTGAGTAATTTCACAGCGAATGCATTCGTTCAAGGGACGATTAGTGTCGGGAAAGGGACTGCATGAATGTACATTTATATAATATTGTATAAGGTGTTATAAAATCACTTTCTAATACACCACGAGCATTTAAATTGCGTTAGGCTAAAATGATCCATCCTGGAGTTCACACTTTAAGTATAAAGAACTATACTTTTTCTGGCGTTGTTTAAATGAGTTCCTAATTTTTCCTGGAAAGCTTTACAAATTCAGATTAGTATGTATTTTTTTGCACATCCTTATCAGGAATCAACTATTCTTCAATGGAATCATCACAAGAGCAATACACAACTCTGACAGGAAAATAAAACTTTTTTATCAAGAAATAAAAATTCGGAACTGAAGGGGTTAACTAGTTGTATTTATAAATTTCCAAACAAAAAACTATTCTAAGCGCGTTCTATGGGCGTACATAAGGGGGTCTGAAGCCCCCCCCCCCGAAATTTTAATTAAAAATGTGTTACAAAAATCTCCAAAATAAATTAAATAAGATCACTTAGTTCAGTATATATATATATATATATATATATATATATATATATATATATATATATATATATATATATATATTAATATAATAATAATAATTATAATTAGAACCTAGAATTTTTAGCCAACTAAAATGCTATTACACAATATATTTATATATATATATATATATATATATATATATATATATATATATATATTAATATAATAATAATAATTATAATTAGAACCTAGAATTTTTAGCCAACTAAAATGCTATTACACAATATATTTATATATATATATATATATATATATATATATATATATATATATATATATATATATATTCATCTTCAGTTTTGAGCAAAATGAGAATAAAAACCGACAATCGGTGCTGCAAAGGTCACTTTCGGTACTTTTTTCCAATTAGCGAGGATCGGCCCGGGCCCCCACGGCGCCCCGGCCCGGGACATCTGTACCCGGTTGTCCCCCCATGTGGCAGCCCTGGACTTAAGCTGCTTACAACGGAAGAAAATTGAAAATATTATTGCTTAAAATAAGAATAGGAACTAATAAAGCTATTTATAATAATTATAAAGGTGCAGCGACATGGTCTACATGCAGACTTTCTCGTTTAAAAATTAACATACTTCCAAAAAAAAAAATAATAATATAGATAATATGGAGGAATGCTGTGTTTCCAGTATGAAACGCCTTACTTTTCATAAAACAGTTTATTAAAAATTATTTTTTTATTAATACAATACGTTGCTATACAAGGAAATAACAAGAAGCTCTGTATTTAACACTTTCTAACAAAGTAGGCAGACATGAGAAAGAGCAAGATTTATAAACAAGACAGTAATGGGGGGCTTATATTATACTAGTCGAAACACCTTAATTAGCGAATTTCCTAATTGTTCCTGCAGCAATTTATTTATTCAACATAGAGTTTATTAATTGCGGAAAAACACGAAAGGCTACTTTGCCTGTACACTGAGCCTGCAAGGCCGTCTGTATTGACCTTTCAGTTTCCTACTTCAGACCTTCAACAATCTTATTATTCTGGTGGCCGTGGAGAGGAAATCCCAACAAAAATAGAATGCAAGTTCCACGGCTACCAGCAGGGGGGGCAACAAATCTAATGCCTACCATATTATTTCGATACTGTATTGTCATATATCCTACATATCCAACAAATCTAATGCAAATGCTATCAACTTAGTAGGTTGAATAACTAAATAATTTCCAATTAAACACTGATCCCTACCATATTATTTCGATACTGTATTGTTATATATCCTACATATCCAACAAATCTAATGCAAATGCTATCAACTTAGTAGGTTTAATAACTAAATAATTTCCAATTAAACACTGATCCCCACCATATTATTTCGATACTGTATTGTCATATATCCTACATATCCAACAAATCTAATGCAAATGCTATCAACTTAGTAGGTTGAATAACTAAATAATTTCCAATTAAACACTGATCCCTACCATATTATTTCGATACTGTATTGTTATATATCCTACATATCCAACAAATCTAATGCAAATGCTATCAACTTAGTAGGTTTAATAACTAAATAATTTCCAATTAAACACTGATCCCTACCATATTATTTCGATACTGTATTGTCATATATCCTACATATCCAACAAATCTAATGCAAATGCTATCAACTTAGTAGGTTGAATAACTAAATAATTTCCAATTAAACACTGATCCCTACCATATTATTTCGATACTGTATTGTTATATATCCTACATATCCAACAAATCTAATGCAAATGCTATCAACTTAGTAGGTTTAATAACTAAATAATTTCCAATTAAACACTGATCCCCACCATATTATTTCGATAGTGTATTGTCATATATCCTACATATCCAACAAATCTAATGCAAATGCTATCAACTTAGTAGGTTGAATAACTAAATAATTTCCAATTAAACACTGATCCCTACCATATTATTTCGATACTGTATTGTTATATATCCTACATATCCAACAAATCTAATGCAAATGCTATCAACTTAGTAGGTTTAATAACTAAATAATTTCCAATTAAACACTGATCCCTACCATATTATTTCGATACTGTATTGTCATATATCCTACATATCCAACAAATCTAATGCAAATGCTATCAACTTAGTAGGTTGAATAACTAAATAATTTCCAATTAAACACTGATCCCTACCATATTATTTCGATACTGTATTGTCATATATCCTACATATCCAACAAATCTAATGCAAATGCTATCAACTTAGTAGGTTGAATAACTAAATAATTTCCAATTAAACACTGATCCCTACCATATTATTTCGATACTGTATTGTCATATATCCTACATATCCAACAAATCTAATGCAAATGCTATCAACTTAGTAGGTTGAATAACTAAATAATTTCCAATTAAACACTGATCCCTACCATATTATTTCGATACTGTATTGTTATATATCCTACATATCCAACAAATCTAATGCAAATGCTATCAACTTAGTAGGTTGAATAACTAAATAATTTCCAATTAAACACTGATCCCTACCATATTATTTCGATACTGTATTGTCATATATCCTACATATCCAACAAATCTAATGCAAATTCTATCAATTTAGTAGGTTGAATAACTAAATAATTTCCAATTAAACACTGATCCCTACCATATTATTTCGATACTGTATTGTTATATATCCTACATATCCAACAAATCTAATGCAAATTCTATCAATTTAGTAGGTTGAATAACTAAATAATTTCCAATTAAACACTGATCCCTACCATATTATTTCGATACTGTATTGTCATATATCCTACATATCCAACAAATCTAATGCAAATTCTATCAATTTAGTAGGTTGAATAACTAAATAATTTCCAATTAAACACTGATCCCTACCATATTATTTCGATACTGTATTGTCATATATCCTACATATCCAACAAATCTAATGCAAATTCTATCAATTTAGTAGGTTGAATAACTAAATAATTTCCAATTAAACACTGATCCCTACCATATTATTTCGATACTATATTGTCATATATCCTACATATCCAACAAATCTAATGCAAATTCTATCAATTTAGTAGGTTGAATAACTAAATAATTTCCAATTAAACACTGATCCCTACCATATTATTTCGATACTGTATTGTGATATATCCTACATATCCAACAAATCTAATGCAAATTCTATCAATTTAGTAGGTTGAATAACTAAATAATTTCCAATTAAACACTGATCCCTACCATATTATTTCGATACTATATTGTCATATATCCTACATATCCAACAAATCTAATGCAAATTCTATCAATTTAGTAGGTTGAATAACTAAATAATTTCCAATTAAACACTGATCCCTACCATATTATTTCGATACTGTATTGTTATATATCCTACATATCCAACAAATCTAATGCAAATTCTATCAATTTAGTAGGTTGAATAACTAAATAATTTCCAATTAAACACTGATCCCTACCATATTATTTCGATACTGTATTGTTATATATCCTACATATCCAACAAATCTAATGCAAATTCTATCAATTTAGTAGGTTGAATAACTAAATAATTTCCAATTAAACACTGATCCCTACCATATTATTTCGATACTGTATTGTCATATATCCTACATATCCAACAAATCTAATGCAAATTCTATCAATTTAGTAGGTTGAATAACTAAATAATTTCCAATTAAACACTGATCCCTACCATATTATTTCGATACTGTATTGTCATATATCCTACATATCCAACAAATCTAATGCAAATTCTATCAATTTAGTAGGTTGAATAACTAAATAATTTCCAATTAAACACTGATCCCTACCATATTATTTCGATACTATATTGTCATATATCCTACATATCCAACAAATCTAATGCAAATTCTATCAATTTAGTAGGTTGAATAACTAAATAATTTCCAATTAAACACTGATCCCTACCATATTATTTCGATACTGTATTGTGATATATCCTACATATCCAACAAATCTAATGCAAATTCTATCAATTTAGTAGGTTGAATAACTAAATAATTTCCAATTAAACACTGATCCCTACCATATTATTTCGATACTATATTGTCATATATCCTACATATCCAACAAATCTAATGCAAATTCTATCAATTTAGTAGGTTGAATAACTAAATAATTTCCAATTAAACACTGATCCCTACCATATTATTTCGATACTGTATTGTTATATATCCTACATATCCAACAAATCTAATGCAAATTCTATCAATTTAGTAGGTTGAATAACTAAATAATTTCCAATTAAACACTGATCCCTACCATATTATTTCGATACTATATTGTCATATATCCTACATATCCAACAAATCTAATGCAAATTCTATCAATTTAGTAGGTTGAATAACTAAATAATTTCCAATTAAACACTGATCCCTACCATATTATTTCGATACTGTATTGTCATATATCCTACATATCCAACAAATCTAATGCAAATTCTATCAATTTAGTAGGTTGAATAACTAAATAATTTCCAATTAAACACTGATCCCTACCATATTATTTCGATACTATATTGTCATATATCCTACATATCCAACAAATCTAATGCAAATTCTATCAATTTAGTAGGTTGAATAACTAAATAATTTCCAATTAAACACTGATCCCTACCATATTATTTCGATACTGTATTGTCATATATCCTACATATCCAACAAATCTAATGCAAATTCTATCAATTTAGTAGGTTGAATAACTAAATAATTTCCAATTAAACACTGATCCCTACCATATTATTTCGATACTGTATTGTTATATATCCTACATATCCAACAAATCTAATGCAAATTCTATCAATTTAGTAGGTTGAATAACTAAATAATTTCCAATTAAACACTGATCCCTACCATATTATTTCGATACTGTATTGTCATATATCCTACATATCCAACAAATCTAATGCAAATTCTATCAATTTAGTAGGTTGAATAACTAAATAATTTCCAATTAAACACTGATCCCTACCATATTATTTCGATACTATATTGTTATATATCCTACATATCCAACAAATCTAATGCAAATTCTATCAATTTAGTAGGTTGAATAACTAAATAATTTCCAATTAAACACTGATCCCTACCATATTATTTCGATACTGTATTGTCATCGATCCTTTTGTCATGAAAATTTAAATTAATTTAATCGACTGTAGACCATCATCCAGTGATTTAATGTTTGCATCTGTTAAAACATAGATTAGGAGGGATATGATTTAATTTCATAGGAAGTACATATATTTTATATTGGAGGAAATACTGCGTCTCACCGGAGTGTGATGGTTAGCCTTCTGGTCTGTAACAAGGGAGATGCTGGATTGAATTCAGCTTAAGGCTTGTTGATTTTTTCCAGCGATGTGTTAGCTGAAAACATTCCCTACTTCACTAACGATGTTAAGAAACTTAGTCCAGTAGATATTTTTGACCTCAAAAGTAGTACCTAGTAGAAGTCGATGCACCATATACACACACACGCACACACACATATATATATATATATATATATATATATATATATATATATATATACGTAGGTCTGTCAATAGACTCATATATAAGAAATAAGAAATGTATGTTGTTATAGGTCCATGCGCAATCATTATTCTTAAAAGGAGGAAAATTGGTTAGCATAACGTAGATTTATTAAAATAGTGTCTTTGGATTTTCTCTCCAATGCCAAATAATTAATACTGAGCCATAATTATTATAATTGTCATTAATTGTTCTAATAATTTAAATCTTATTTTGTGTAAAATTAATATTATAGCATTAAGCAAGTTTAGTTTAAATTATTTTATTGGAATCGAAATTCAAATAGCCAAATGTTTTGTCCTCCATTCTTGTAAAAAAAAATTGTTTAATTTTCTGGCAACGAAAGTAGTTTTCATCAAACGATTTATTGGAAATTGTAGAACAAATACACATAATAAACTTAAAGATATTAAAAAAAGTCAATATTTGCTAACATTTGCTTATAAAAAAACATTTATTTTTTTGCGCCGATAAATTTCATAGAATCACATCTGCTGTGGAGGTTACCGAACACAATTTTGAGGTAATTGGAACTCTGAATTGTTGAATATTATTAATGAATTATTTTTTTTTTCACGACAACACATCTAATAAGTTACCAGGAATTGTTTCGACAGAAAATTCTTTGAAAGCGAATATGTTGTATAATTTAGTATTTATTTATGTCGTTTGAATGGCAAAGGGAACACAGATAACTTCTGATTGGCATGAGCTTTGAATAAATTGTCACTCCAAAAATAATATAATAATGCAGACATACCTTTAGCTGTTGCAACGTTTGCTAATGCTGCTACTATCCAGAGAAGTATAGCAGACCTGTTGACTGCCCCTGCCATGGTGTCGTGTTGTTTTCCGTTCTGTCTTGGCTACACCCCACCTCCTACCCTACCAACAGCACATGCTATGACTGACTGGATCTACCAAGACTTCCCACTCCTAACCATCCCCTCTCCACCGACTTCCACTGGAGGGGATCTCTACCGCCTACCTTACCATTGTCAACTGTGTAGTTGGTTTTATTGTCCACTTACCTTTAATATACATATATTTTCCATGAAAGACTTCTAAATGCCATACTTTCGTGCTGTACTTTCGTATGATGAAATTAATTTTCGCAGCGGAGAACGTAATTAATAACTAGAAGGAAGCTGTTTATGTTATTAGCATTTTCTTGACGATTTACGACTTTAGAACTTGTACTGTACAAGGAAGTGGAACATAACAGTGGTCTCTTTTGAGCAGACCCTTCCTAGGTTAATTGTCAAATCTCTCTTCACATCTTCTTGAGCGAGCGAAGCGAGCGGAAACGCATAGCACGTATGCCCATCATGCTAAATAAATGTAAAATATCCGAAAAGAGAGTGAAAAAAAAGGAATAAAATATGTGTGTTTACAAATATCATTGTTTATGTTATCATTCGTAACCTGCAAAACAGTTAACTTTAATGCTTAATAACTTTTTCGTAGTTGAGAGAATTGATTTTGATCGTATTAACCATGCTTGCCATTATCTAATATGGCTTATAACCGTAGATAACGAGTCAAGTAGTCATGGGCGTATATAGGGGGGGGGGGGGGCTGAGGGGGCTGCAGTATCACTACTTCTACTTCAAAAGTTACTGGATGTGGTCTTCGCAAAAAAAAAACCATTATAAATAAATATATATATATATATATATATATATATATATAAATTATATATATATATATATATATATATATATATATATATATATATATATATATATATATATATATATAATTTATTTAAGATCCGCAACTTTAGGCAATTAGCTCATCAAACTGGCGATTTCAGTACTTTGTCAATAATAACAAAAAATGTTGTTAAAAAATAAACAATTCCAAATAAAATGACATTAGCAATAAAAAAATGCTAGTATTATGTGTAAAAAATTACACATAATACTATTAAAAAATAAAAAGGGCACTGCAGCTTATGACAATCATTTTAATATTTAATTCTTGAAATAATTTATAGTTCTAGTTATTTTATAGTGGATGGGAGAAAAGGCGCAGTACCCATATCTATAAGAAAATCAAATTTTACATGAATTTGGAACACACCTGTTTACTTTTTTTTTTTTTTTTTTCTTTAATACTTTAACTGGCCCGAACGTGAACCCCAAACGTGAATTTTACTCAGATTATTTGAGATAAATGTGGAACAAGGGGAAACATTTTTAAATTAGTCATATTTAAGTATGCTAAAAGAAAAATCTAGTTACTTCTCGAAAACGGTAAAATATATCACTGCAACTATCGACATTTTTCGTTCTTCCAGGCATAAAAACATTTCATTCTGCCTTCCTAAAATACTACTAAGACAAAGAACATGAGTGAAAACTGGATACTATCATGTTAAACAACCCGCATTGCTACCAATAGTCATGCTACTCGGCACTTACTAAGATATTACCTAATTAATAAAAAAATAGCACGGACTTAGTATAAACTTAGTATGCTCCTTTCAAATACAACCACCGAAATAATTAAAAACTATTTCCTCGTTTGGTCTTTTTTTTAATTCAGTAAGTTAATGAATGTTAAAGAAAAAAAGTATTCATTTCAGTTTTCAACTAGTTTCATTTTCGTAGATTTATTTTTGCTGGTTTTCAGAATACATTATTCCCATAATTTCCCGAGGTCATAAGGATAGTTTAGTTGGATAAAAACAAAAATTGGCTAATGACCGAAGGAATGTAGCTACTGACATAAATACTACGTTTTGACGCGTGTACGCTGAAGATCAATGCATTCACCTTAGTGAAAATGTGTAGTCATCGAATAGACTCTTCCAATTTGAGCAATTTTCCGAGGATCATTGAAGCATTCTGATTAGCCGATTGTTTACAGCTAATCGAATTCCGGGCGGGGAATTGATTTCCACTTGAGAAAGGCCTTTTCGTAAATAGCCGTTTTGTTGCGCCGCTACATTTAGCCAATCGGTCAAGGATTCACTCACTCGTCTTACCATTTCTTAATCACTAGCTGACGGGTGGGTAAAAGAAGTTTGAGAATTTTTTTTGTTGGTTGTCTGGTCGACATCAAATATGTTATGCGTTTGTAACACTTTTTTATCTCCCACACACAACTGATCTTTACAAATAGAGTGGAAAAATAATTTTCCTGAGAATTAGTGAGAACCAAATTTTACTTTTTAAACATTTTTGCGTCTTGTGAGTTTCGTAACAATAAATACGTTCATTATTAGAGATCGCTAACAAACTACTGATTACTGACTTGGGGCAGCAGGTAATCTTCTCAACGGGCCCTGAAATGAGAAAAATCCCTGCTGTTGGCGGGACTCGAACCCACTTCTCCCGTATGAGAATCCAAGGCTCTATTAGCCACTAGACCTAGGAGACACTTAACAATCTTTTATTCTGATTGTTACGAAACCTGGATTTTTCTAAATCATATGTTGTTTTTGTGTGTTTTATTTAACGGGGCATCGACATCTAGGTCGTTAACGCAGTAACCCCCCTGTTTACTGTGTAAATATAAAAATCTCGCCCACCTCTATGGTTTTGAAAAGTAAAAATTGGATTTCCTTTCCTCTCTGGTACAACGGGAAACGTTGTACTAAAATGTAAAAAAATGTTCGGTAGCATGATAGATGTGGTACTTATAGAATTCGTACTAAATAACTCGCCTATATTCCAAGTCAGTTTGTAGTATCAAACACCTTACCCAAGTACACATTACTTAGTTTGTATTACTCAAGCATTCAAATTACCAAATGTATTCATATACAGGATGTAATAACCAATAAAGAAATATTTATTCTTTATTGATGATGATGCTCCGCATCTAAAGCGAAGAGCATAATAAAGAAATAAATCGTAAAAAAAATAATAATTTCGTTTAGAGGAACATAAATATGCTTTAGGTCCATCCGAGCCAGGCCATGAGAGCCAGATTATTTATAGGTTGCCATTGTTTAATAATGCCAACGGCACGTGGTTTTCCTGGCGGTCCCGCATCCAAGATCCTGGCCACGCCTGACGTAGCTTAACTTGACCAACGGGTCAAGTCAACGAACGGGGAATCAACGTGTCTATGGCCGTCGGCACTTGTGATAATGTATAAATAATAAGTTCCTTAATAATATTTGTTGCATGTTAGCGTCTTTCCTCCCTCCTAAAGGCATCGACTCAATGCCACAATCTGTTGATGCTGCCGACGCTTCACAAACTATACGCCATGAGCACATTGGTTGTTGTAATTTGCCTGTTTATAGTCTGTTCACGGTCTCCCGTTTACAAAATTGGTCCGATTTGATGAAAATCTGCAAATAAATACTTTTTTCTAAAACAAAGGGCCTATTTTATTACGACTGTTTGTTTTTTTCCCCCAAATTTGTAGGTAATCTGACTTGGGGATTATGTTTTTTGAAGTAGAGAAAGTAATCTAAGAAAACAAAAAAAAAAAAAAATGAGAGCCTTCTGCTCAAATTCTGGAACATAAATATGCTTCAGCTCCACCCGACAAACCTATGTAATGTACTGTATAACATACAGTCTTCTTTTTCGTACATAGGAACCCCCCCCCTCCAGCGCGAACGCCAGCGGACACTTTTTTCTAACACTCTTTTGTAACGTTTTTTTTTTTTTTTTTTTTAGTTTAATCCTCGCTAAAGCATATTTATGCTAAAAATTATTTACACGTGTGAAGAGTTTTTAAGTTTTCGAATATTTGCTTGTAAATAAATAATATTAATCTAGGCGCAATATCATTCTTTAATATTTTAAGATAAAGATTGATCCAGTGAGTTCCCATATTGCTGGGGACGTCGTAATCCTCGAATTTATCAAATACCCGTGTATCTAAAAACCGATGTATACAGAACAGCAAATGACATTGAAAGAGAGAGCTATGAATGACAGAGCAAAATACAAGCAATGTCTATTGCATTGATGGTTATAAAATAATTATTTTAAAGTAAATGAGCTGATTGAGCTAAGTTGATAGGGCACTCCTGTTACATATAAATGCGCAGTCAAGGGATGGTTGGGATTCGTCTAGGAGAAAAACCCATCTTAGCCGAGTCCCAACCATCCCTTCACTTCGTATCACCTCAACGGCTAACAATCTTAAACTCACTTACACATAAATTTTAATATTCATTGGATGTTTTGCAAGCACGGTTTTCACGCCATACATTAGAACTCCAGAGTTTCTTTAAGGTATTGAAGAAAACCCATTAGCTGCAGAAACAGCATTCGTTTTCCGTTCAACGAGGTCTTCCTGGATGTGCAGAGGAACGCCTTACACTTCTTCCAGCGCCATTGTTCGCTTTCTTTCTTCTCCAAAACAAAGCCCATCCTCATCCTCAGATGAATGCTCTTCTTTATACTGATAATGAACAAAAAACTGGAAAAGAGAATTGCAAAATAAAAAAAGAAAGTAGTAATGAATCGCATGCGTCGTATTTTTATAGCTGGTTTACAAGAATTTTTTTTTAGGTTTCGTCCTAACCTTTTATTATGGGTATCATGCAGTAAGTAACGTTTTAAGAAAGCAGAAATTGCACCTTATAGGATCGTATTTAATGTTTGAACTCCATTTGAAGGACAACATTTGCGAAATTTTATTGGCTTCTCCATCCTGCTAGATTTATTTACTTTTTAAAGTTTTTCATGAAGAACGTAAAAACTTCCAGGTGCTGTCACATCAAGATGCACTAAAGTATATATGTGCATATATACATATTCTCTATTCAATTGTAATAAAAAAATTAACAAACTTATTTGTCTTGCATTGATTTAGGAACTCTTAACGCATCCTCAGGTGACCCTATCCCTAGGTTCTCATGTTCTCTTGTCATTGAATTCATGTGAATAACGTTTTCTATTGATTTTGCACATTAAAATTGATTCATATGACGCAAAGAGTTTGAACACAAACTTCAAAATTGAGTTGAGGGAGTCATTATTAAGATTCCAGGCCCGACCAGACCTTCATGGTTAAGAAGAACCAGATGGCCGCAGCGTCCGAATTACTTTTAAGGCTTATCTTTTTTTTCTCTCTCTTTTCTTTTTTTAGTTGTAACTAATGATATTTATCTTTACGCCTCCCTGGCCGTCCCTACAGTCCAGGCAACGAATGCTTAAAAACAGCTATAGGTGTAAATTTTGGACTTCGTAACATTGTTTGGGCTGGATAGGAGGTGAACATATCAAAAGTCATCGCCCGTAGCCTTTGTGCCGGGGGGGGGGGAGAAGGTCCCATTTTTCGGGTTTACACTTATATCTCGGAAACCCTGCGTCCTAGCGACATGACTATTCTATAACAAATGAAAGCTAAATAAATTTCCTACAAGTTCTATTCAATAAAGTTTTTCGAGATATCTTTAGTTTTCGAAATATCCGCTCTTGAATGTCTGTCATTTTGGGGAAAAACACTTTTGCCGCATATTTTTTCCCGTTTGTGACCGGATAAGTCTTCAACGATGAGCCCAAAAAATAAATAACGGTTTTAAGGTTATAGAGTATTGCATACCCTTCAATAATATATATTACTTTGCCATTTTATGTATTTTCCTTCAAACATAAAAATAATTTCAGTGTTCATTCTGAAATCTGAAGGGAATGCAATACTCTACAACCCTTTAACATTTATTTATTTTTTTGGTACATCGTTGAAGAGTTGTCCAGTCAAAACGGGGAAAAAATATGCGTCAAAAGCGTTTTTACCCAAAATGACAGACTTTCAAGAGCGGATATTTCGAAAACTAAAGATACCTCGAAAAACTTTATAGAATAGAACTTGCAGTAAATTTAATATCGCTAGGACGCAGGGTTTCCGAGATATAAGTGAAAACCCGAAAAATGGGACATTCTAACCCCCCTTCCCCCCGGCACAGAGGCTACTGGCGAGGAATTATGATATGTTCACCTTCTATCCGGCCCAAACAAAGTTACGAAGTCAAAAACTTTGTTCCAAAAATTTCCATCTATAACTATTCGTTGCCTGGACTGCTAGGCCAACCCAGCCTTTAATATTTTTTATTAATGGGTACCTGGAAAGAGGAAAATCTGGCGACCGGAGTGATAGTACTGAACACACTATCTCCCTAGTGTGCCGTATGGTCAAGAATCAGAGACATCTACCAAAGAAACATTAGAGAATAAATGCTTCTCATTATCTGAAAGAATACGTTATTTTGTGATTGTTTTTGTCGTTTCATGATTTTCCTTAAATATTTATTTGTTATTTTTTAACTTTGGCGATTTTTAATATTAATATTCTCTATCAGTGTATAGGAATGATTTTCAAATTCATTAAGTTCAGCTTTTTCCTAAGGAAAAAGCTCGATATCATGAAAACGTTCTAAATAATATTGTTTTAACTTTTTTAGTTGATGACTACTGGAAGTATTTCTTATTTTAATTTATTTTACAAAGGCTCAGTTTGGACGAGAAATAATTTCCTTACTTCTTCAAATATCAAAGGTTATGAATGTAAGAGAAAGCTGCATTTATTTCTGCTAATTTTCTAATTAGCATTCTGTCAAGCACGATCAAAAATGTAAATTGTCTGGCAATTCTTGTGATTCTTTGCTGAATCGTGCAGGTCAGTAGCGATTTTACCCTAATATTCATGAACATAGCCCGGCGTAATAATAGCGAGATATTCATAAAATCTTGGGAGTTTTAATTTTGCTAAATCAAGGGATTATTCAGAGCTGTAGAGATATGCAAACATACTCGATTCCAGTTTTCATAAAGTTTCAGGATTAACACCTGCATACATTAACATACAAAATCACATTAATATTTATAGGAAATTTTTAGTTTTTCACGCGTATTCATATGAAATCAAGCCTTTTGGCTTAATTATTAATGCAGATCAGATTTCTTCTCTGAATATTTTAAAAAAAAAAAAGGCAGATCTAATCGAGTTTTTCGTTTATTGTGGGTACTGTTTTTAGCGCGTTTCCTCCCTACCTCCATTGGCCTATTAGGTTTACCTCATGAATCAATCCGGAAGTGCCGACTAGAAAATGTCACCATTCGGATTCCTTAGATCAAGAAAATAACGGTGGCTCATATTTCTGTGCATATGAATACGTAAAAAAAAATAATAAAAAATCAGTCCCGTAACCCATCAGACCCCTGGACAAATTGGAATTGAGAGAGAGCTAAGATTTTATATTCTTAGTTGTTCATATCATGCTGAGCATATTAAGGAAACGTATTAAGATAACGCAGTTCTTGCGAGTTGAACATTTTAAAGATTTTTTATGTTTTATAGTATATATTTTAAAATAAATACATTTTATTTTTTTTAAAGACACGGAGAAATTAATATAGTCATCAGTAAAGAAAAAGTTACATATGACGGTTTTCTCATTTTCTAGAACTCTTGTTTGAGTTTCTCCTGAAGTGATAAAGTAAAATTGTATACCTTGTAGAGCAAGCTGACTCTACCGAACCAGATGTTGATGAGTAAGAGAAAACCGGAGGCGTTAGGTGACGGCCTCGACACCCACACTCCTCCTACAGGAGCTAGTGGGCAACCTGGATTGCATCTTGTACCATCTCTCAGCTATGGAGGCTACGTTGTCTAGAGTAGAGTTCTATGTAGTTCATTTACTTTAGGTTTTAAATTAATTAATTAATTAAATTTTAATTATTATTTAGGTTTTAAATAATATATGATGGATGGCTGCGGGAGTTGATGAGAGAACAAGAAAATGTCCGCCTTCCCTTTTACATTAGATTTGCAACAGGCAGCAAGCAAGCTTTAGCATAGGCGAATATAAGGGGGTTGCTGAGGGGGAGCAGCCCTCCCCCCCCCGGAATTTTAATTTGGTGATAAAAATGTGTCATAAAACCCTTAAAAATAAATTAAATAAGATTACTTAGTTAATAAAAAATATTTTATTTTAGGTGTAATAGCGTTTTGGATGCCTAAAACTATTCCAAGTTCTAAATTTATAATATTCCATTCCCCGAAAATGCCCCTCCCCGCCGAAATTTTTCCAGGGCACCTCCCACCTCCGAAATTATTTCCTATATACGCCCATGAGCTTTAGTCGGGTCGTCCACTAGAGGCGTTCATGAGCGGCGCTGGGGTACAAGCTAGTACCAGTGGCTCCGCGCTACACCACCATTTTTTTGCGTATTAATGCGTAGCCAATTAGCGCCGTGCTATCAATAGATTGTCAAACGTTTATAATGCAAAAGGCAAGTGGGTTTTCCTTTGCGGTTACCCATCCAAGTACTGTCCAAAAAGATTGACACTTTCTAATTTTAAGCACCGATTTCTCCTAATTAGGTCGTCACATCGGAAATTACTTCACAAACGTTATTTTCAAAAATGTAGTAACCATTCGAGTGGTTAATGTCCACTTGCCACGATTCCCCCTACCGTTTTAGAGGTATTAAAAGAAATATACGAAAACCCTTAAACTAATCTTGTCTGTTAATCATTTTTATTAACAGACATGACAATAATTAATTTTAATTAATTACTATTTCTTGCTAGGAAAAGTACTTCCTAACTATTGGATCCCCACCCCGGTCTTTTTTCAGTGAATTCCGGTTTGGATTTATTGAGTTTTTAATTTAATTCCTCAAGCCCGCTTTTATCTTATCTACTCATTACATACATATGTTATATATTAGTAAGTTGAATTTCTTGTCGTTGATAAATTTAATAAATGGGAATTGCCAAGATTAATTATACGAATATCTATGTGTATCAAGAGAGGACAGAACCAGGTTTTATCACTTACTTAATAATCTTATCGAAGTCTGCATGAATATGGATTCAACATTAATGTCGCCGAAGAGGAAAGATGTACGAGTTTTTTTTTCTTTGATGGTTCCCGCTTCCGAGCCTCATTAATAAAATATTCAAGCAATGAAAGCGAAAGTTCAACAGCTTCTGCCTAGACGAGAGAACGCCAGATCTTTTGTAGTAAATCTAAATTAATTTAATTTGTCGTATTAAAAAAAATTAAGGCCATAACGATTTTTTTATTTCAAAGTTTTCACTTCAACATCTTTTTATTCCGTTCCAAAGGAACCTACGTGAGCTTGCAGCGCCATTTCTTCATTTCACAAATTAGATGATCAGCAAGTATTTGAATTTTAGGTACATTTACTGCGTTTAAATTTCTTGCCCCTAGTAGGTTTCTTACAACGAGTTCCTTTACGGGAGTAATTTTATTGCTTGCGGATGCTTGAACAAGGGTCAACATCGAGGCGTTCAAAACACTCCAAAAGCAAAGAACCTTTAAAGATAGGCTGCCTGAATAAATTGCACCTGGGCCGTTTCTGTTAGAAGTTGTGTTGACACATTAGATGAAGTCTGATTCGCAGGAACTGCGTCATCTCTGATTCCATAATGATTTAAAATTTGTTCCAAAATATTAACTATATTTATTCCAAGTTTTCCAAATGGAAAACCACTACGCGTGAAAACCTTATGGAATCGCGCTAAGATGAAACAGTTCCTGCGAGTTAGACTTTTAACTACTTAAACTCTAAACTGTTAATTTTTATCTAATCCTAATATTGACAATACAATAAAAATTATACAATGTAAAAGATAGTGTTAATATATAGAGATAGTGCGGTCAGAACATTGCTTCGGCCGCCTGAATTCTCCATTTGCTGGTGCATAGCCTTGGTTGGTCTACTGACAGCTTGTGACCCTAATTCCGATCCCCCAACAACATGGCAAACGACATCGACATGGTAATCGAAATTCGTGCGAAAAAAATCGTAACGCTCAGGTTTTCGAGCTCATATGCTTGCAGGAACTCGATTTATAGGTTCCTAACGTAGAAAAACGAATGAACCCATTTTTAAAGTGATATCTGTACCCGTTTTTGAGAAACATTGAAACACCTACTTTTCCAAAATAATTTTCAGTTTGGGTACTCAGAAACGATTAATTCAATTGAAAATTGGCCCAGACGTTTGATATTCATCTAATCTAAGGTAGTTAAATTTTGGTTTCGTTTGGAGTTAAGGAAGTACTAGAAATAAAATATTTTATTATATTATTTATTTATTACTTGACCGTAACGGAGGCGATTAGCAAATTATTATTATTTATGTTGCTTGACCGCAGCGTTGGCGATTCGCAAATATGAAGATGTGTATGGAAACGTCAGCTTTTAAACTTGAGAGTTTTTCTTATGCCAACGGCACGTGGTTTTTCCAGGCGGTCACCCATCCAAGTACTAGCCACGTCCGACGTATTACCAACATTTTATTAACAGACATTGAAAGTTTTGGGATTTTTGTATATTTTGTATAGTGGAAAGTAAGCATTTGAAAGCTTACTAAATTCCCTACAAAAAAGGTTCAGATGTAACTTTTGATGGGGCGATGTCAATCCGAGAAATCAGTGCTTCAAACTTCAAAACTGTTAGTTTTATTTTTCTTTAACAGGGTTATGTCACTGTTTACCAAACGTTTTAATTGGTTATTGTTTTTTTTATTTTTTTAATCGCATTTAATAGTAAAATTAGTATTTTAATAAAATAAGGTATGAAAATGAGAAACGTATAGGTAATAGTGTTTCTAGGGGTCTCCCGTGGTCTAATGGCTAGCGCCTTGGATTCATAAGCGGGAGATGGTGGGTTCGATTCCCAACCTCCGGCAGGAATTTTATCATCCCACGGCTCGCTGGTGAAATTCCTCGCTACACCCTGGATGTCGGCGCTAATGACCTAGATGTAGATGTGCCGTAAAAAAAAAAAAAAAAAAAAAAAAAAAAAATAGTGTTTCTAGTGAATAGTAGATAGTGTATACTATCGGTTTCCTTTTTTTGGAGCCTTAAATCGCCCTTCTCTTTGAGATGTCATTTTAAATTTTTCACGAAAGATCAAAACCTAAAGACACGACGGATATGAATGGAACCGCGCTAAGATGACGCAGCTCCTGCGAGTCGGACGGGTAAGAGGCTCTGCCAATAATAGGTGAGAGCGGATGTAACTGGAGGGAAGCTAAATAATGCCCTAATTTCAAACGTAATCTACCTAAAAGCATTGCCTGGTTCTATACAAACATTTAATGAATTATTACCCCATTATTTGCTAATTCCGTTGTATATGAATCGAATAAAATATCGAATTGATCTCATGGTATATTTATATGAATAAATGAAAATAATTTCCTTGTAAAGAGAATGTTGCTAGTTATGCCTTAACTTGTCCCACTGGTTTTGCCTCCTTAATTATAAACCTGTCAAGATTTTCTGATTGAATTCGTGACATTTTTGAGTGATGGATAGTCAGAGAGGCCTTTAAAAATAAAAGGTGACGCTTTCATGAATATCTTTACTGACGGAAAAAAAGTAATTACAAAAAAATAATTATTTATTGACAGCATAATCAAGGAATAACTCCAATTTTTGTAGAGCTTCATTCCTAGAGCTAATCTTCTCTGCCTAACTTTTTGAAGATATTATTAAGAATATTTATGACTGTAAAGCACCTAAAATCTTCCAACACTATTATTCGCAGGAAGTCTTTACAAGAAGTCCGAATGATATGAAATTTGGCAAAAAAGCACTTTTTCCAAAACTTAATGTTTAGTCCATTCGCCAGCAGAATATGTTGATGGATTGCGAAATTGTTGTGAATCGGACTTTTTTTTAGTTGTATCACTAGGCGTCTCTAAGTGATCTGACGACTGTTCATCATTCGTTCTCGACAGTAACTCAGCATTCTGTTTACAATTAGAGGTTTTCTTTATGGGATATTTTACGAATAATAAAGGTTGGGCAAATAGAAGCTAGGAAAGTAGCAAATAGTAGTTAGCTTGAGTGGAATAACCTCAGGGGTTTTTGAGGTGGGGGCATTGGAAGTTGAAGATGGTTCTTGCTAGTCATCCCAGATGGTTGTGGCAGTCATCTCTGATCTACCTCACACTACTGTCGGGAGGTTCAACATATATTCAAGCGAGGTAGGATGGATTTTAGGAATCTCTCTAAAATGCCATAGGCTGAAATTTTATGGAAAACAGTTACAGATGTCAAGTTGAAAGTGATTTCATTCGATTCTCCAAGTCAAAACATATTTAAAACAGTGCCGGGAAGGCTATATGTTAAATAAATTTGTTCACAGAGTGAAGGCGTTTCTGTAAACACAGCTGTCACTAAAAAACACCTTCACGCAGGAGCTGCAATACTAAGCACATTCCTCAGAAACGTGTTAGCGTAGGATATATTTCTGAATAATTTGTTTAAAATAACCAATAAAAATTCAAAATAAATATGAATAGTTTTGGTTATTTATATTTGTAATGAGCAGTTGACGCAATTATTAATTTTTGTTCCAGGGTAAACCTCAACTGTTAATGAACTGATTTTGAGAAAACCTAGCCGTTGAGCGCTTATTAAATATATATAAAAAAAGTATGTGTGTGTGTGTGTGTGTGTGTGTGTGTGTGTGTGCAGCTACACTCTGGTGATATTGACCATTTCTTTCTGCCCATTATATGACAGTGAGTAAAAAGTAAATGACCAAACATGAATAATTGGAGGGAGAACTCTTTGTGGCAATTATATTTTATAAATTAAATTCCCTTCACTATAGCCATCCCATTAATTCTAAGTGTTGAGTAACACGGAAACTTAATTCCCGAGCGTGAAATTTTGACAGGAATACTTAGTTCTCGGAGAGATATCTCTCTCCTGCACGCTTATAGCTACTGCTAACTCCCAACGACTCTCGGAATGCGGAACGTATATAATAGCCTGGATCTTATAAAATATTCCACGCGACGCGTCAGGTTTGCGCTGTAAATGCAAATGCATCTTCCCTAAATGCAGAGGGTACACGCCGGTAGGGGCCTCGTACAAATATGGAAGTTCCTTATTAGAAGCGTGCAACCAGCGTCGCGTCCAACGCAGCCAAGATTTAGATAAAACTAAATTAATAAGCACCCTCACCGTTAGTTTGTAATTTAAGCCTTATTAGTTCTGAAGATAAACGATTGTACAACGGGACGTATGCCCGTTTCAATTACACTGTAAACTATGGACTTATCAGTAAGGCTAGATCCTAAATGAAATCGAAGATTCATTGCATTTGAGGAAGGAACTTTACCTTATATGGTCAGTATGAAAGCCTTTTCAGAAGAGGTGATTTAATGTTTCTTCATCAAGAAAGCAGACAATTCTAATTAGTAAAACTAAGATGAATGAATCCATCTTCATCTCAAATATACTATTTTCTTTGACAGGAAAGTTTATCATAATTTCAGGTGATTATGTGGATGTTAGACCTCTTAAGGTACTTTAAGTTTGCAGTTCAGAGGTACGAATGAAAAAATAATATTAACGACTAAAATAAATCACTGCATCCCTGGAATGTTACTAAAATGTTATTGAAGAAACTGGCAGGAGTCGCTCCCCAAAATTGATTAAAAAATTAATATATATTAGCGACGTTTTAAACCTGTTCAGGTTCAACATCAGGCATCTTATATTAAGTTCTGTTGAGGTCTATTGTTATATTATATTTCATTTTAAGCTCCATAAATATTACATTTTGACAGGGAACATTAAATTTGGGTAAGAATCTTTATGATTTGTTGAGTGGACGAGTTACATTCACACTGGAGTAATACACACACACACACACACACACACATATATATATATATATATACATATAAAACACATAAATGATATATAATTTATACAAATCCACCCCATTTGACCGATTTTGACATAACTTGGTACACAGGTAGATCTTCATACGGGGAGTGTCATCAGCTATTTGTCTGAATGTATGTTTCTTTACAAATTCACACTGGTGTAGCAAGGCACGCCGGGGAACAGCTAGTTAACTATAAAATAATATGACATAGAAAGAACAGAAGATGCGCATATTTTTATATATTTTTTTCTAATGTTTATATTCCTTAACTGTGTAATTATCGAGTTAATATGGTAACTGTTGTCTGTAAGTCCGTTATGTCCCCGGTATGTACATCTTCGTTATAAGGAGGCAGTCAGTTAGTATATGCTATATTGTTAATAATATTATATACTTGACTGTCAGTTCCATACTACAGATGGGACATGTCAGCCTTTAAGTCTTAGTCATTATGAATTCGTGAGTAATGCGTATGTATATTGAAGATGACCCCTACCTAATGCAAATTTATTTTGCATTAGAATCTGAAGTTTAAACATCATGACAGCTGCCCGATAGGCTTCCAAAGCATTTGCAAATGAAGTTGAAGACGAACTCCTGTCTCCTATCAATAAATGCTTATTCCTTGAGGACCTTAAGAAGTTTGAATACATTTTGAGTAGGATATCTCTCTCGACGTGCCGCCATCCGCTGAATTCCAGGACTTCGCACCCCGGAGCCGGTTTAGCGAGAATTGATGACGCCAATGGCCCACATGAGATTTACGCCCTTGTAACACGTCGTAAGTCTTCCAGTCAGCGTCATGTGTTTGGTAGTCAGGTGAGAAAATCTCGCCAGCGTCAGATTTAATCCGAGAGAGTCCGTTAGAACGATCATCTTTTGCGATTTTGTTCGAGCGGTATGTAATGGCGCGTGTACTGCACATGTCTAATTTGAATATCTGTTTTATCAAAAATGCGGCGAATAGCCGAGCTGTGTAAATGAGACGATCCTGAAGAGCTTTCCTCTCGTCGCGATAAGGCCATTGAATTATTATGGTTTGATCTACAACATTCCGAGGTGTAATTACTCCCTCTGTATACATTAAAGCCGGGATTATTTAATATATTCTCTGTCCATAGATTCAAAAGGAAATAAAAATCTTGTTCGGAAATTCTGTTCGTCTTTCTCTACCTCTTTGGAGGTCGATTTAACTGCCTGGTCCTTTGCCTTACGCAATGGATTAACACATTGTCTGCGGAAGTGGTAAACCCCAAACCATCCAAAAAAAGGTAATTTGTTTTTTTCATTTTATGATTTCATTTGATTTGTTAATGTGAAAGAATAACTTACGCATTTGAAATTCTGGATAATTTCATTCAGAAACATGTTTTAGCGCGGTTCCTCCCTCCCCCATAGGGAGGAACCCCGCTTATAAGGTCGATACAATGAAACAATCCGGAAGTGCCGACTAGAAAATTTCGCGTTTCAGAACCCCTAGAGACCGAAAATAACGGTGGTTCAAATTTGTATATATATATATATTTGTCTGTTCGCTCATTTCTGGCTTCCCTAATGGTCCGATTGTGATGAAATTTGGTACAAAAATCCGTCTTCCAATTTGAAAGGTCAAGTTCGTTAACCAGCAGAATCTGCCCACTGGAAGATGGCGTTTGGGGCGAAATTCGCGCAAAAAAATCGTAACGCTTACGTTTTTGAGTTCATAAGCTTGTAAGTACTCGTTTATAGGCTTCTTGGGCTAGGAAAACGAATGAAACCATTTTCAAGGCGATAGCTTTAACCGTTTTCGAGAAAATTGGAAAAATAGTTTTTGAATACCGTTTTTGGTTTGGGTACTTAGAATCAATGGATTCAGTTGAAACATTTTCTGCATGTTCTACTTTCATTAAAACTAATATGTTGAAATTTTTATTACGTTTGGAGTTAAGGAAGGGTTAGAATAAAATATTGTATTAACAGACATAAAAAATTTTGGTAACTTTGTATACTTTCCTTAATATTTCGAAAAAGGTTGAGAATCTTGCGAAACGTAAGATCACCATTAGAAAGATTACTAAATGCTCTACAAAAATGGTTCTAATGAAAGTTTTGATTAGGCGATGTCAATCGGAGAAATAAGTGCTTAAACCTTTAAAGTAATTGATTTCGCTTATTCGAACTGTTCTTTTTGTCTTTGATCTTGGTACTTAGAATTATGGGATTCAGTTGAAACATTTTCTGCATGTTCGAATTTCATCAACACTAATATGTTCAAATTTTGGTTTCGTTTGGAGAAAAGAAAGGGTTAGAATAAAATATTTTATTAACAGACAAGAAAAATTTTGGTAACTTTGTATACTTTCGTTAGTATCTCGAAAACCGTTGACAATCTTGGGAAGCAGAAGGTTACCATTCGAAAGCTTACTAAATGCACACAAAAAAGGTTCTAAAGAAAGTTTTAACTAGGCGATGTCAATCGGAGAAATAAGTGCTTAAAACTTTAAAATAATTGATTTCGTTTATTCGAACTGTTCTTTTTGTCTGTTTTATTCCTTGTTATTTTTAAATTGCTTATAGTCGGATAATGTATTTGACAATAAAACAGATTAAGTAAAATAAGAAGATCAATTTATTGTTAAAAATGTAGCGTTCAAAGATAGAGATCCCAAGGCTCTCCAAATGCCTCTGAGTGGAGGCCTTTCTGCCCGACTTATGGGATAGCTGACCCATACAGGTAAGATTGTAAATCAAGACCTTTCAAGACTGGTTTGTTTGAGATTTCATTTGGATAGGTGTTTCGCTATTGATCTAAACAAAGTAATAACTGTTTCTATTTTATGCCTTCATAAACACTAAAGATAAGAACGGAACCGCGCTAAGATGACGCAGTTCCTGCGAATCGGACTTTTTTTTATCATGACGCACATGTGGTGAAAAACTCCCGCAAATATTCACAAAAAGGTCTGAGCCTCGGAACGATTCCAGACACTCCCTGAGACGAATGGGAACGAATAAACCAGCCTGGAGGTTTGTAGCCGATTCTTAAAACGTTTTAACTTTTTCTCCCAGCTTGCCAAGTAGCTCCCATGACGCACATGTGGCGTCATACCACCACAGCGAGTGGGTTTGTGATGACGCAAATGCGGCGTCATCCGCAGCCAAGGTGTTAAGATGGCTCACTCTCTAGGAAGCCCTTAATGTGAGAAGACCACGTGAGGTCACGTATGTTGCGAAGCCTGTGTCCTTCCAGTTCAACTTTATTTTCATCAAACAGTCCACTGTTTGTTTTTCAAAGTTTTTTTTTTTTTTTTTTTTTTTTTTTTTTTTTTTTTTACAATTTTGTCAATAAATAAATGCACTGCTTCTTGTTGCCTGTTTACAAAAGGTAATAAAGACTAGTATTGAAATTTAATAAAAACTTGCATAATGCTTCTAAAAAAAAGCTTAGGATTGAAACTGTAAATGTGTTAGTTTATGTACTTTCTATGAATTTTCTGTAAACTTAAACTCATTTAAATGCTAAAAACTGATATTGGCCGATTTCAGGCACCTTAAGGTATGGGTTATCGCAGAAACCAATGAAATAAAATTTGGAAAGGATGACTTCAGCCTCAGAAATCCGCGCCATAAGTATGGCCAGTGTAAGTTTTGTTCCGTTGAATGTGGTTTAGCGTACCTCCTTCCAAGAGGAAATTACCATGTGGCTTCATGTTAGTTGCTAGGATGTATTTCTGCTTCATTGACGTTTCGTTTAGCTCGAAAATCTCTTGGTTCGTTGTCCTGTTGACCACGTATTTGAGACAAATGACCGGAAATAATAAATCCATCAAAGGGTGAGTTATTAGAATGATTCCAACGATATATATCTTCCTGAATACTGATATTCGGATTTTAAATCGCCTAGTCAATTTCTGTTGAATCATAACAATCTGTAAAGAAATTGAGGATCTGATGGAGGAAAACTGAGTTCCTTGAGGAAACAAATTTTCCCCCCTAGGTAAAAACAAGACTTGTTATCTGATGATGGTTCCTGTTCCTGAGTCAGAACTAGTTCCCATTCACAACAATACTCCCCTTCTTCCTGAATTCCTCTTCTGGAACTAACTGTGGGACATCCATTAGGTAGAGGAAGGACTTACAGATAGCTATCCCCTTACATTATCTCCATTATCCACTTCTATTTCCTTCCATTCCTATAACAGTCTTACTAAAAGGACTAGAAATCTAATTTGATAACATTATCAACGATTTGTATATAAGAATTGTTTATGTTTGTCTTATGAAAGAAGACATAACATGTTTACGCTCGAGATTTCTTTTAATATAAGTACTTAAGCCACTTTTTAAGAATTGATTAACAGTTTAATATTGCTAAGACCAGAATACTTATGTATGTCGATACATCTTGAAAAGTTCACATTTTTTTTTTTCGTTTTTTATTAAGTTCACATTTATTTCTATATTTGTTTTATTATGTTATATTTTATTTCTATATTATTTTCTTTGTCTATGCATTTATTTTATGTTCTTAATTTTATCTTATTAATTTCATTATTCTTTAACTTTTTGGTATATATATTAGTAATATTTTATAATATATCGTTGTTTAGGTTTTTTTTTAACATTTTTACAAATAATTTCATCATTATATTTCATTTATTTAGTTAAAATATATATGGTATTTTTTTACCTACAAATTTTTTTTTAATAGAGGAAGTTTTATTTTTTTAATTTCTGTATTCAATTATGTAAATTTAATTATTATTCACTTACCTACTTAAAAAAAGGTTAATATTGTTTACCAACCAATGTTTCAATATTAATTTTGGCTGCAGCCCCCCCCCAAATTTTGATTTAGTCATTCTAACCATAGGTTACAATTTTAGCTGAATTGACCTTTGTGACTGTATTCCTGTGTGTCATTGTATTTTCCAAAGAGTTCTAGAGTTGCGAGACCGCTTTGTCCTATTGCAATCAGGTTTGTTGGTCAAAGGTGCGTTGTTCGACATTCAACTAGAATCTGGAATGGGTTAATTCGATTTGTTCCACCGGTATGATTTGTTATGGCAAGAGTGTCAGGTAACGGAGCTGCTTTCCAAGTGGACAATTTTATCGATTTCCAATAAATAGGTGAAAACATTATTTGAAATAGATACGGCCGGAAGTAAATTTTTTTCATTGCACAGTAGTTAGCTGAATGTAATTATTTTCTTCGGAAAGTTCTGCTTGGGCTGACCTTATTACTAAATTGTTTGCTATTTAGGAGTTATTTAAGAAGACGACAGGAAAGCAGTTGTGTAATCAAAATCATTATTTCGCGTACAAAAATTTACAGGACATTTAAATACCTACTCGGAGGTTATTTTTATTTTTTTTTTTTTGTTGTTGTTCTTATTTTGTGTTTAACGGCTTATCAACTATAGTGCTATTATCGCCGGGCTATCTACAGGTTGCCACCCTTTTGTAAAGCCTACAGTACTGACCACGCCCGTCGTTGCTTAACTTCGGTGATCTTACAATCTTCGGATTGTAGTTCCACTCACAACTTTTGTTTGCGGGCGGACTATAGATACTGAAAATAACCCTCGTTAAAATTTATGCATAGGGGAAGGTGTTGTACCTCTTATCATAATGATTTAATATCTTTTGCTTCAGCTGTTCATAAGGAATTTGAATAAGTTCAAACTGACTATGAATCTTCAGCGTCTGTGAATGGTGAAAATGTCTTTAGAACCGTTTTTGCAGAAATTTTAATATGCCTTCGAATGGTCACTGTCAACTTACCACGTTTTTCCAACCCTTTTCAAGATATTTAAGAAAATTTATAAAGCTCACAGAACTGTTCATATAAATTCTCTCAACTTTTTATTCTCAAACTTCCTTATCTCCAAACATAACCAAAATTTAAATGTCTTCGTTTGTATGAATATCAACTAACTGGAAAATGTTTCAAATGAATCCATCGATTTTAAGGATCCGATCGATTTTAAGGATCTTCCCCAACCACGGTACCGTACCTTGGTGATGACCCTAATTAGGCGAGCAGGTGTTGGGGCTTGCGTGCTTTGAGGAACCTTGGTGCTATGTCAGCTCAGGTTCAACCATGCTGAACAGGACCTAGGGGAGAAGCCAGACTAAAGTGGTACCAGGGGTGGTGGTGGTTTTTTTTTTTTTTTTTTTTTTTTTTTTTTTTTTTTTTTTTTTTTTTTTTTTTTACAGGAACACCCAATCCTAAGGTTGCGGCAGCCTACGCTGAGAGGATGGATGGCACAGGGTGGTAAAATATGATGTGCAGATAGTAGGTAACCCCTTGGGGCACCGGGCGACCCCCCATTGTAAGTAGCCTTCCTGTAGCATGCGGGGCTCTGCTGCGGGCGACTGTGATATCCCTAGCTTCTCGTGGGAACTTAATGTCCAATAAAAATAATCCTAACCCTAAAAACTTACCTTCCTCGGTAGCTTCGGCGACCTTGGAGCCTTTAAATGCATCTGTCGAGGATCCTTCGGGAGTCCTCGAGAATCCTCTGACCCCGGCCACCGATACCGAGTCCCTTTCGGAACTGGTTAGGGAGGTTGGCGATCTGGTTATGGGATCCCCCTTGCCAGGCACTTCTCAAGACGATCTACCCTTTAAGACCGTCAAGAAGAAACTCACTGGTGCCCAAAGGAAAAAGCTGAAGAAGAGCTTCATTGCAGCGACTGAAGCCGAACCCGAGGGCAGTGGTGGTAAACGGAGGAATGAGGATGGATCCAACACCCCTTCCCCGGTGATCAAGAAGAAGCAGAAGGTGATGCCAAAGCCGACGAGTTACGCCAGCGTTGCATATAACTTCAGCTATCCTGAGTGTGGCTTTACTACAGAGCACAACAGGTGTGTTGATGACATCGTCATGAAGTTGGTGGACGAGCACTATAAAGTCCATGGGAGGGACTTTATAATTACCTGTGATGGGAGCTACATGGATGGTGGCGCCATCATTGTGAATTGCCTGGATGAAAACACCAAGAAGTGGCTAGCAAAAGACATTGCTGGTGTTAAACTCGGGGAGTACACGATCAAGGCTGTGGAGCTGGCGGACCTTATCCCTATGGCTAGGGCCGGAGTTTTCGTGCCTGGCGTGAAGACGGAGGCACGGGAGATTCTCAGGCGTTTTGGGGATCAGAATTTCCTCCCAACTAACGGCTGGATTGTCCTGGAGCAGCAGGAGAGGGACACCGGGCACTTCGTCACCTTGAAGATGCCAGAGACTGATCTCAAAGAGATTCTGGAGAGGAAGGACGAGCGTCTGAATTATGGCATTCGGAGGCTCAAGGTGTTTCCTCTGCAGAAGAAGAAGAAGGAGATAGATGAGGCGACTTCTCGAGTTGAGGGTGAGGTGGCGGCCATGGAGGCGGAAGTGGCTGTCGTATCTGAGCCCGAAGGGAAGCCGAAATCGTCTGTGGAAGGAGATCGGGACCGTGTGGCGGAACACATGGAAGGACGGTCAGTTTCCGGGCTAGGGGAGGTGGGTCTTGACCCTCCCTCCTCGCAGACTGGAAGCGAGCTGACCCGAGCTCTTCGTGGGAAGCCCGCGGAGCCGGATGACCTTGCATAGACGATGATAAGGCTGCTGCAGGTCAATCTGCATCACTGTAGGGCGGCTACGGCTCTGCTGGAACAGTATGCTAGAGGTAAGGGTATAGATGTAATTTTAATACAAGAACCTTATCTGTTCAAAGGTCAGGCACGGGGTCTGGGATGGAAAGGTTACAAATGCGTAACATGCCATGAGCGGAATCCCAGGTCCTGTATCCTGTTCAAATCTGGTCTTAGCGTTTTTCCTTTATGGCAATTCTGTTGCAGAGACCTGTGTGTAGCGAAGATTACCGCTCGTGTGGGAGATGGCCTGAGAGAGGTGGTGGTGGCCTCAGCCTATCTCCCATACGAGCGGTGCAACCCCCCAGGAGCTGAGTTGCGCCTAGTTGTGGACCACTGCAGGGAGAGGGACTTGCAGTGCCTGATTGGCTGTGATGCCAATGCCCATCACACGGTCTGGGGTAGCACTAACTGCAACCAAAGAGGTGAGTCATTACTTGATTATGTCTTAAATAATGATCTTGATGTCGTTAATAGGGGCAGCGAGCCTACCTTTGTTATTAGGACAAGAAGAGAGGTCATTGATATTACCCTTGTCTCGAGGCGATTACTACCTATGGTCAAGAACTGGAGGGTGGAAGATGAAGTTTCGGGTTCTGACCACAGGTATATTACGTACTGTATAGAGGCAGCAGGCCCCGCAGCGCGTGTTATCAGAAACCCGAGACTCACAGAGTGGTCCCGGTTCAACGAAATCCTTTCGGGAAGGATGGACGATTGTCCACGGAGAGTACATACTGGCATCGATGTAGAAGCCATAAATGATCACATTACCGAGGCCATTAAGGTGGCTTTTGAAGGTAGCTGTGCTGGGAAAACTGTAGTGACCAACAGCAGTTCCTCCTGGTGGAATGAGAACCTGTCCAGACTCAGGAGTGAAGCAAGGAAGCTCTTTAATAGAGCTAAACGCAGAGGCACCTGGGAGGAATACAGGAAGAAATTGTCACAGTACAACACAGCTGTGAGGAAAGCTAAGAGAGAGTCATGGAGGAAATTCTGCACTGAAGTGAATAGTGTAACGGAATACTCAAGACTCCATAAGGTTTTAGCCAACAGCCCCACTAAACTTATTGGGACTGTTAAGAAGGCTGAAGGCTATACGGAATCGGTGGAAGAAACCATGAACTATATCCTCGCTACTCATTTTCCAACTAGCGAGGAGGCTAACTCATATGAAGGAGATGTCTATCCCATCAGACGAGGTAATCCGGAGGCATGGAGGCATGCGAGGGAAATTGTCAAGGCAGCGCACGTCAGATGGGCCATTGGAACGTTCAAACCATATAAATCGCCGGGCCTAGACGGCATATATCCAGCATTTCTGCAACATGGGGTAGATATACTCTTGCCAACGCTCCTACAACTGTTCAGGAGTAGTTTGGTTATGGGACATATTCCACGGACCTGGAGAGTGGCCAAACTCTGCTTCATTCCCAAACAAGGCAGAGCTTCACACCTGTATGCCAAGGACTACAGGCCGATTTGTCTATCGTCCTTCCTACTGAAGACACTGGAGAAGATCATAGACAGGCATATAAGAGACACTGCGTTAAGACGGAACCCCCTTAACGAACAACAGTATGCGTACCAGTCTGGCAAGTCATGCGAATTGGCTCTCCACCATCTAGTGTGCAGACTGGAGCGTGCACTACAGTACAAGGAAATTGCTCTGTGCGCATTTCTTGATGTGGAGGGGGCCTTCGACTGCACCCCTGTTAGGGCAGTTGAAGAAGCCATGATCGAGAAAGATGTCGAAGAATTCGTCATATATTGGACGGTCAATCTTCTGAAGAACCGCATCATTAGGCTGACGGAGGGGACCTACAGTAAGAGCATTGTACCTAGGACAGGATGTCCCCAGGGGGGTGTCCTGTCACCCCTCCTGTGGTGTCTAGTGGTGGACACACTGCTGACGAGGCTGAAGAATCAGGGCTTCTCAGCACAGGCTTATGCAGATGATCTGGTAATTACGGTGGTTGGTAAGGTGCAATCAACTGTGAGTGAACTGCTGAACACGGCACTGTCTTCGGTGGACAAGTGGTGCCAGGAGAGGAACCTTAGGATTAATCCACAGAAAATTACTGTGGTGCCTTTTACTTTGAAGAGGAAACTGGATGGACTGGGCACACCGAGCCTGTCAGGCCATAACTTAAGCTTTTCCAAGACAGTTAAGTACTTGGGTGTTACCCTGGACTCAAGGCTTAACTGGCAGGAGCATATCCGCAAGATAGCAGGTAGAGCCACAAAAACCTTGTGGGCCTGCCGGAGGGTAGTGGGGAATAATTGGGGCATTACCCCTAAAGGTATGCACTGGATTTACACAATGATTGTGAGGCCTATCATCACTTACAGTGCAGTAGTGTGGTGGCATCGATGCGGCACTGACAGTGTTAAGAAGACTCTGTGCTCCCCACAAAGGCTGGCTTGCCTGATGATTACGGGAGCAATGGGCTCTACACCGACAGGAGCTATGGAGATTCTACTCGACCTTAAACCAGTAGAGATACATATCGAAGAGATAGCTAGATGCTCAGCGTACAGATTCGCTATTTTAGGGCATGAACCTTGCCCAACCCTAGGGGCTCACTGTGCGATTATCCGAAGGAACTGGCAGGACCCTATTCTCTGCATGCCATCGGACTTTCAGGACCAGCACTCCTTCACCTCAAACTTTACAACTGTGATCAAGCCGAGGGAAGCAGCGCTGGAGCACAAATTAACACCAAGCCGGGTGGATCGGTTTTGTTACACAGACGGCTCAAAAACCGAATCTGGCACAGGAGCTGGTGTGTGGATTCAGGGGTCCACACATAATGTTGCCTTGCCTCTGGGGAGGTATGCCACGGTGTTCCAAGCTGAAGTCACCGCCATCGGCGCTTGTGCAGACCTTATGAATAGCGGCTGTCCATTAGACAGGCGCTTCACTATTTTCTCCGATAGCCAAGCGGCCTTAAGAGCTCTATCCACGAATAGGATCAGGTCAAAGGTGGTACAGCAATGCAAAGACAGCTTAAACTTACTTGGACAACGTAACAAGGTCAGACTGGAGTGGGTCCCGGGCCACTCTGGTATCCAAGGTAATGAAAGAGCTGACGAGCTGGCCAATATTGGTGCAGCGACAATCCCCCTATCTCCAGAACCTCAATGTGGGATCGCACCAGCTGTGGCCAGATTGAGTATTAGAAGGTGGGCGGAAGCCGAGCACAGGAGGAAGTGGTGCAGCAGCTCCACCCAGAGACAGGCGAAGCTGTTCCTTTCCTTTGTGGACAAGAAGAGGACGGAGACTCTCCTTAATCTGTGCAGGTCCAAGGTAAGACTAGTTACAGCTCTTCTTACAGGTCACTGTAGAATGCACCGGCACCTCTACTCCATGGGGCTGACCAGGACCTCATGGTGCAGACTATGCTTTGAAGACGACGAGACGCCGTATCACATCATATGCAGATGTCCAGCTCTTGTAGCTAAGAGATACCTGCATTTTGGTGCAGACTTCATTGATGACCCTAGAAGGCTACCGGAACTGAACCTTCGAACTCTGTTAAGGTTCATTTCGGATACGGCGCTGTTGGTGTAACAGGCTGGCTTGTCGGGTGGCACAATAGGCCTTGTTGGCCTCGGTGCAGCTCCCTCTTCGTGGGCACCCGTTGTTAATAATAATAATAATAATAAGGATCCGAACTGAAAGTTATTATTCTCGTTTTTCGGAAACGGTTACAGATAATAGCCTTAAAAATGGATTCGTTCGTACCCCTACGTTAGATAACCTACCAAAGGTGCAACTACAAGGCTATGAACGCACAAACGAAAAGTTTACGGTGGGCGGACTCTGCCGGTTAACGAATTACTTTTTTGAAAGCACACAAAGTATTTTTAAATCGGCCCATCCAAAATGGATATATATATATATATATATATATATATATATATATATATATATATTGTTGTCATTTTTCGGACCTATAGGTTGTGGCTATAGGTTAAAAATTTTAAGACATTTTTCATGTCCTCTAAAGCTATTTAAACAAATATTCCTAAACAGGTAAGTTCTAAATTCATAATTGAAATTGGTAGAGCTCTAATTAAAGATCCCTTCTCCAAATTGTGCTGAGAAGGGTTGATGACCGGAGACCCGGGGTATATGCTCTCTTCTTCAACATGCGTGCTTCAAAAGCTACAATTTCACTCTTCCCCATTTTTATTTACGCCTAACGGTCTCGGGCCACTTCTCCCTGGATGATATACAACCACTTTCCGCTTTAAATGCTGTCCGTCTCGGGGAGCATAATTATCAGCGGGTGCTTACAACCATATCACCTCTTCCAGGGGAGCGGTGCTTCCTTCAATATACTCACTCGCACCAAGTAATCCTTTCCACTCCACGTAATCCTTAAACTACAGCAGGAATGAAAAATTCCTCCATTCCTTCAATAATGCGAAACTCTTTTCGTTTTGGACAACAATGGTAATTCAGTTTTATCATGAAAGGTCGCACCCATCCTCCGTTTAGAGGAACACCCAAATCCAAAGAGAGCTCGGGGTTGTTCAATCCGCAGATCATATTGAAAAACTCACTCAAAATCACGAAGAAAAACTCTCAACAGTAGAAGGAGCCAGCTAACTTTAACTTGGAGGAAGGATTTCAAGACGATTAAAGCCAACATTTTATCAAGACTTCTTTCATTTGCAATGGGGGCGAACTGGACTAATATCCTGAAGGACCTGAGTTCAAATCCCGAGCAAGCACTTAATATTTCATCTTCTAGTGTCTTCGTTCATGGGTTGAATTCGGCCTCCCTAACCATCCCAAGGTCAACCCAGCCTTTTATTAATTTTTTAACGGTACCAGCGAAGGGGAAATTCATGCGGCCGGGGCATAGTACTGATCACAGTATCTCCCTAGTATGCCGTATGGTCATGAATCAGATACCTCTATGGTATATGCCCCTCAGAGCCCTCGTGACCAGTTATGGAACTTGTTTTTGATTTTTTCTTTCATGGGCAATAATTTATCCCGTTATTTTCTAAACCATAAACGTTTTGTTTATTATTTATGTATTTATAATTTATTTTGTTAACGTATATTTTTCCTCCCTTAACCAATTGAAGAAAATCTTTTATGTAGTGGTTCAAATAAACATTGATTGGTTAAGGTCGTACTCATCAAAGAAGACTTGAAGAAACATTTGGCGTCAATGACCCCAACGGTTGACACGCCTTAAATTCAACCAAAAAAACATTGTTTTATAAGATCAATGTCTTGTTCTAATAACTTTAACAAGGGGGTAATTGATAACTTATTTTCAATCATTTTATTCCTTGATACATCAGCATAAATCATTAGATAATTAGAATTTGGCGGAAGGTATTTTCCCAAAATTGAAAGAATACTTTTCATGGAGGTAATACTTTTCAATTTATCTTGGAATACTGAAGTTTTCCTCAGTTTATTTTTTTCCTGATTTCTTTCTTCTAAGAAATCTGTGTTCCCCTAATGATTTTCCCTTCTTCCAGACCGGTTTTAGCCTCAAAGAAGAATCGGTGTCCAGGGGTCACGATCTATCCAATCGAACTTTCCTAGACCTCAATCCACTATTTTCTCCGTGATCCCCTCAAATAGCTCTTTGTCCCGTCTGACAGCAATCTTTTTTCATCCTTTGACAATACCTTTATTATTTCAAACCAATAGCAGGAGTTTTCTGTTAAACAATATTATAGTAGTAGATTCGAAAACCATTATTAATATTTTTTACATCACAGGTCAAACTAACATTAACGCACTCCACGTGCTTCTTTAGCTGTCTTTTCAGTACGTTTTTATGACCAATATTTAAAGCAATTGTCGTTAATAACTGAAAAATAGAGTAACCCAGTTTCTTTAAAAATGGAGGCCCGGCGGCCGTTAGTGTTAAGGCGTGAGCACTTAGCACTCCGTGCCAAGGGTCGTGGATTCGATTACCACTATGGGGGGGTGGCTTTCTTTAGAAAAAAGAAAAGGCATCAGTCCTATCCTGGCTAGAAAAGAGTGGTTACCTATAGATAACCCGTCCTAAAATTCTTAGTTAATATTAATGAACGTTAAAATTTGCATTAATAAATTATTGAAAAGTGGCCCTATTCAATCAATATATATTGTGTATCAAGCAAAACGTCAACAAATAAAACTCATGGATAAATAAATATGATTAATTAAAAACCGTTCTACTTTTAGTGCCTAATTAGCAGCTAAACGTAAAAATATTAAATTATCGAACAAGACGCGAGATAAAAAAAAGTTCACTGAATAGTGTGACAAACTTCTTTTCTCCCTACATGAACCGCACCTTTATGGTTCCTCTTCGGGAAAATTTTTTTTTAAATACACCTTTAACCTCAACCAGAGTAGAACCTTCCACTAGTAGGGCCATGTCTAGACTGGTTATTGACTGATCGAATACATAGTGGTAAATAGTCAGATGGTCGATAATCGATATCTCATATACTTAATATGTATTAATTTTAATTTCCAGATAAAATATAGTCGTAATGCTATAAAATATTATCATAATTTTAATTTGGAAAATTTTCGAATATTATAAAAGAAAGAAAGAAAAATGAAAAAAAATATATTAAGAAAATCATCCACATCATTAAAAATAAAAAAATAAAAAATCATTTGACAAAAATTAAGGAAAAGGGGGGTTGTTTGTTTCTTTAAATTTTCTTTTCTTTTTTTTAAAGATTGTTATGGCTATGTTTTATCTGGAAATTAAAATTAATTTTAAATATATGAGATATAGATTATCGAACAGTTGACTATTTTACACCATGGATAGACACTATAACGGTGTGAAACAGGTGCTAAGATGACGCAGTTCCTGTGAGTCGGACCTTTTCTAACTATATGGTATCGAGAATACAATGGCATTTGTGAATTTTACAACGAAATAATGATCTGTAACTAGAAATAGTCCTGAAAATCTTTTACTAGGACGCGTCCGTTATAATTTCCAGACAATATCACATGACGTGAGATAAGAAACAAAAACAAGCTCCATTGTTTGGGAAATTAATCCAAAAATAAATTTTTTTTTAACAAGAGTAGAATGGTGGAGTGGATTGTTGATGGGATCTGGCAGGTCCTGAATAGAGCGGTAGATAAAAAACCTAATGAGGGAAGTGGAAGGAGATTATCAAAGGTGAACAATAACCCAACGTTCGTGTCAACTATGAGAGCATCGTGTCTGTTGCTGGTACATAGAGGATGTAACGGCATCTTTAAATACAATCAAACATTACAGGATATTTACAATGACAATCCATTAATAACACTCATACGTAACAAGATTTCCCTATTAAACAAGACTGTGACTATGTACTGGCTGCCAGGCCATGAAGATATCGATCCTAGTACTCAAGCAGACACACAAGCAAAACTTGCAGCACGAAAAGATCATCTAGACATAGACAACTCGACGTACCAGGACTTACTGACAGAGGCACAGACACTCATTTTACAGATGTGGCAGAAAACATGGTACGAAACACGGGACAACAAACTAAGGGAGATTAAAGAAACTGTCCGGGAATGGCCTTCCAGCAGCAGATGTAACAGACGAGAAGAAGTCGTTCTGTGCAGACTAAGGATAGGCCATTCCCGACTCACTCACTCTTACCTTATGACTAGAAAGGACAGACCAACTTGTCAGTACTGTAATACACAACTTACTGTTAAACACATCCTCACAGACTGTAGACAAAGACAAAATGATAACATCCCACAAAACATGCACGAACTACTTACAGATGACAGTCACTACATCGGACAAATATTTGAATACCTCAGACATTTAAACATTTACGACCTCATATAATTTCGCATGAACGAACTGCATAAGTATACAAATATAAATACAACTGATTGAGAACTAAAGCCAACCTCTACAAGGAAGGGATTATGTCCTCTTGTTCTATTATTAACATTATTATTATTATTTTATTTATTTATTATTATTATTTTTTTATTCTTTATTTTTTTCTAATGTGAATTTTTGGTGTATTTTCATACATATATAAAACCCACTTTGCTGTTGAGTCGCCATAGTTGCGAAAAAATAAAAAATAAATAAATAAATACAATCATGTCATATGAAGTAGGATTGGAGACCTGGTGGCCGTGAGTGTTAAGGCATGAGCACTTAACACTTCGTGCCAAACGTCGTGGGTTCGATGCTTACTATTGGGTTGTGGCTTTTCTTTAGAAAAATGAAAAGGCATCAGCCCTATCCTGGATAGAAAAGGGTGGTCACCTATAGAACCCCGTCCCAAAATTCTTAGTTAATAATAATGGACGTTAAAATTTAAATAAATACATATTAAGTAGGTTTTCATTACAAAAAAAAATGCTCTAAATAATCATTTCCCCATGGGCGTATTTAAGGGGGGGCTGAGGGGGCTGCACCCCACCGCCCAAATTTTGATTTAATCGGTAAAAATGTGTCATAAAAACCTTTTAAATAAATTAAATAAGATCACTGTGTTCAGAAAAAGTACTTTTTTGTATGTAATAGCGTTTTAATTGGCTAACTATTCCAAGTTCTAGATTGTTAGTATTCCATACCTCCCAAATGGTCCCAGCCCCCCTCCCGAAATTTTGATTTAGTCGGTAAAAATGGCTCATAAAACCCTTTTAAATAAATTAAATAACATCACTCAGTTCAGAAAAAAATATTTTTTTTTCATGTAATAGCGTTTTAGTTGGCTAACTATTCCAAGTTCTAGATTGTTAGTATTATACGCCCCAGCCCCCCACGAAATTGTTTCCTATATACGCCCGTGCTTTCTCCTAGTTTATCGCCTCAATTAGATCTACAAAAGAACTTTTTTACAGAAATTCGAGCTAGTTACGAAATTTGATGTCGAATGAGAGGTTCATTATACCATTCTTCGATGTGTTGAAATGTTAAAATAAATTCACCCAAAATCTCAACAACGTTTGTTGTAAAGTGCTGTTCTTGTACGCGGTGAAATGTTTTCTCTTTGGTTCATCTTGATCAGGCCAATCTACCGCCATAAATTTAAGTAGGTTTTGCGTAACCGAAAGCAGTACCATCAGTCCAGCCAACGAACAGTTATAGATGGAAATTTTTGGAAATTTCCTACAAGTTCTATTCAATAAAGTTTTTCCAGGTATCTTTAGTTTTCAAAATATCTGCTCTTGAAAGTCTGTCATTTTGGGGAAAAACACTTTTCCCGCATATATTTTTTTCCCCGTTTTGACCGGATAACTCTTCAACGATGAACCAAAATAATAGTGGGACAGACAGTTCCCAACCATCAAAAGATAATTTGTTCTCCAGAATATTTTCTTTTTTTGACTGACGACTTTGCCGGCGACTGTTCTGAATCGAAACTGTTACGTGACTGTTGTGTGTGAATATACCTTAAACCTAATTAAATTGATGCTTGCAGGATTCTGTTTTCTCATATTCTGACATGGATATGCAGTCCAGGCAACGAATGCTTAAAACAGCTATAGGTGGAAATTTTTGGAACACAATTTTGGACTTCGTAACTTTGTTTGGGCTGGATAGGAGGTGAACATATCAAAAGTCTTCGCCCACAGCCTTTGTGCCGGGGGGGAGGGGGGGGGGGGTTAGAAGGTCCCATTTTTCGGGTTTTCACTTATATCTCGGAAACCCTGCGTCCTAGCGACATGACTATTCTATAACAAATGAAAGCTGATAAAATTTCCTACAAGTTCTATTCTAAAATGTTTTTCGAGATATCTTTAGTTTTCGAAATATCCGCTCTTGAAAGTCTGTCATTTTGGGGAAAAACACTTTTGCCGCATATTTTTTTCCCCGTTTTGACGGGATAACTCTTCAACGATGAACCCAAAAAATAAATAACGGTTATATGTTTGTAGAGTATTGCATTCCCTTCAATAATATATATTACTGTGCTATTTTATGTATTTTCCTTCAAACGTAAAAATAATTTCAGTGTTCATCGTGAAATCAGAAATTTAGCGACTAATAGTCCAGGAAACTAAGAGTTATAGATGGAAATGTTTGGAACACAATTTTTGACTTCATAACTTTGTTTCGGCTAGTTACGAGTTAGTCAAAAGTCCTCGCCCGTAGCCTTTGTGCCGGGGGGAGGGGGGTTTAGACGGCCCCATTTTTCGAGTTTTCACTTATATCTCGGAAACCCTGCATCCTAGCAACATGACCATTCTATAAAAAATGAAAACTGATTAAATTTCCTACAAGTTCTATTCGTTAAAGGTTTTCGAGATATCTTCAGTTTTCGAAATATCCGCTCTTGAAAGTCTGTCATTTTAAGAAAAAAGTCCGACTCGCAGGAACTGCGTCATCTTAGCGCGGTTCCAGTTTTTTTTTTTTTTTTTTTTTTTTTTTTTTTTTTTTTTTTTTTTTTTTTTTTTTTTTACGGCACATCTACATCTAGGTCATTAGCGCCGACATCCAGGTAAATCCTACCTTTCAAGACTGTTGGAACCAAAACAATAACTGTCGGGGTTCGGTCACTGCTACTTTTATCGTAAAAATGGTTTTATTGTGCCGACGTTTCGGCTTGAACTTCAAGCCTTCATCAGGGCTGTAAATACAAGTAGGACATATTTAACACTAATATATGCACATATCTATGTAAATATACCTAACATATATATATATATATATATATATATATATATATATATATATATACATATAATATATATATATATATATATATATATATTTATATATATGCATATACACATACACATATACACACACACATATGTACATATATATGCCCACATACATACACATATGGGGTACGTATTATTAAGTACCAGTGACCGAACCCGGACAATCCCTACCTTGCATCATCAACGGTCAACGATCTCCTCTCAACAAAATAATAACTGCTTCTATTTTAATCTTTCGAAATTAGACTAGGGATAAGAACGGAACCGCGCTAAGATGAGGCAGTTCCTGCGAGTCGGACTTTTTTGTAGAGCATTTAGTAAGCTTTCTAATGGTATTCTTTCGTTTACCAAGATTCTCAACCTTTTTCGAGATATTAAGGAAAATATACAAAGTTACCAAAACTTTTTAAGTCTGTTAATAAAATATTTTATTCTAACCCTTCCTTAACTCCAAACGTAACCAAAATTTCAACATATTAGTTTTAATGAAAGTAGAACATGCAGAAAATGTTTCAACTGAATCCTGAGGAACCGCGCTAAAACACACTTTTTCTATTCTCGACCAGGTATCTCTTCAACGATGGATCCAAAAAATAAATTTCGGCTATAGGGTTGTAGAGCATTCCATTCGATTCAATAATATATATTACTTTACTATTTTATGTATTTTCTTTCAAACGTTATATACGCAATCACATGGTCTTAGCAAAACCATTGCCAACATAATGGACAAGATCTTATCTAATTGAATAAGTGAATGACTGGTCAGTGGTTGGCCCAAAATTATATATTTTGTGCTATTTATACGTCCAGTACTCACTATATTTACATAATGGAGTATATTTTTGACAATACATTGACTGGAACTGGTGAAAAATTGAAAGATTCATTGGTCGAACATTTTTTCACTCGTTATAATCTATGTATATAAAAATCACCTGTCTGTTTGTTCCTTATACAAATCCAGACCGTTTGACCAAACCTGGCACCCTGGTTGGTCTTGATCTGGGGAGTTTCCTAGTATATGTCAAATACGTCTACCAGCTGTCGTTCTGTATTTTTTTTTTTTTTTTTCTTATACACCGTTTGACCGATTTTGGCCAAACTTGGTAAGCAGCTTGGTCTTGATACGGGGAGTGTCATAGGCTAGGTCAAAATCGTCTAGGGCACACAATTCGGAGGTCACGGGTTCGAAAATGTGAACCCAAACAGTTACAGATTTTCGTTATTAGATTTTAATATTACTTATTTGGTTTCTAATTTATTTTTGCTTTTCTAGATGCAGAAAGTAGGTGTAGCATGGCACGCTAGGTAACGGCTAGTAAGATATATAAATTGCACTTTCGTTTGAAGTGGACGAAATAAAAAAAATACTTAACGTGCAACCTTTCGAACTTTTTCTTAAAAATATCCAATACGGTAGGCAAATCTTAGTAAGTGGAAGGAACCATACAATATCTTAATAAGTTCATTTCAAAAAATGTTCTCATGAAACCGTCACTAGTACGATCTAAGTCGGTAAAAACGGTACTTCAATTATTAAGAGTTTCGTTCTATTGAAGGCGGAACATTAAAAGTTTCTTTTCTAATTTTCCAAATCACACCATTATATAGAAACACGCTTAGATGACGCAGTTCCTACTAGTCAGATGTTTTTGTTTGTGCGCCATTATCAACCGCTTATGTACAAGTTATAACTAAATAATATTTTTATTAACTTATTTGACAAACAATAAAGAATACGTTTTAATTAGAAGTAAAATAGTGGGTTTTTAATTTTTAAGGCTATATTTCTTCTGGGTATTAATATTAAACATATGACATATCGATTACCGATCATCTGACTTCTGTCCACCATATTGGATTCTTTCAGTCCCTAATGTGGCCCTACTAGTGGATGGTTCTCCTCCTCAAGTTGAGGCTGTAAGTTTTTATATTTATTACATGTTCCCCTAAGGAGGCACTAAAAGGGTGTGTAGCGATGAAATAAATGTAGTGAAAGTGTATAGTGAATTTTTACCTTCCGCCTATAAAGAAAATTAGTTATTTTTATATAATTGTAATTAAACCCCTAGACGAAGCAATTAGACTGAGTTAGAACTAGCTTAAAGAGCTTTCCGATAAATCCGGTAGCTGTGCCCGATGTCAGGGAGTGGCCCACTTATAGAGGAATCAATCGGCTACTCTTTGGAGCATCGCTAATCCCATTAGCGGTCGGAGCGCCCCTAACGGCTGGAGTAGGAAGAAAAACCGCCGTTCGTGATGGTGCTCGCTACCGGCTGATTAGGCCCAGCAAACCTCCGGTATCCCCTTCTCCCAAGAAAAGCGACTCATCCCAGCCTTATAACGGGAGGCTGATCCATCACTTTAGTCTAGCTATTAGTCAAAACAACAACTTTTACTTAGTTGACTCAAGGGCGTATATAGAAAATAATTTCGGAGGGGGGGGGGGGGCTGGTAGCATTTAGAGGGTATGGAAAACTAACACTCTAGAACTTGCAATATTTACCCAACTAAAACACTATTACACCCAAAAAAAAAATGATTTTTTCTAAACTAAGTGATCTTATTTAACTTATGTTTAAGGTTTTTCTGACTCATTTTTTCGATTAGATTAAAATGTCGGGGGAGGGGGGCTGCAGCCCCCCTTATATACGCCTATGAGTTGACTCCTCTCCTGGACAGCAAATGTTTAATTCCGGAATGTAAATTACATATGGTTGATATATCTACTAAACCTGTGATATCCAAAGTCATTTGTATGACCCCAATGGATGATCACCATGGGCGTATATAATGGGGAGGGGGGTTGAAGGGGGTGCAGTCCCCCAAAAAATTTTTGATTTAATCGTTAAAAATGTATAATAAAAACCTGCAAAATAAATTAAATAAGATCACATATTTCAGATTTTTTTTGTTTTTGTTTTGGGTGGAATAGCGTTTTAGTTGGCATTCCAAGTTTTAGGTTGTTTGTATTCCATACCCCCAAATACTGCGGTGGTCCCAGGCCTCCCTAAATTATTTTCTATATACGCTTAGATAGTGATGTTAACTTGCAAGGGGTCCATGGGAATCAAAGAATGAATTGGGGATCCAAAATATGTAGACGGGGCTCCACAACATTGGATCTCGTTTAATTAGGTTGTGATTAACAAAGAACTTAGGAGATATAGTTTAAAAATTGATATAAGCTCGTCTGGCTTCAAAAAAATACACCTATTTCCTTTCACATACTATGAGAAAGTTGTAATTTCATTTCCGACTTTGTACCTAGTAGAAACAAATTTCCACTATTCTAACAAGAACCAGAAACAATGAATATCACTAACGGAGGAAATTTATGATTTTAGGTCTATCACCACACATCAGACAAGTCATGTCTGCATTCCATCAGTTTGGTCTAGAATCAGGCATAAAACAATGTTTTCATGTCGGTTCAGTGACTGAAGTGAGACTGACAATCTATTCACACACATCAGTCATACCATGGTTCAGTCACTGGTCCGAATCAGAACTGACCCCGGCCAGTCTCAGGCAAAATATAGTTGAGAAGAAATTATTGTTTGACAGTTTGATGACTGCAGTGTGACTGACAGTTCTCAATGGTCAAAAATTAATTTGTTCTCAACGATATTTTCTTGTATGGACTGACGACTTGGCGGGGGACAGTTCTGAATCGAAACTGTTACATGACTGTTGTGTGTGAATATACCTTAAACCTAACAAAATTGATGCTTGCAGGATTCTGTTTGCTCATATTTTGACATGGATGTGTCTTACATCTAGGGGATGTGCAGGGTTTAGTGCATAACACAAAAATGTAACAGAAGTGATGAAACTGCTCACTTCCTGCTCACGTCTTGTTCACTTTCTGAAATCTTCACGGTCACTTTTTGCTCACTTCCTCTTAAGACATAGTTTACTTCCAGTTAATTATTTCCATTGACATGAAAGGGAAATTATAATTTGCCTAAAACTTCCTTAAGTCCAATCCTAACCATTCATTTTTATTCTAACCAGGAATGAAATCTTTCTTATTTTTTTTAAAAAGAAAATCAATTCAACATGTGACCCGGAAGTAACCAGGAAGTAGGTTAAGTGAACAGACTGTAAGCAGTAAGTGGGCTGGTGGACAGACTGGAAGTAGACAGATAAATAGATCGGGAGTGGTCAGACATGATAACACTAGGTTGTTGCAGCCAACAGCCAAAGCCACGTTAAATGCTCTTGTTCCCATAGATCACCGAAGTTAAGCAACGTCGGGCATGGCCAGTTTCTAAATGGATGACCAACAACATAACGTTGGCATTATAAAAGGGTGGCAAACTGTAGATAGCCTGGCGTTAATAGCCCAAATGTTGATACACCGTTAAAAAAATAATAATAATAAATAAAAACTACTTTGTTGCATTCTCGTTTCATTTCCATGTGATGTTTTCAGGCAGTTAGGTCATGACTAAAGGTTGTTCCTTGCTAAAAATATTTAACTCATATTTTATTTTATCACTGAATAGTCTACAATCCCTCAGTATCGGTCTAATTAAGCATTTCATTTTAACTTGCAAGTCTGCTCGTTTTTCATTAAGGTTGAGTTAGAAAGCCTAGCGAAAATCACTTCTTCTTGTCTGGCACAGTAAACATTTGACCAGGGTACTTACAAAGTATGTTTTGATTTCTCTCACTTTGTGGCTTGATCTCTACTAGTCTAAGTCCCATTCAAGAAAGGTCTGTGCATGTGTAGCTGCAAATACGTCTGATCTACTCTGTATGTTCATGTATTTGTAATGCATTTTTTACACTTGTTAAACAGACCAAAGAAGTTTGTCCTTGACTTTTATGTATAAGTTAGAATGAAAAAAAAAAACAAAGGTTTCATTCATAAAAAACTTTTATTTAATTGAAAATAAAAAGTGATGCATGGAGTAAATAGTAGTTTTATAAATAAAAGTGTTCATTAAATATAAAAATGGTGCAGAAAGTACAGTAAAAAAATAATAATTTATGACTAAAAATTTACATAAATTTAAACATATTAAGAATATATAAATGGCAATTATTTACAAAACAATATATACCTATTATTTAGACAACAACACAAAATAAATAAATTAAGCAACATAAATAAAATGTCACATACATATCTAGTTGTAAACAATTATTAACATTCAAATAACCTTTACTTAACAAAATATTAATACTTAACAAAATAATTTTGAAGCAGTTCATTTACTTAGTAACTCCTTCATTAAACAATACATATCGGATAGTAATTATGTTTATAAATTGAGAAGGAGTTATAGTTAAACTTCCTCTGCATCACCTTTATTCACTCTTAGTAATTACCTATTGAATTGACAATTTATTTGTTTTATGTTATTATATTTTGAAATATACTGTAAATGTGTATAGTCTAATAAAGTTGGCAACTATTATTTCACTAAAACTATTTTACACATTTTCTTTTTTAAAAAATTATAGAATTATAGAATAGAAACATATACCTACACATCATCACAATAAAATCTTTTTTTGTTCATGTAATACGAAAATAAACACAGCCAAGCCATATGTGAAGAGTTATAACCATGGATAGGAATATTCAATCTTAAATTTAATAATAATTAATGTTTCTTAAAAAATGTTTTCCATTTCAAAGACCATTCCTAGGATATTAAACTTTATTTTTTTTGTGAATTTTCTCTATTTACATAGAGTGAATCATATAAAATATGTGTATTTTACAATCTTGCCAAAACTAATTAGTGTATGTGCAAATTAATTAATATTTAAATAATAATGTAATTGATAAACAACGAATTCTATATCCATCGACTGGAGATAGACGAAACATTAAAATAATAAATACAAATTTAACTTCACTCTCTATTATAGGAAAATGGATTTAATATTCTCGAATAGATCTCATTTTCAAGAGCAATGGACCAATTTATTTAATTTATATAAATTGAGCACGATAAAATGTTTACAGATTAAGTAATTTTCTTAATACACATATCTAAAAGAAAAAAACAATATATATTATATCACAGATAGTATTTTCTTTTAAAAAAAGCAACTGTATTACAAGTACAAACCTCTAGAAATCTTTAAAATATATTTTTTTTTTTTTTTTTGCTGAAATATAAAACAGCTATAGTTTTTTCCTCCTTTACATGTAAAATAGGACAAAAATTAAATTTACATGTCTAGAAAAAAAACTTTTCTGCTGGTCAGTTTTCACTCGACCAACATATTTCACATTTATATACATTCAATTCTAATATTTTACAAAATTCATTCAAGGTAAATGCTGAAATTAGGAATGGATGTATAGTATTTTTTATTTCAAACAAACACTATATAAACAATTTAAATAGGAGGTTTTTAAACGCTCTACACTATCAGCGAATAAATTGAAGTAAAAACAGTAGAAGTTAAATTAAAACTAATCCATAATGGTATATTGCTCCATGTACTTGTTTGAAAACTTATATTCAGTATATTTAACTACTTAACGACCATGCCCGAGTTGGGAACAGCCGCATTTTCTATTTTACTATGAATAAGTAAACTCAGGCGCTTAAAATTTTAAGAATATTTAATGACATTGCCTGTAATATCTCATACTATTGATACTCTTCTATGTATTGACATTGATCAGGGAATTTTGGCTTAATTTTTAAAATATCATCAGTCATTAAGCGGTTGATCTAAATCTATTCCAGTTAATCTTCTTCTCTTACTATAAGATTAACAGACAAGAGTTCTGTAAAAAAAAAAAAAAAAAAAAACTCTTATATTCACTATAATTGTAGCCAATTTACTTTTAAATGATTCCATTCCGCTTTTAGTACCTATTTCCTATTTTTACACCTGTAAGACGGCAAAGAAGGGAAAGCAGGTTAACAACTCCGAGACTGAAGAGAGAAGTTGAGCTACTAAAATACATCCTCGGAGAAAGCTCGAAGCAGGGCACGACATACAATAACAAGCCACACAATATACATAAAAATACTTTTTAAGTACTTTTAGTATGCATAAATGGTAACCTATTAAATTAATTTAAGGAACTTCAAATGATATGTACAAAAATTAAAACTTATTTAACTACTTTTTAAAAGTACATTTACATTATAATATATATATATATATATATATATATATATATATATATATATATATATATATATATATATATAAGGGCTACATATTTACACAATGTATAATTAGAGGAATTCCACATATGCTTCAATAAAATAAATATTGAATTTATAACAGTCTTAGACTCATCTTCCGTTTAGGCGAATAAGTAGAAGATATTTTCATATATACATTTGGAATCACTAATTTAACTACCTAATTTAAATTATCATAAAAAAACATAATGTGCTATCATAGAAATTATAAGGAGTAGAGAGCTATGAACTAATTTTACAGATAGAGAACCATTTTCTGCAGAAAGGTTCCTGCATTGGAGATTATGTCGTCCTCTTTCATGGCCTTCGCTATCCAAAGCAACAATACAAAGTTCTAGAGTACCCTGAAAAAAAAAGCAAGAAACAAAATTAGTTTAAGTATTAGGAATTCCTTTTTAGTTAGTTATAATTAATTTTTTGGTAAGTGATACAACAGTGTTGAATCGTTGTTTTTTAACTGGCATATTTTATTAGGTACAGCTGGGAACGCTCTAAAAACGAAAACACGAAACATTTTCTGAAAAAATATATTATTATATTCTCATTGAAAACTTAGCTTATTTGGACTAAAAAATCAGCAGAAATAGAACATTCAGGAGAGGCAACTGACTGGTAATCATTGAAACCAGGTAACTCATATAAAGCCTCATATTTGAGGCTTTCTAGACCTCTAATAACCTCTAATGACTACCGACTCTAACATTGGTCAAGTACCGACACATTCAACGATGAACTACGCTAACGCTGCTAAGAATAAATCGACTCATGTTACATCCAACAGACCAACCAAAGACCAGGGAATTATATTCAATGCTGTTGATGGAATTCCTCTCGCTCAATATATAGTTGGAGTGGGTCAAATCATCGGACCGCAAAACATAACTCACGCTTCAAGAATATCCAACAACCGTATATCACTATTTCTATCGAGTACTGACTGTGTCGATACATTCATGAATACTCATAAAGGAATTTCCATCGATGAGCGGTTTATACCGGCTCGTAGACTGGTGGCAAAATCAAAACGGCTGGTAATTTCTAATATCCCACCATTCATCTCTAATGAAGATATAGAACTTCAACTTAAAGGTCTTAAACTGAAACTACTTTCCCCGATCACCGAACTTCGAGGAGGAATGAAGATTCCAGGATATGAACATATTCTTAGTTACAGAAGACAAGTCTACATAGAAAACGAGGGTATAGAAGAAGTCCCGCCGCATATTGTCGTAGAACAAGACGGAATCGGATATCGGCTGTTCCTCGGAGGAGATGAACCGAAATGCTTTCGATGCGGTATTTATGGCCATGTAAGCACTGCCTGTGTGTCCAAGGAGGAACAAGTAAGTACAACACAATCTGATAACTCAGTGGTAGCACCATCGCTAATACATATCGGCAACAGTACAACTCAAATTTCCAATATACCAACAACAATTAATAGTACTAATACCGACGAAAACAAAAAGGACAAAGTAGAAACTGAATCATTGGTAAGAGAATTGCTAAAATCTAACAATGTAACACTCCTCGATTCTAAGCATGACCTAAAGGTAATCAAACAATTAACTAAAAAGGACTCATCGAACGTTCTTGATAATAGCCCAACACGCCATACTATGACAGATGCAATACAAAATACTGATGCATCGACTCGCAAAGATATTGGCAAATGTGACACTCCATCAAACACTGGAAAAGAAATAGTCTTAGACGAGGCCAAATCTTATTTAGACAATAATTTAAAAAAATATCCCATTTCATACTTAGAACTAAAAAAATTGCTGGAACTGACTACAGCAGAAAAAGATAAGTTAAACATCATCAGTGAATTTACTAATGACTCAGAAGGTCTTTCAAAAATGCTCTCAGATGCCAAAAAAATTGTAAAAGATAGATCTACTAAAATACGAATTACTAAACTCTTAAAGGTCTTAAGCAGTGAAATACAGAACGAATCGTTCAACCTTTCTTTGGAAAATAAAGAAGATAATCCAATAAAGCAAAACTAAACTCTCGTTACAAATAGACAATTAACTTTAATAAAAACCAGTTATGAATTCAATCAATATAATCCAGTGGAACTGTAACGGCCTCTTCCAACACATCGAATATCTAAAACTCCTTATGAAAGATAAGAGTCCCCCAGCCATCTGCCTTCAAGAAACACATTTACTACCAACACAAACGACAAATTTCAATGAATTTCAGATCTTAAGAAAAGACAGACAATATGGATCTTCTGCTTGGGGCGGTGTTGCCATTTTGATAGATAAACACATTCATTACCAAGAAATAAAATTGGAAACACACTTAGAAGCTGTAGCTGTCCAAATGTACATTCCAAATCCATTAACTATTTGTAATGTCTATATCCCTCCTACTCAAGAATTTACGGAACAGGATCTGCATAACCTTACTCTCCAATTGCCAGGCTCAGTTTTATTCGTTGGAGACTTAAATGGACACAGCCAATTATGGGGTTCCCTCCTGCCTGATTATAAAAACAGGGGCAAAACCATAGAACGCTTTATCACAAATCACCAAAACTTGATACTCCTAAACACTGGCTCGCACACTCATCTCAATGCTAAATCAGGTTCCTTTTCAGCCATAGACTTATCCTTCATTGATGCTAGACTAAAACATAGAACTGAATGGATTGTTGAAGATACTTTATATGGTAGCGATCACTTTCCTATCACGATATCAATAAAGCTTAATAGAAAAGAAGAAACATATGATTTTGAAAAATGGAACTTTGACTTAGCCAATTGGAATTTATTTTCAGATTACATTGAAACAATACTGGATGAAAGCCTTAAGAACGGATACAGTGGAGTAAACCAAGAAATAGAAATATTTAATAGAACTTTATTAAACGCTGCCAAAAAATATGTTCCTCTTGTAAAATCGTCGAGAGGAAAGTGCAGAGTTCCATGGTGGAATAACTCATGCAAAGCAGCTATTAGGAATAAAAAAAAGGCACTAAATAAATACAGAAGAACTAGATGTACAATAGATTTCATAGAATTTAAAAATTGTCGGGCAATAGCAAACAAAGAAATTAAGCAAAGTAAAAGAGCTTCATGGAAAAACTTTGTATCATCAATAAATTCGAGTTATTCTATTAAAGAAATTTGGAATAAAGTAAACAGTATTCAAGGAATGCGAAAAATAAACCCAATTACGGGAATCTCTATAAATGGTGCATTAATAACTGACAAGTCAGATATAGCTAATGCTTTGGGTAAACACTTCTCAAAGATGTCAGCAGATGAGAATTATGACCCGGAATTCTTGCTTGTTAAAGACCTGGAAGAACAAAACACTATTCCTCCAATCCAGGGCAGAAATGATGAAATAAATGAAACTTTTACAACCATAGAATTGGTCGCTGCTCTCGACTCATGTAAACTGAAATCTTCCCCAGGACCAGATAACATTCCCTATATATTCCTTAAACATCTAACACAAGCAGCTCTAAACCATCTTCTTCGAATCTACAATCAAGTTTGGATTAATGAAGACTTTCCAGATATCTGGAGGCAGGCCAAAGTTGTACCAATAAAGAAAAAGTTATCTTCTTGCCAAATGAACGATTTTAGACCGATTTCACTTACTTGCTGTATGTCTAAGGTTCTGGAGAAAATGGTTAATTCTAGACTTCTGCATTTCATAACGAAAAATAACTTTATCACAGAACATCAATGTGGTTTTCTCAGGGATCACTCGACATTGGATCAACTTCTCATTCTAGAAGATGAAATCCAAAAGGCTTTTGCAGAAAACGAACATCTCGTTGCAATATTTTTCGACGTACAAAAAGCGTATGATATGATTTGGAGAGATAGAGTCATCAAACAATTAGTCAAATGGGGAATATCTGGGCATATTCTAGAATTCATTAAAAATTTTCTACAAAAAAGATCTTTTAAGGTTAGCATTGGTCATTATACTTCTAGACAATATCCTTTGCAAAATGGTACGCCTCAAGGGTCGGTCTTAAGTGTGACTTTGTTCTTGATTGCCATTAACGACATAGTCACAAACATTCGACCTATGGTTAAATGCTCCTTATACGCAGACGATTTCACTATATTTGTCAGGGGAAAAACGTTAGATTACGTCCAAAAGAAACTACAAAATACCATTTCCAATTTGGAAAAGTGGAGTCATAGTACTGGATTTATATTTTCTGAAAACAAAACCAGGTGTGTGCACTTCTGTAGAAAACGAAATTGCAAAACACATCCAATCATAACACTGTTTGGTACGAACGTGAAATTCGAAGAAACATACAAGTACCTGGGAATGTTTTTTGATAAAAAACTAACTTGGATACCCCATTTGAAACATTTAAAAGCGACTTGCATTAAAAGACAAAGTCTTATAAAATTATTAGGAAATTCAAACTGGGGATCAGATAGGAAAACATTACTGCACTTATATCGAGCATTGATAAGATCAAAATTGGACTACGGCTCGATAGTGTATGCCTCTGCCAGTCCTACAGCTCTGAAGATGCTGGATGTGATCCATAATTCCTGCTTAAGGATTTGCATTGGTGCCTTCCCTACGTCACCTGTAGCCAGCATATTAGCTGAAAGTGCAGAACCGCCTTTAGCAATGAGACGAGCTTACCTTGCATTGTCTTATCATGTATCTCTTAAGGAGAGAAGACTCCATAATTCTCTGCACGCTACAGATCAGGAGAACTATCCCCCTGGACAACAGAGGATTCCAAAAAATTTCAAGCACCGAATTAAGTTAATAGCGGATAAACTCGACTTAAATATACCCGAGATATTCACATTTCCACCTGACGACACGCCATTCTGGAAAACCAAACAAATAATCCTAGACTTTACCTTATCTGAACATACAAAATTAAACACAAACAATATAATTTATCAAAATATTTTTTTGGAACATATTCAAAAATATTCAGAATACACCAAAACTTATACCGATGCTTCTAAAACTGACTCCCGAATAGGATGTGCCTTTTTAAGAGACAACTCCTCCAAGAAGTATAACATGCATGAAGCTAATTGCATATTCACGGGGGAATCTTTTGCGATTTGGCAGGCCCTTGAAGACATCAAGACCCAAGACAACAACAAGCACCTGATCGTAACGGACTCACTCAGCGTGATGAGGACACTACAGACACTAAAGAAGAACCATCCAATCATTGCAGAAGTATGGAAGAATCTAGCAACACAACATAAAGAAATTGCTCTTTTATGGGTTCCTTCACATGTGGGGATTGAACTCAATGAGAAAGTGGACAAAGTAGCAAACGATGCTAGAACGGCACAAATTAATAATGTAAAAATAGAAAAAGTATGCGGCCTCGATTTTAAAAAACATATAAAAAAACAGGTAATGGAATTGTGGCAAAATGAATGGTTAAACACGGAAACCAAACTAAAAAACATAAAAGGGACAGTAACTGTTTGGAAAACCTCTGAAAGATTGAACAGAAGAGAGGAAGTGGTATTGGCTAGAATACGGATTGGCCATACCAAAATAACGCATACCTACTATCTGAAAGGACTTTACCCTCCCACCTGTAAACTCTGCCATGAAGAATTAACTGTTCAGCATTTCCTGACACAATGCAAGGGATACAACCAACAAAGGCAACATAATGACATCTCAGGCAGTATGGATGAAATCTTATCTGATGAAGAAAGGACAGTACAAAAAGTACTAAAATTTATTAAAGACATCGGCCTATACCATCAAATATAAAACTAGAGAACTGCCAATGACTCACATGGGTAGAGGCAGTATATATCAAACAAAATAAATAAATAAAAAATTTTATTAGGTTTGCTGATATTTTGGAAGCAAATTTTTAAGTTTTCATTATTTATTACATTGTAATTAAGCATTAAATTAAATCAATATAATACTTAATAATGAGGAATTTTCTCATCTCACAGTTCGTTGAGAAAATTCCCCACTGCACCATGGATGTCGGCTCTAATGGCCCAGACGTCGATGCACCGTAAAAAAAATAACAATCCAAAATACTATGATACAATATAGTAGGCTTAAGAAAAATTATGTCATTTTAAAAAATTAGCTAACTAAATAAATACAATGTACGCAACACCTATCAAATTATTGTATTTATTAAGAAAAAATATATCGTGAGTTGAAATTAAAAATAGTTATTGTATCACTATTTATATATGACAGCTCAAAACATCAGCAAATAAAAGATGTATTTGCAACAAAAAGACTATTTGATATTTAATGCCTCACTTGCTAAAAAAAAAAATAAATAAATAAAAAATACCTCTGATGTTGGGAAATTTGTCAATATAGCACTTCTAGTACTGTAAGTGAGGGATTTCTTAAACATCTCATTCCCTCTTTCCAACGGGCCTTTCACATAAAGATTGAAGTCAGCAATATCTTCTTTAGCTGTCACGTACCATGTTAAAGATATTTTTCCATTTGTATTTCTGAAAAATAGTTAAATTGTTACTAACAAAAGTTACTATAAGTTATTTAAGAAGAAGGCATCAATAGTAATAGTATACATGAGAAGTACTAAAAGACTCATTTTAATTATTTTATTTTTCGAGGTGATTTCAGGTGCTCAGATTGTCAGGGTCATTTTATTATTTGTTTTATATATATATATATATATATATATATATATATATATATATATATATATATATATATATATATAAGTGAGCCACTTTCAGGTATAGTTAAATTTTTATTGGTGTTTGAAAATTTCATTGACTGAAATTTTTTTTATGTCAATATTTCATCTCATATGACTATGAATTTTGTATATTTTTGGTTTATTTGAATTTTTTAGTATATTAATTATTTTTTCTTTTTTTGTGTGTGTGATTAATGGCATATCAAGTATGGGGCTATTAACGCCCCATACTTACTTGATATTGACTTTAATTAAGGCCAACATGGACGGTCACCTATTCAGGTATATGTTAATTATTGTTATACATTTTGTTTGTAGTAATATACCGTAAAATGGGGTCACGTTAGTACAGTGGGGTGAAATTGGTACAATCTTATACTGCTAGGATATTTCCATTTAACTGGCTTCAAACAGTCGATCTACGCCCAAAGAGTGCGAACAGACAACTATATACCTATCTTTTATTTATTTATTTTTTTTTTCTTATACAAAAGAATATATTTATCTGTTCCCTCTCAGACAAATATACAAGTAGTAAAGGTTTATACCAATTTCACCAAACTGTACTAATGTTGACCCCCTTTTACAGTATATTTTTAGAATTACTGTGCTAATAAATCTAGGAAGGAAGATGGATTTATTTAGTATATAGCTATTATTCTAGAATATCTGTAATAATTAGTGTTAAGAGAAAATGTATCAAGCGACTCATTTTGCTTCTGGACAAAAGAGACAATCTCGGAGCCTAATACTTGTCCCAGCAATAAAACCGAGTTTTTGTATTGAATGAATGAATGAATGAAAGTAAATTTTATTTTATACCTTTACAGAAATATATAACAAAGTAATAACTGAACAATTTACATTGGCTTGGACAGTGTCCATCAGCCTGAGTGCATGTAAGCATTAATTAATTAAAAATTAAAAATAAAAATAAATAAAATAAAAACTTATATACTCCTTTTTACTGAAAACTTACAAAAAGAAAAAAGATATTCAAACAGAGAAAATGAAAATAACAATAAAAAAAAAACCAATAAACAAAACAAACTTATAAATAATGATTAAATAGCGAACAGAGCACTAATATGTGGAGACAAAATTATAAAACTTTAAATTAATAATTAAACTGACTAATAAGAAATTGCCTGTATTTGACCGCATTATTTAAATATTTATAAAGTGTGTCCCAGTTCCTTCCGTCTAGGATTGACTTAACATCTTCCGACGAGAGGAGATCCTTGCTGTAATGTATTCTTCTGGACTCCTTCAGTACAGGACATCTAGCTATGAAGTGGAGAGTGTCTTCTTCCTCTTGAAGATTGCACATGGAACAGTGTGCACGTCCGTCTGTACGCCATGGTCTACTGTTCAGATGCAGCATCTCTGTTCTAGCTTTCATGATCAAGCGGATTGCGTAGAGGGACCTGTCATCTGACATGTAGGGAAACGGCTACATCGGTGTGATTCAGCTTTTTGTAAAGAAGATGATATTGTGACGATTGAGATAGTTCAGCCCATCGTCTCTGCTCGAGATTAGCGAGTGACAGTAGTATCCTGGAACTTACTTCTTTCATAAATGCAGGGTCACCGCTCGTCCAGCTGTCCATGCTCTCCCCAGCTCTGGCGAATAGCTTCTCCCATTCCCTGAACAACCAGCCTTTTTTCCCTACAATCTCGTCTAACAATCTACCAGGCAGCCTACGTCTCGGTAGTGTCAGCAGTCTCTGGATGTATTCGAGATGAGTCTTCAGGGTGTGCAGGAAAATAGATTGCCTACCAGTTTCCAGGTATATGGCGTAGTTCGGGGTGTAAGTTGGCAACCCGAAGAGCCGCTTTACGAAAGATCTTTGGACAGCCTCAACAGCTCCAAACTCCTTCCATCCCCAAACTTGAGCGCCATAACAAAGAGAGGCTTGCGTCACTGCATCGAATACTTGGAACTTTGCGGAGATTGGGACTTCATGCTTCCTAATTAATCGGTTCCACACAGAATGCAGGGAATATTTGGCGACCCGAACCTTTTCATCGAAATGCTTAGTCATTGACAACCTAGGCGTGAGGATAACTCCAAGATATTTATATTCGTTCACAACTTCTATCTCTTGGTCACCAAGCCTCCACTCCTCGTTCCTGGCTGGCCTCCCACCATTCCGAAATATCATTATCTTGGATGAGTTTTTGTATTACACAATTAAACATGAAATATGCGTTTATCACTTCACACCTGTTTGGTTGCGCATGTGATAATTTTCAATGATAATTTCAGATGGAAAAACAATCATTTGTGAGGCTTATACAAACTTATGGCAGTGTCTGATTGATGAAATTAAGAAAGAAGTTTTTCTTTCCCAAAAAAATGCTCTAGTTTTCAATACCATTATCAGGGTGGCCTAAATCAATGAATTGCCCAACTTACTTCATCAAGCACTTTATTCTCCATGTATACCCTATTTGGATTACTTTCTGCTTCCAAACTTGAAAAATTGGCTTGATGGTAAAATATTTTCCAACAAAGAAGAGATGGAGTTTGTAGATGAAGGCTATTTCAAGGAGCTCAGTGATTATGACTGTAAATACAGCGATATCGAGGCTTCAGTACATTGCTGGGAAAAGTGTATCCAACTAAAAGGAGACCATGTGAAGAAATAAAGATATCTTTCTCTGGATATTTGTGTTTTATTTGTTACTGTGGAACTATCATTGTACATCTCATATAACTCTGAATAATTTATAAATAAAATATTATTTAAAGATAATAAGCAATAATAACCTTTGAAGATCTCGGAATTTCAAATCTGGAGTGGTATCATAATCTTCATTTTCCAGATATTTATCCCCGTTGCACTGCATTTCTTCTTCATTAATTTCAATAAGATTTTGACCAGCTAGAGATTCAGGAATATTGCACCTCACCTCTGACCATTGCTTTAGACGTGAATAATCTTCCAAGAGCCACCTTCTTAATGGCCTTAGTCGACAATCACAATTAATATGGTTACCTAAAGAAAGAAGCAACAGTTTATTAATATTATAGGCAAACTGCGAAAATAATAAATATATAATAATGTGTTTTTAAATCATGGTTTAATTTAGCCATCCACCTTTTTTAAAATATAGAATTGGATTGTTTGAATAACATTTATACACCCACACTGTTAATATAAATATAGCTCATGTAATATTAGTTGCTGTTAGTTGGTAGCACTGATATTGTAAACCTAAACTACAACTATACTTAGTTATTACTTAGATTGAGGAAAAATAATGATCTTTGAAAGAGAAAAATTATAACTTTCTAAAACTAAAGTGCAGAAAATTTGGTAAGTATTAGCCCCCCAAGTGGTAATTAAAGCCTTTTTCTTAATATCCATGTTTTTGTTTCCCCCTTAATAATCATTATATACTTTCAAATTGGTTTAATCTTCGATATTTGAAGCGTTTGGTTTGTAGCAGCGACAGACTGAGTGAAAACATGTTAGTTAGGGATTTTCCTAAGAGCAAAGTATCTAGCAACCAGCTATTATAAAGAAATAAATTATTATACATAATTATCATACACAGTGAAATAGTAACAAAGTTTTGTTCTCGCGAGTGTATATAAAAAAGGACCTTGTGTAAGTAGTCATACTCTGGACTGTATGCAACAGCCTTCAAATCAAATATCGCAGCCTCTACAAAGATCGGCCTCTACTTCGCGCCTAGATCCAACGAACAAACTACAGCCGAACCGGAAGTGCCCATCTCTATCTGCCTGTACATTTTCAGGCACTGTCAGAGCGTAACAGATAGGTGCTTGCAGAAGCAGTTTTCGTAGTGATGCCACTGATTCTTCGAGGCTACGTCATCCTCTCTTGGACTCTAGTCCTCATGTCATCCACTGCAATTTTCTATTTTTGTTATTATTATTATGTACATAGAAAGAAAATGATATTTTTCTTCTAACTTGTGAGGACGTCCCTTTTTAATCTTTGTAGGGACCTTCTGGTATTAAACACTTGTACAAGCATTCCCAACAGACTGAATAACAGTGTAAATGTCTATATTTCTTTCAATTTACAGATTATCAAATTGAGTCCCTAATTAGAATAACATTTTTTCTTACAAATGAAATACCGATCTGTACATCACACTATTAAGGTAGTGGTTTCTGGAGTAATTTACACTAGAAACATAATGGAAGCTGAAATGAACACTATTTAGTAAACACCTGTATATCATAAAAATGTAACATAAACCATCAATCATCCAATCCCTTTGTTTATGAATAAAAACAATTTTCATCCATAATTTGTTCCAATGATATAATAATATTTTTTAATAAATCATCATTTTCTGCTAAAAGAGTTGTATTTCACATAGCAATTACTAATCTTTTGAACAAAAATCGTTTTAAAAAAAATCAAAATACTAAAGGAACTTACTCACCGGAATAAAATACTTGACTTCCATTTTTGACCATTTTCGTTATTTCAGTATAGAATTCAAGCTGATTGTCCCTTAAATCCAGAGTTTGTAGTTTCATTACATTGTTGATTGGAATTGTTGATAACTGATTATTTCTTATGTAAAGATTTCTTAAACTCCTTGGCATTACGAAAACATTTCTTTCTGACACATCGGCTATTTCATTGTATGATAAATCCAAAGTTCTTAATGAGGTTAAGTTGCCAATTACTCCTGCAATTAAAATAATTACATGGTTTAATAAACCAATTAGTAAAATAAATTCTTTTTAATGAAGTTATCTAAGGACAATCCAAATCAAGCCTCAATTGAATCAGTTGTTTCATTTCTTATTGTTTGATGTGGGGTTGAAATTAAACCATTTTCAAGGTGATATTTTTTGTCATTTTTAGCCAACTGGGAAAACCTAGAATCTTGCTCTATAATGATGGATAGGCTTGACTATTTTTTTTTTTTTAATGTTTCAAAGATTTACAAACATTGGTTCTGTTTGTACGTATTAAGGTACATAAGTTTCCGGCCTGTCCTGCTTCCCCTCCTTCAAACGTGCCGGGACCTGCACGCCTATGCAGGTCCATGCCTGCTCACTCCATACCCATCGCCCGCACTTCCTCAGTCTTGTCAGTCAGTGTCTAGCCTTGAAGGAAACTCCCCATTTTTACAATGTTCAAACTCGAGTACCGTGCAGTAGGGTAAATGACCCGATCGTTGACACTGCTCCTTAAGTTGACACTTAAAATTTAAATTTGAAAAATAACAATTAGATTCAAGAGAATTCAATAAGTTTGCATCCAAATGAAAGAACAGTTGTTGAAGAATAATGTCGACTGACCCGATCAACTATGCAACTCCGTTAATAAAATCTGCAGCCATTTTAGTATGAAAAATCCTCGAGTCAACTCCTGCTGCTCTCTTTGCTTAGTGAATTTGATAAGAGATTAAGAATATTTCTTAAGAATTTTGTTTTGTAATGCGTGCATTAAATTGTATTTTTGTGATTTCTATGAACTCTATGATACTTAAATTATGGACTGTAAAAGGTTTGACTCAAGTTAAATAAAAAAATCTTGAGATTATGGTAGTGTCAACATTGGGAACCCAATAAACAACCAGGGCTCCTTTTCTTGACACTAATGTCAACTTTAGGAAAACGGTTGTAAGTGATGAATACTAAAACATTTAGTTGAGATTTTCATTAGAAATTCATGTATCCTGATTTTATTGATTTCTTATGACTGGAACCTTAAGTTGACAACATGTTTTCCTAATTTCGACATTCTGTTCCTAATGTTGACAGGCAACTTTTTATAATAGTTTTCTGCAATTTGAAATGTCACACAACTTCTTAATCAAGTTGTGGTACAATGGTTATAACAGGCGGTACCTCCAAATGTTTCTCACATTAACCAACCTATGGATGTATCAGGTTTCCGAACGTTTAAAGAAGGTTGGAAGATAAAATTTCATGAATAGAGCAAGTCCTGCATTAAACACAGCTGAAGAAAAAAGAGCGAAGGCTAGATTGAACAAAAAAGAAGAAAAATCCCTTACAAGAAATAACTTTTAAATTCTTCTCGTCGGAAAAATAAGGTGAGAAACTCCATGACTGAGGAAGATGGTGACTCCTCCATTCAGCCTGAAGAAGGAAGGACATCACTAGCATGAACTGTATAGAATCAACAGGTGTAAGTAAATCATCATCAATGAGTTACACAAAAAGTTAAAGAAGAAGAGCGATTGTTCAAAAATGACCAAGGCATGAATGATGAAAATGGCTGTAATAAGCAAGTTATAAACAAAGTTAACGTTATTAGAGTAGGTGATTAGTGAATAGTTCAAGTTGAAGGAAAAACAGCACGATTTCAATCCAATTTGGTAGTTTGTTTAAAGAATAAAGTTGTATTATATTCATTTTCCCTCACTGTCATCCTTAGGAACAGAAAAGTCAAACTTAGGCACCGACCTACTGCAGACGTGTCAACATTAGGACCAGAGTAAGGCAGCATTTAATGATTTATTTTACTTGAAATACTTAATGTATCTAAAATTGGTTTATGTGAATTTCATAGAGAATGAGCAGACGAATAATTTGATATATTCAAAGTTTATTATTTTCAAAAACTAAGCGAAGAATTATTTTAAGTAAAATAACCCTTCCTTAAAGTGTCAACTATTGGGTCACTTACCCTAATTAAATTATTTTGTAAAGAGGGTCTTACTCCTGCGCAAATTAAAGAGCGCTTGGATTGTGTATACGGGCAGTCCTCCCCCTCGTATTCCACAGTGAAAGAATGGGCAAAATTATTTAAGTTAGGGAGAGAAAGTCTAGAAGATGACCCACGTCCCTGTCGCCCATTGGAAGCTGTCACTTCTGAAACAATCCAATCCATCCATCAATTGTGGAATCTGAATTGCTGTCTGACCGGCGACTAAAAACCAAGGAAATAGCAGCGAGGTTAGGGCTTTCAAAAACAAGTGTTTTGAGGATCATCAAAGAACATTTGCATATGAACAAGGTTAGTGCAAGATGGGTTCCAAAAATTCTTTCAGCTGCTCAAAAACAGGAACAAGTTCACTGCTGCAATGAATTTTTACGCGAGTATAATGCCGACCCAAGGAATTTTTTGGACTCAATTGTAACTGGGGATGAGACTATGGTTCTATATTATGACCCACTCAGCAAAAGAGAGTCCATGGAATGGAGAAGACCAGGAGAAGCGCCTCTTTTAAAGGCAAAAGTCACGCAGTCAACAAAAAAGGTAATGGCCACAATTTTTTGGGACTGTAAAGGAATACTACTGATACTACTCTTTGAAGAAGAGAGGCGAGGGAAGTTAAGCAGAGGTGTCCGCCTCCTTCACGACAATGCCTCTGTCCACACAGCATTGATCCAAGGCCGCTTTGAAGGACTGTGGATTCCAAGAAATCTCTCATCCACCCTACAGCCTTCGTGGAAGGCAATTTAACACCAACGAAGAGCTCCAAGCAGCAGTGGAATAACATTTTTTTAACAAAGAAGAAAATTATTTTTTTCATGGTATAGAAATGTTGCCAAAGCGTTGCATTAAGTGTGTTGAACTTAGAGGAGAATATATTGAAAAACAGTAAAACCAGTTTTTTTCTTTCACCTTTCCTTCTATCCCAGGCCGGAAACTTTTGGACCTTACAAGAAAAAAAAAAAAAAATCTTTTTTTTTATAATATCTACATACCTGGACGAATTTCATTGATCATATTATGACTGAGATTAAGAATTTCTAGCTTCTTAGTTCCAAATGTCAGATCATAGGTTATGGAGGGCATCACATTGTAGCTCAGGTCAACTTCTCTTAATTTATAAGGTTGATAGGGGTCACTTGGAAAAGTTTTACGCGTAACAAAAGAAATTTTATTGTTACTGAGGTTCAACTGAAAAATGAAGACAGTAATTTAAGAAATAAATAAAAAAAAAGCTAGAAAATTTCTAAGTAAAGATATAAACTTGAATTATAGTTGAAAAAAAAATGTACCTTTTCAAGGGACAGGCATTGATCGATCACACCATGAGTTTTGTTATCTATACTCTCCAAATTGTTATGAGAAAGATCTAACATCTGCAGTGAAACCAGACCTGAAGAAGAGTGACATTTTAGAAACGTTTAATCAGGTTAAAATATGATTTACTATTTTAAATAAATTTTACCTTCAAATGATCCAACGGGTAAATGACTAATTTCATTATTTGATAAGTTAAGAGTAAGCAGCTGTAGCAGTCCGTCGAATGCTTTCTCGGTGACATTGTTAATCTGGTTATAGGACAAGTCCAATTCAAAAACTATAGGCAGTTTTCCAAAAGCTGATTTTCCAAGACTTGTTAAATTGTTTCCCTAAAAATAAATATAATAAAGAAATTTATTAGATTAAGCTAAAAAAAAAAAAAAAAAAAAAAAAAAAAAAAAAAAAAAAAAAAAAAAATCTTGCCTTAGGATAAAGTTGAGTTGTTATGGAATAAATTTGTATTGACCATCATCATTCAAAAGACACTTGAGACATAATAATAAATTACATATATTTCTTTCTACAACAATATTATACTTGCCTAAAAATATATATTATATACAGTAGACTCTCCCTAATCCAGGCGTCTTCAGGTCGGGGGTGAAGTGGGATTTAAGAAAATGCCGGATTAGAGAATTTAGTTAGAAGCAGTCATGTATGTATTTGAAAAACCTTATTATTTGAGGATATAATAATATGTACCATTTTTAATGTTGTAAATTTAAGTAAAATTTGGTAGGAACATTTATTTTCTTAGTAGAAACACAAGTTCCTTCAGGGAGAGTCTGCTGTGTAATATATATATATATATATATATATATATATATATATATATATATATATATATATATATATATTGTAATGATATATATATATATTGTAATGATATATTACATTCTCAAAAATATTTTTAAATTCAAATAACCATCGATATTTTGAAAAGCCCGCGCAAATCACAAACCATATATACAATTAACATCGTATTATATACGATCAAAATTAATAATATTTTTGGACAATACTGGTGTACAATATATCCATATTAAATTTACATTCAGATGGTAATAAATTAATTATTTGAAGTTACGAAAAACATAATTATTATCTTTATATATGAACGAGCATAATGCGGAAGTTAAGAAACAAGGATGCAAAGTTTTCCCTCTAGCAAAGCGTTAGTTGATTTCCAGCAGTGGTCAAGTTAGGAGCTTCTCTCTATTCCCAGCAGCCCTGGAGTGCAGAGAGTCTCTCTATTCTCAGCAGTGGTCGAATGCGGAGCTTGAGTCTATAGCTCTCCTCCGAGGAGTACGGAGTGCAGTCCATTATTAATTATTCATAGAAGACGGAGTGAGAAGACAACAGAATCCAAAATTCAAGATATCCATTTTAGGCACAAGACCTGGCAATAAAGCGTATCACATTGAAGAAGGAACTACTGAAGCGCAGTGTATTGAGGCTTTGTTGGAAGCGGATTGATTTAGAGGTAAAAATTGTTTTTTTTTTGTAATTGTTAATTTTTTTATTGTCATTTGTATTATTTTTGATGTTGGTGTTTGTATCTCAGAATTGTCTGGAAATAAATATTATATCGTTCATTCACTCGGAACTTTAATCCCTGAGATTAAGTCTAATTCATATAATAAAACTTACTCAAGTAATTAAAATCTTTTTATTTCTTTTTATTAAAATAATAAAATCTTAACATTAAATGGCGACCCAACGTGGCGTAATCATTTTATAAAAATTTATCTTAACATTTAATGGCGCCCAACGTGGGGCCGAGTGAATTGAAGTTAAAAACGTTAAATAAATATTTTAATAACAAGACATTTTAAATAAAATTATAAAAGTAAATAATGGATGATGCAATTGAAAAACGATTATATAGAAATGGCGGCAGCTCGTTCCAGGATCTGCTACGCGTCACTAGGATATCATTAGATAACGGGAATTGAATTCAGGAAATGGATAATGAGATACATCCGCGGTTTTAGGGAAATATAAGTTGATATCAGAATTGAATAACAAAATGGAGGAAAATATAATAAAAAATGAGAAAAGCAATGACAATTTAAGTAAAAATAATGAGATGCATCCTCAAGGCCTAGAACATTTGATGAGGCTATTATTGGAACAAAGTAAAAAATTAGAAAGTAAAATTGACGCAAATAGGATCGAACAAAATAAAGAACTAAAGTTCGAATTAAGTAAAATTGACGCAAATAGGATCGAACAAAATAAAGAACTAAAGTTCGAATTAAGTAAAAATAATAAAATATTGGAAAATAAAATAGATGCGAATAGAATAGAACAAAATAAAAAATTGGACGATTTATGTGCATATTTAAATAATATGGGTGAAAATCAAAATGAACAGACGATAGAGTTGGAAAAATCGAATGATAACTTTTTTAATAAAAAGAATATAAGTAGTGAAGGAATTATTGAGATTAATGAAAATAATAACGAAAATTTAATTAAAAATACCGAAAATGACGATACATTAATAAATAATGACACTTCAAATGAAACTATAAAATACAGTTTAAATAGTAATGATGGTAGTAATGACCAGATATTTGAAGATGATAAAATATTGATTAAAAATAAAAATGACTATAATTGTTTAATAAATGAAGATAATACAATTCAAGAAAAAATATTAACTGAATTAAATAATGATAATGAGGGTACAAATGAAATAATTAGTAATAAGCTAATAAATGATAATTTCAAAAATACAATAAGAACAAAATTTATAAACAAAATGATGAAACAAAATAAAATTGAAAAATTATCTGATAACTATAAATTCAAAATAAATGAAAAGAGCTATAATAAAAGAAGTGGAAATATACCAATGAAGAAACTGAATAGAACTATTAATAATGATAATAATTTAAAGATTTTGAATGTCAAATTTGGAAATAAAATAAAAATTCTTTATAAATATAAAAGACAACTTGGAATAGAAAAAATTTCAAAGCTAAATCGGCCTCCAAGGAAAAGAATAAAACACTTTTATAAAAAGAAATTGGACAACTGCAAAAGAAAATTTAAGGACCAGGAATAAATTCAAGGCAATTGTTAAACTTAGCTTTAGATTAGTGTGTTTTTATAAAAATTACTAGTTTAGCATTTTTTAATACAATAACAGTTATATTAATATAAGTTTTAATTGATAATAATAATATTTAAAAATTTATCATAAATTTAATAATCATATTAGTTTAGGATAAGATAGTTTTGATAATGATAATGTTTAAAAATGAACAATGAAAAATGATAATTTAAATTAAGAAATGATAATGAATAAAAATTATGTAACGAAATAAGTTTTTGAAAATTTGAATAAATAATAACAGGCTGACCAATAGATCTAATCTCGATAACCAAATTTAAATTTTGAATTCTATTTTTTATTTTGAAACCGAGCATAAATCATTTTTTTTTATTATTTTTTTTTTAGACAGGAGTGCAAATGTAATGATATATTACATTCTCAAAAATATTTTTAAATTCAAATAACCATCGATATTTTGAAAAGCCCGCGCAAATCACAAACCATATATACAATTAACATCGTATTATATACGATCAAAATTAATAATATTTTTGGACAATACTGGTGTACAATATATCCATATTAAATGTACATTCAGATGGTAATAAATTAATTATTTGAAGTTACGAAAAACATAATTATTATCTTTATATATGAACGAACATAATGCGGAAGTTAAGAAACAAGGATGCAAAGTTTTCCCTCTAGCAAAGCGTTAGTTGATTTCCAGCAGTGGTCAAGTTAGGAGCTTCTCTCTATTCCCAGCAGCCCTGGAGTGCGGAGAGTCTCTCTATTCTCAGCAGTGGTCGAATGCGGAGCTTGAGTCTATAGCTCTCCTCCGAGGAGTACGGAGTGCAGTCCATTATTAATTATTCATAGAAGACGGAGTGAGAAGACAACAGAATCCAAAATTCAAGATATCCATTTTAGGCACAAGACCTGGCAATAAAGCGTATCACATTGAAGAAGGAACTACTGAAGCGCAGTGTATTGAGGCTTTGTTGGAAGCGGATTGATTTAGAGGTAAAAATTGTTTTTTTGTAATTGTTAATTTTTTTATTGTCATTTGTATTATTTTTGATGTTGGTGTTTGTATCTCAGAATTGTCTGGAAATAAATATTATATCGTTCATTCACTCGGAACTTTAATCCCTGAGATTAAGTCTAATTCATATAATAAAACTTACTCAAGTAATTAAAATCTTTTTATTTCTTTTTATTAAAATAATAAAATCTTAACATTAAATGGCGACCCAACGTGGCGCAATCATTTTATAAAAATTTATCTTAACAATATATATATATATATATATATATATATATATATATATAATATATATATATACACACACACACATACACATAAGAATGTTTATAAGATTTTAATCATCAATAGCCTAGGGAAATGAAAGAAATCCTCTTAATGAATATATTGATGAGAAACTAGCTACTAAGCTTAATTTATTTCATTTTTAAATGAATTTTTAGTGCTTGTACTTATTCAACGTAATTCACAGTTTTTTTTTTCTGGAAATAATAATTATTAATATAAATAAGTTAATGAATTTTTAAATAATAAGAAAATTCGGCACTAATCATCTAGATGCAGATGCACCATAGAAAAAAATAAAATAAAATAAACAAAAATTAATTAAAAATTATATTGGTTCCTTTGAAAGAAAAGGATCATTGCACAAATCATATTTTTAAATTGTGGATGAACAGTATAGCGATATCAGGGAAGGATATACCTAATTGTAATAATGGCCAATGCACTATTTTATTCATTTTTTAAATATTTATGTATTTTTATTATTTATTTATTTTTAAATAAGCTCTGCAACAATGGTGATTGTTAAATTACTTTAATTTATTGAGAAAATTTAACCTAGGATGTTTAAAAATGATATAAGAGGGCAATGTATCCTTCAGGATAAACAACTTTTGTTTTGTTAAGAGATCGATTATTTCTATGGTTTTGCTTTTGGTTATTATATATAATATAATTTTAAATATAATTATTTATATTTTAAAAAAAGTGTGAAATACTTAAATTTTCTGATTACATTAAAAATCACAAGTAAACAATTTTTTTCTTCAAAAAGCTGGTTTGGCACTGATAAGAGTTCACGTAAATGGGCCAAATTTTAAATGAATATTTCAAGGAATAAAAATAAAAACTAAACATTCTAACAGAATAAATTTATCTTCATAAAAATATGTATTCATGAATTAATTATTAAGTAATAAGAATATAATTTTACCTTCAAATAAAGATACTGAAGAGATGAAATATCCCTTAAACTCTCCCATGGAGGTTCTGTAATATAATTTCGGCTCAAATCAAGCTTCTGGAGAGTTAGTAAATTAGAGAAGGCACCGCCTTCAAGGGAATCGCCCAGGTAGTTGTCACTTAAATCAAGCGATAAAAGTGCATTCATTGTAGGCCAAGCACGTTGAGGGATTTCTGCTATTTCATTGAAGCTTAAATCAAGCTTCCCCAGTGATATGGGGATTTGGAAGATTGAAGTCAAGTAGTTGTGAGATAATTTAAGCGTTTGAAGCGAGACAAGACGAGTAAGTGAACCTCTTCCGATATCCTTCAGAAGATTGTACGCCAAGTCCAGGTGCAAGAGTGTCGGAAGAGGACCAAATGTTGAAGGTTTTATTTCCACCATAGCGTTATAGCTGAGATTCAAGTGACGGAGTCCGAAGAGTGTTTGAAATACCCCGTTGTATATTTCACTAATTATGTTGTGGCTGACATCGATGGTATGGAGTTCATACAGCTTAGGGAATGTATTTCTGGGTATAGATTTAAGCTGGTTGTGTGTAACATTTAGGATCTTTATGCCTGTCATATTTGCGAGAGGGACCTGAAAAAACAACAAAGTTTAATTTTTTTTATGAATAAAAGCATAATAAAATTTGTTTTGTACTAGAACTAATATAATATAAAAGATTTTAGGAGTTGGATATTGGGGGTTTATGATCATGTTCACCAGAATGTTCAGCAATCACTTCGAACGTGGATTTGAACTGGAGATGGGGAACATTCTGTTGAACCTAATTATAATATATGTATTACATATAAAAAATATGAAAATGACTTCAAATGTTTACCATAATATATAAATAACAGTTCTTAATTCCATAAATGAAAGACAACATATCATTAAAAATAAGCAACCTTTTACTACAGAAACCTCCATAGCAAAATAGGTATTTTTAATTTTTTATAATTGATTTTTTTTTGGGGGGGGGGGTTATAATTTAATCAAAATGATTGAAAACTGCTTTAGAAAATTATTCTTAGACATTTTACATAATATGTTATGATAGTTTCAAAATAACAGAGAATTATATGAGTTTAAGAGAAACTTGTAGAAGATTCTTGAACTTTAAATAATATTTTTTTTTATTTTATTTTAAAGATTCAAAGTGAAAACAAACTGTTTCAAAATAATTTTAACTTTTATTTCTAAAAAAGTTTAAAATTAACAATTTTTTCTATAGGAATTATCAGAAGGAAGTAATTCTGTGAAAATCCACTCTAGAAGGGTCTAAGGATTCTTTAAGCTGTTGAAGTTTCCGACAAAAAGCAGTATTTTGTTATTTATTGTTTCCAGATTCTGATTCAATAAGGATTTTATTAATTCTAAGTCAGTTTTTATCTGAGAGCAGATTATGACGCGAGAAGGAATTATTTGTTAAAGATTGAAATTTGTAAAGAGTACCTAATACAATTTAGAAGAAACTGTAATTATATATCTTTGATTTGTGTTAAGCCTGATTACTATAAAGATTTTGAGAAATACCTAAAAGGGGTCTCCCGTGGTCTAATGGCTAGCGCCTTGGATTCATAAGCGGGAGATGGTGGGTTCGATTCCCAACCTCCGGCAGGAATTTTATCATCCCACGGCTCGCTGGTAAAATTCCTCGCTGCACCCTGGATGTCGGCGCTAATGACCTAGATGTAGATCCGCCGTAAGAAAAAAAAAAAAAAAAAAAAAAATACCTAAAAAGTGACTAGAGAACATTTTCAACTATTAATGCATTGACTGCCACAGTAATTTTCAAGATTTCGGTCTGGAAAGCCAATTTAAATTAATCATTTTTCTTATTTAAAACTATAATTACAGTACATAATGATCACCATAAAGCATATACATTTTTTTTCTTGCACAACAAGAAAGATTGTAAGCGCCACCTCGAAGTTGCTTCATGTAACAGAAAGTTTTTCGCGGAAGCCAAAAACGAGTTAGCTCGTACCCAGACATGCTTCGGCTTTTTGTTATGTTACTGCATTGCTACATGTTTTGTTCTGTTGCTTAATGCCATCTTTTCACATTAACACTGATTAAGCACGAGTTACCTTGTAGCTGAAGTCCGAGGCAATAGTGCAAACTACGAGATAACATTTAGTTGGCAGTCAATTCGTTACCAAGGGTTTACCTTTGGTTTTTTTAATGGCAGAAGTTCACTGATGATGGACATATATGAGTGGTCAATAGCACCAGAAATATTTATTTAATTGCACTAGAGCACAGTTTCAATGCATCTTCAATGTTTAGTGCATTTTTATTCATTCATTAATTTCCATTTATTGTAAATTTTTGAAAGAATAAAAACTCAATTTTCATATTTTTTTTAATTGATAAAAAGTTGTATTCATTTATTTCTTAAATAATAAAGTGTCTATAACATTTTTATTAATTTTACACCTTGGTGATATTTTCAGAATAAAAAAAAAAAATTGTTTAGTGAGTGATACCTTATAAATTTATTCATAAATTATCTAAATTTAATTAAATTATTCTCAAGACATTAAGCAGTAAAATAGGACTTCATTTTTATTTTTGAACATATTTTCTTTTATGATTTTACTGTTTCATTGACGATTGCTACAAGTTATCCTAATTCTTAATTAATTGTTTATCATCTACAATTAAGCAATTGCATGTTTATTACTGAGAGTATTTTTTAAAAATTATAGTATAGTAAAATTCTGTTGGATGTAGTCCATGAGGAGCTTAGTTACATAATGTTATATGATAAGATACCATAATTGTAAACAGTTGTTAAATAGGTATTGATTCAATACAAAAAGTAAATACCTTCGATAAATCCGTTAGATTATTATAAGACAGCTGAAGCTCTGTAGCGTATGTAATTTCATCAAAAGCTCTGCTCGGGATCGAAGATAGTTTATTGAAGGACAGATCAAGTTTAGTGATGTTGGCACAATTTTCGAATGCCCCATTCTCTATTTTAGAAATAGCATTGTGGGAAAGATTAATGTGCACGAGGTACAGCTCTTTAAATGCCAACTTCTGTATTTCAGTAACAAGATTGTCAGACACATCTATTAACTGTAAACAAAACACATATTATAAACACATACACATATTATAAATAAATAATATAATATTGAAAAGCGCAGGATAAATAAATCTAATCAATGAAATTTTGAAAGGGAATAAATTAAATTTTATTTAGGTTTTTAAATATCACATAACTATGAATCTGCATTCTGCTTCTGCTCATGAATTCCAGGGAATAACACGTTTTGGCATCAAGAATTTTTTCTTTTTAGTAATTTTTGTTATTCATCTTTTCAACACAATGGTGCTCTATGATCTTTGAGATTCATAATAAATTAAACAATACATAACAATGGGGTCTCCTGTGGTCTAGTGGCTAGCGCGCTGGATTCATAAGCGGGAGATGGTGGGTTCGATCCCCACCGGCGCCAGAAATTTTCTCATCTCAGGGCTCGCTGAGAAAATTCCTGGCTGCACCCTGGAGGCCGGCGCTAATGGCCACGATTTGTCGATGCGCCGTAAAAAAAAAAAAAAAAAAAAAAAAAAAAAAAAAAAAAAAAATACATAACAATGTCATTATTATCAATTCGGAGGCCCTGGTTGCCATGAGTGCTAAGGTGTATGCACTCCGTGCCTAAGGTCGTTGGTTCGATTCCCACTAAAGGTAGTGGATTTTCTTTTGAAAAAATAAGAGGCATCAGCCCTATCCTGGCTAGAGAAGGGTGGTAACCTATAGTCCTAAAATTCTTTGTCAATAAATGGACGTTAAAATTTAAATAAATAAACTCAATTCTAATTGCACTCATAACATCTGTATTAAAGCAGGCAATGAGCGTAATAGTTGACACTAAATAATTTTAACTACCAAGTTTATGAAATTTAATTTGGAATTAACACAAATTCAAATTCAATCTATTCATCTATTTCCATAAGAGGACAAGGATATTGAAAGAAATTGAAAAATATAAACAAAAAAGCGCTCATGCACATTAAAAGGCGTATGAATAAAAAATTCGAGAGATGTAAGCACAAAATATTCTAAACAATGTATATCATTTTTTAATGTATATCACGAGCAACAAAGGTCTCTAAGAGTGATATATATGAGGCGGAGCATCCAAGATATGATTAAGACATTCTTTAATTAATTTTTAAGAAACTACACTTTAATCCTTTGTTCAAATGCCGATTAATAAGCAGTTATAAAGTGGAAATATTCAATAATTACAAATTATTTACCTCAGCATATTGCAGTTGACTAAACATTTGA